>CAUYUJ010014743.1:0-82243 GCA_963575745.1 Prorocentrum cordatum | reverse complement strand
GAGTAGGAGGAGGAGGAGGAGGAGGAGGAGGGTGGACGAGGAGAAGGAGGAGGAGGAGGAAGATCGAGGAGGGATGATAATGATGATGGTGATGATGGTGATGATGGTGCTGATGCTCATGCTGATTGTGATGATGCTGCTGCTGATGATGATGATGCTGATGATGATGATGGTGATGATGGTGATGATGATGATGATGATGATGATGCTGATGATGATGATGATGATGCTGATGATGATGATGGTGATGGTGATGGTGATGATGATGATGATGATGATGATGATGATGATGATGATGGTGGTGGTGATGATGATGATGCTGATGCTGATGCTGATGCTGATGCTGATGCTGACGCTGATGCTGATGATGAGGAGGAGGAGGATGAAGAGGAGGACCAGTGCAAACCCAAGAGTCATCAACGATGTTGGAGCTAACCCTCCCTCCAAGCACCCTCTTCACGGGCCCCTACAACGGTTCATTTCCATTGAGGGAACTGCCTCGTTGGAAGACATCCGTTTGAAGACCCTGAGCATGCCAAAACATTGTTCTCGGGATTCCAACGCAACGGATCCACCTGACTGTTGCATCTTGACGATCCTGAGTCGCGCCAGAACGCAATTCATGGGACTTCAGCACAGAGAACCAGCGTAACTGTTGCACCTGCATAATCTGGAATCCTTCCAAACCTCAATGTCCGGTACGTTTGATGATGGGAATCCGTGAAATTGTTGAACACGTTTTAAACGAATGTGCGAGGCGCTAAGACGAATCCCGCGGTTTGAAAACGACTCACCTTCCGTTCGTGAAACTCTTGCAAATGTTACAAACGAGTGTGCGCCGCGCTAAGGCGACAGTCAAATTTTGAAAACCATCCGCCCTCAATCCGTGAAAGCCTGGCAAATGTGTAAAGCGAATGTGCGCCGAGCTAAGGCGAGAGCCACGTTTTGAAAACGACCCGCCCTCAATCCGTGAAACTCTTGTCATTTGTTTAAACGAATGTGCGCCGCGCTATGGCGAGAGCCACACGCTGAAAACCACCCGCCCTCCATCCGCGAAACTGATGCCAGTTTTCAGCTTTAGAGTCAGAAATGATGAGGAATTCTCAGGCGAAACGCCCAGCCCGCCCTAAAAACTGGCCTCGGCAAAGGAAAATGAATGGAGCAGGAGGAGGAAGAGGAGGAGGAGGAGGAGAAGGAGGAAGAAGAGGAGGAGGAGGAGGAGGAGGAGAAGGAGGTGGAGGGGAGGAGGAGGAGGAGTAGGAGGCAGGAGGAGGAGCATGAGCGGAGCAAGGAGCAGGAGGCAGGCAGGCAGCAGGAGCAGGAGGAGCAGGAGGTGCAGGAGGAGTAGCAGGACGGAGGGGGAGGCGGAGGAGAGGAGGAGGAGAGGAGGAGGAGGAGGAGGAGGAGCGATAGAGGAGGAGGAGGAGGAGGAGAAGGAGGAGAAGGAGGAGGAGGAGGAGGAGGAGAAGGAGAGGGAGGAGGGTGAGGACCAGGGAGGGGGGATTTCGTGGCCGCGGCCACGGAATATCCCCAGATCTCATGGCGCCCTGCTCTCTTTTCGGTACGTGCCCTGGACCCTTGCGCTCGCGCCGTCGCCTTCTCGCCGTTCGGGCCTTGCCAAGGGGCGCCTGTCGTCATCATCGTCGGCGGTGGCGCGTCCTTCGTCGTCGCTGGTGGCGGTCGGCATCGGCGTCGGCATTCGTCGCCGTCTGTGTCGGTGTCTGCGTCATCGTCGTTTGCGGCGTTCGAGGTCGTCGTCGTCGTCATCGTCGGCGGCGGCGGGGTCGTCGTGGTCATCAGCACCTCGAATCTGGGGGTCGAGGAGGAGGGAGGGTCGAGGATCGAGGGTACCTTCCTGCGCTTTGGGGGCGTCCCCGGGGGTCCGCGGGGGTCCGAGGGGGGGCCGTTTCCTGGACGAGTTCTGCCGACCCCTCTTGACGTTTCCGGGGGTCGACCCATAGAGGTCTCGACGCACTCCCCGGGGCCTGCTGACATCGCATGAAGCGGTTCAGGGGAAGCCTGTTGGGTTCGGGAGCCTTGAGAACGGGGGTCCACTCAAACGGGGGTCAGCCCTTCGTGGGCCCTGGAAACGACAGGGCCGTTTTTTTTGCCGGTTCCGTTTTGCCGTTTTTTTTTCCGGTTCCGACGCCGTTTTTTTACTGGTTCCGTCGCCGTTTTTTGACCGGTTCCGGCTCCATTTCCAATCCTGGAGCTGTTTTTTTGCCGTTTCCGGTCACCATTTTTGTTTGTCGTTTCCATTTTCAAAGGATATTTTTTGGAAACGGTGAAAAAACGGCCCTGCCGTTTCCGGGGCCCACAAAGGGTCAGCCAGAGCGCCCGATCTTGCAGGATCCTGCAGGGCCAGGGTCGCACTGACCCGGGTTTAGGCGCAGGATCCTGCAGGATCTTGCAGGATCCTTCGCGTTGACCCAGGCTTGGGCGCAGGATGTTGCAGGATTTTGCAGGATTCTGTAAGGCTTGACTGGCCCGGGTCTGGATCGACCTGGGTCAGAGGACCCCCGATGGGTGGCGCTGCGTCCTTTTTCGGCCTCCCGAGGGGCGCCACGACGCTTACCACCTCCGCCACCAGCAGAACCCCTTAAAAGCCTAGAAGCGGAATCTGATCCTCATCAGGGTGACGCGGTCGGTGCCGATCTGGCGCGTGTCAATCCAATCCGGGGTCGCCGCCGCCGTCTTCGCCGTCACCGTCGCCTTCGCTCTCGCCTCGTCGTAGCTCAGGCGCTGCCAGGCGCGTCATCACCTGGGGGGGTCGCCCGCTCCTCCTGAGGACCGAGCTTCGGGGAGCAATGGCCGCTGGCCGCGCCCGGCCGCCTTCGCGCAACCAGGGGACGACGCACAGCAGATCTGAAGATGAGGAGGAGGAGGCGGAGGAGGAGGAGGAGGAGGAGGCGGAGGAGGAGGAGGAGGCGGAGGAGGAGG
The DNA here is from genome assembly GCA_963575745.1 of Prorocentrum cordatum. NCBI lineage: Eukaryota > Dinophyceae > Prorocentrales > Prorocentraceae > Prorocentrum > Prorocentrum cordatum. The sequence goes on along the minus strand of CAUYUJ010014743.1, from coordinate 79,303 downwards.
AGGAGGAGGAGGAGGAGGAGGTGGAGGCGGAGGAGGAGGAGGAAGAAGGCGGAGGCGGAGGAGGAGGAGGAGGAGGAGGAGGAGCACCTCAACAACAGGACCTCGTGCCACTAGCGTCGCGTAGGAGGCGGAGAGGAGGAGGAAAGGAGGAGGGACGTGTTCCCCACGCCCCTCGCGGGCCGCCGGGTCGAGGAGATATCTGGACGATGTGGAGCGTGTCGGGGGGTTCTGCGGTGGGGGTCCCTGGGCGGGGTCCCGGCGGGGGTCCTGAGGGGGCCCTCCTCCTCGAGGGGGTGGCGACCCCCCCCTTGGTGGTGGCCCTCCCCTCTTTTGGATCGGCCTGGACGGAGGACCCCCCCCCCAGACCTCCGACGTACTGGGCGAAGGAAGGCGGAGGTCTTCGGCAGCTCTCGGCACCTGCGGGCCGCTCTCGGACTCTGGGGCGGTCGCAGAAAGACTCGGGACGCAATGCTGACCGTCCCGTTTCTCCTCCCCCCTCCCCCCTCCTCCCTCCTCCTCCTCCTCCTCCTCCTCCTCCTCCTCCTCCTCCTCCGTAGCCATTTTGGCTCAATATGCCATGTTCCTCAGGGGAACAAGTGGATGCCGCTAGTCCGCGGCGGGCAAGACCCCTGGGGTCTGGCAGTGCTTTTCATCACACCTGCGCTCGAGTTGGTGGGTAAACGGGGCATTTCCCGTTCCTGCCTTCTCGAACGCCCAGAGACATTCATGGGCGGTGACCGCAATGGCGGACAGCAGGCCGTCCGCGGCCCCAAAAGGAAGATCAAGAAGGCTCGTCGAGGTCAAGCTGATGGTGCTGCTGTCCTCGATGACGGCGCTGATCATGCTGCTGGCTCAGACACTCCTGTCCCTCTTGCTATCGGGGTTTCCTCCACTGCGGCCCCTGCTGCGGGGGATGATGAAGACGAGGACGTCAACAGCGAGGACGAATGGACTAAATATGATTACATCAAGCAGCTGGCTGGGGGCAACGTCTCCAAGAAGACGGCCGAGCACAGGGACGAACTCATCCGTGACCTCACCAAGGTGGTCTCTGCGACGGTCTCCGACCAGATCCAGGACTTTGCCGCTCAGCTTACTGAGCACTCTCGTGCTGCTGGGAAGTTGGCGGAAGGAGTACAACAGCTACCAGCTATGGCCAGGCAAGCATCCGGGCAATTTTGCTCCGAGAAGCTGGATGCTTTCCACCGCAAGTTCCAAGAACAGTTGGACGGCCATTCGGTTCGACTTCGTGCTGTTGAACACAGGCTGGATGGCCACGACTCAGAGCTGCAAACACTTCGAGAACAAATTCAAGAACTTCGCGATGCTCTCGCGGTTGCCAACGTCCAACCCAAACCTCCCCCCGTCAGCGCGGCAGGCTTTGACAGGGATGCCGACGCAACGATTATCCGCATCATGGCTTCCAAATTGGTGGACGTGTCTGCGGTGCAGCAAATCATGTCGGACTGGATTGTCAGCTGCGGGGTCAAGGCCGAGTTCTTCACGATCTCTTCCAGCGAGCAGGTCGCCAAACAGTTCACGGTCCAATTCGCTGGGGCAGCGGGACCTGCGGCTCGCCGTGTCTCTCAGGGTCTCGGCGCTCAGCGGCTCGCCCCTGGCCAATGGAAACGATTCGAGGCCGCGGCCATGGCGAAGCAGATTGCGACGCTCCACATTGGCGCGGACAAGAACCCCCGACAAATCAAGCTCGAGATCCAGGGCCGCAAACTCAGGGAGGCCGGCCTTCAAGAGCGTGGCCCCCGATAAGGGATGGTTCTTCGACCGTGACAGGGGCTGCCATATGGCGGGGCGGGGCCCAGGCGCCCCCCCCCCTCCCCCCCCCCCCCCCTCCCCCTCCCCCCCCCCCCCCCCCCCCCCCCTTTTTTTTTTTCTTTTCCCCCCCCCCCCCCCCCCCCCCCCCCCCCCCCCCCCCCCCCCCCCCCCCCCCCTCCCCCCCCCCCCCCCCCCCCCCCCCCCCCCCCCCCCCCCCCCCCCCCCCCCTCCCCCCCCCCACCCCCCCCCCCCCCCACCCCCCCCCCCCCCCCCCAACCCCCCCCCCACCCCCCCCCCCCCCCCCCCCACCCCCCTCCCCCCCCCCCCCCCCCCCCCCCCCCCCCCCCTCCCACCCCCCCCCCCCCCCCCAACCCTGGGGAACATCCCTCGGAGGTCGCGGGCCGACAACATCCACGGCCAGAAGCTGGCGCTTCCGAAGGATCGTTGGCGGAGGCTGTCAAAGGCGCCACCTCTCCGCCCGAGGCTGCGGAGCGGGTCGCTTTTTAATGGACTTGCTGACAGCTATTCAAGGGCGTCTGACGCACCCCACCCCCCCCCCCCGCCTCACACACCCTTCCCCTTTCCCCCCCCCCACCCCCCACCCCCCCCGCCTTCCCCTCACCACCCCCCCCCCCCCCCCCCCCCCCCCGCCCGTTCTCAAACTCCTCTTGGAATGCCAGCGGCTTCTCCAGTAGCAGGGGCGCGCTGCTCGACCGAAGCTTTCTTACCTCAAGCGACTGAACTTCACTTTCGGCACTGTCGCCCTCCAGGAGGTTCACCAGGACAAGAAGCAGCTCATCGACTTTCTCTCCAAGGTTGCACCGCGCGCGAGGGTCTACACTAGCTGCCGCGAGGGGTCTGCAGCACGGGGCGGTGCAGCCACTATCCTGCCCGCTGAATGCCGCGCTGAGGTCTCTCAGCGATCTTTATCCCGTGGTAGAGTGCCACGCGTGGCCCTTCAATTGGACGCCTCCTACATTTACCACTACAATGTACACGACCACGATCTGACCATTGCCCAGCGCAATGGAGCGTCGAAAGTTTTGGCTGCTGACCTGAAGGCGGCTCATCATGATCCGCTACGCCACGCGGTCATTCTTCATGGTGGCCCCAATGTTGCTCCACGTGCTCCTCTTCTTCTTCTTCTTCTTCTTCTTCACCAACCTCGCCGCCGATTCGCCCAAGGTAAAGAGACAACGCGCCAGAGCTGCTCGCTGGACAACGGCGCTCAAGACCATGGTGGGGATCTCCTCTGACGAACCAACGCACTACGATCGTCACCCTCACTCCGTTTCCATATTGGATAGGCTCTGGCGCAGCTGGCCTGGGTGGATCATGACACAGCTCACGGCTGAACCTGGTGTCATTGATTGTCCTGAGCGCCTCGCTGGGACCAATGCCAGCGATCATGCTGCGCGCGTCGTGAAGATCACGCAACGATCCCTTCGGCCTGCTCATGCTCATCGAATCCCACGGCACTTGTTTGAGAGTGATGAATTCCAAAAGCAACTCAAGATTGTTCGCGACAGGCTCAAGTATGCGGACGAAAGCCACCCTCGTCAGACCGGGCTCTACAAGTGGGCCATTCGCGAAGTGGCTGCCGACCTTCGTGATCGGCTATGTCATCAGGCCCCTGAGGCCAATCCGACGCTCTTGTTACTTGCTCGGCAAAGTTCCAGGGCCGTCTGGCGGAATGACCACAAGCTGGCGCGCAAGCTCATGACTAACCTAACCATACTGCGGCCCACGATTTCTTAGATATTCAGAACAACATGGTCCGTCTACGCCATCCTGCCTCCTTTCAACACTGGTGCGATGAGATTCAACGCCGACATGCTGGTCAACTTCGCACTCCTTCTTGAGGAACGACTAGCCCGACCTCGTGCACCACAGGCTATGCGACATCAACTTGTTGCAGTTGAACGGCGCGCGGGCATCTGGTCTCCTCTGAAGCGCAGATTGGCACTGCGTGCGGTGAAGCACCCGTCGGACCCGACGCGCGTATCCAGCGACTCCGCGACCATGACAGATCGCCTGATCGAGCACTGGGCCCCCATCTTTACGGCCCAGCCGATCGACCTCAGCCAAGCACAAGCATATATCGAGCAACACGTTCCGCTAGTGGATTTCTCCAAGGTTTATCCCCCATCTCCTGCGCTACTTCGGCGCGTTGTCACCAAAATGCACTACGCTGAACCTGAACTGGACTCCATCCCTTACTCTGCCTGGGCTGCTACTGACTTTGGGATGCACGTGCTATCGGACGCCATGATGTGGATCATGCAGGGCCAATCCCTTTCAAAAGCTCCAATGGCACGCTTCAAGTCTGGCCCCCCAAGGGCGAGGAGGTTGATGACTCATTGGCGACTGGGTGTTCCCGCTTCCCTGGTGCGGTTCGGGTTCTGGGCCTGCGGAATACGGACATCAAGGTAATCACCGCCACAGTAAACATCCAGTTCAGCAAGCTGCTCATGGACTGGGCACCTCGATCGCAGAGGGGCTTCATCCCCAAGGCGAACTTGGGGGTCAACATGCTCGAACTCGACGTCGCCGCCCGCGCGTATTCGAACTCTCCTACTGCAAGCTCAGACCTTCCTGCTCTTGTTGCGCTGGACTTCGGAGCGGCCTTCCCGAGCCTGGCGCAGTCCTTTATTCTGAAGGTCTTTCAGCAAATGCAGGCCCCCAGCGCGTTCATGGCTATCTTGGAGCAGATCGATCATATCTTGGACGCCATCGTCCTGAAGAACGGACTCCCTACTTTTGCGTGGCGCATCTCTTCTGGCATCATTCAAGGATGCTCACTCAGCGGATCGATAGATGCGGCAGTGACGGCGTGCTTTCTCTTCGACCTTCAGGCGCGGATGGAGGGCTCACGTCTCGGCCTTGCACGCGCTTGCGCCGACGATTTCGGCTGCGTCGTCAAGCAACTTCAGGCGCTACGCATCCTCGCTGACGTGATGCAGACCGCGGAGAAGGTCGCCACGCTCGTGCTCAAGCTTACCCAGCGCCTGCTAGTGCCGCTCCACGCACCGTTCACGGAGCAGCTGGCCGCCCTCATGCGCGAATCGATCCGTGATATTGTTCCCTTCTTTGCCAACATCCAAGTGGTAAGCTCTCTGACTTATCTTGGCCTGGTCATGGGCCCTGCGGCAGATGAGAGCACACGCTGGCTGGCGCCATCTATCAACGTCAAATTGAGATCAAGGTTGGTGGGTGCGAGTCCTCTTGCAGTTCCGCGGCTGGCGGTCAACTACACGACAAGAGTTGCGCCGGTGCTCTCTTACGCCGCGCAGTTCCGCATGATGCCACGATGGCTTCTCCGTGAAGAGTTGATCGCCCTCTCCAGGACGTTCGGGATCCCCCTCGGCACCTTCGACAGCTCGGCCTGGCTCCAACTCCGCGGCGCTGGTGGTCCATCTGTACCCTTCTGGCTTGCCATGAGCATTGGAGCGCTGGCAAGGACGGCCCGCATTACGCTTCCTGAATTTCAAAGACTACATGATTGGATGTATCGCCAACACCAGCGGCTAGGTGATCTTCGTGTGCTATCTCAAACTGTAGCTAGTGGGTGGCGGCCGTATCCACATTTCTGGCAATCAGAGGCTTTTGTCGAAACCCTGGCCAGAGTCCGCGACTGCACCGCCTCCAACACCTTCCCTGACTATTCGCAGGCACACCTCGTCTCAGCCAATGCAGAAGCTGACCGATGGCAAACAACGCAGACCATGTCTGTGGGTCTTCAAAGATGCGTAGTCAGGCTGATCAAGACTCGTATCTGCCACTCCCCGCTGTGGAACTTCTTGGAGGCGCGGCTCATCCGTCGCTTCCCTGAGATAGGAGTGATGGGCGACTCCCCTGTTCCTGCGCAGCGCTGGGTACACATTTTCCCATATCTCCGTGGCTGCCTGCTGCCTTGGGCATTTGCATGGCTCAAGACGGTGGCCAACGGCTGGGCGACATCGCACAGGATACTTCAGCCGCACGGGCGCCTCTCTTGCCGATTGGGTTGCCCGCGTGAACCTGATGCTGTTCAGCACTACTTGCAGTGCCAACCATTTCGTCTCCTTCTGGAGCAAGAGCTTGGCTACTCTCGGCCCTCCTCCCCACTGGGTCGTCTGGGCCCGATGGGCTCGGCTGTCGAGCTGGACAACTTTGACGCTGCGGCGATGCACTACACATATGTCTGTGCAGCTCACTCTTCAGCCGCTCATATTTGGCGGCGAGAGGCGGCGCGCTCCTTTGTCAAGGCAGCCATTCGCACTGCACAGCTGGGTGCTACAGCGCCATCGAGAGCACCCCTGGGGACAAGGCGTGCTGGGCGCGCGCGCCCTGACAAGAGAAATGGGTCTTCATGCTCTTCCTCATTCTCGTCATCTTCTTCCTCGTCATCTTTTGGATCTCCCTCCCCACCATCGAGCGATGCGCCCTGCCCCTCGCCATCAACGCCGGCTATCGACATCATTGAGGGCGTATTTGTTCTTGCTGGAGGCTCGTCTTCATCGTGCTCTTCGCCGAGATCGCCATTGCCACCCTCTTGCTGCATTCCGTCAACGCTATCGCCAACCCCCATTGCCACAGCATCGACAATCCTGGGGGTGCCACCTGCCTGCTCTGCTGATGGCTATGGTGCTGGTTTTTGGATGAGTGGGAGACATTTGGATGTTGTGCTCCAAAATGACGAAGCCTGGCGATCCTTTTCCCGATGCTCATCATCACCGGTTTGCTTTATGCTGCACCCGCAAAGTATCACGTCTCAAGCTGGGATATCCATCGACTTACCTCCAATGGTCGCCCTCGCTTTGGGATTTCTCTTTCAGCCCGTGGCTGTCGCCTATGGGGCCACTGCTCATTTACGGTTACGACGAGCACTCCTACTCCACCACTCACGCCTTCGCCGCCTGCTACGTGGCGCCCTGGACTTACTCCTGGGTCGCGCGACCTTCTTGGTGGACAAGAGCTGGCCGGTGATAGCGAGACGTCGACTACGGCTGCACTTCATGATGCGGATCTTCCTGCGCTCTTTGAATCCGTTGCCCCCCCACCTGAGGAGACAGGCCTGCCAATCGCCGCTCGCCGCCAGGCGCTCGAGGACAGAATTGAGGCGTGGGCTCGCTCGTGGATCCCCACGCTGATGGTGAACATGCACGGCTCTGACTTCGATCAATGGATGCAGTGGTGCCTTGACTATGTGGAGAACGTTCTCAGGTATGATGACTTTAAATTTCTGTGCGGCGGCTGGGCGAGCAGGCGGCAGCTCGCTCTGGACTGGTGTCTCAGCGGCTGGTACCGCAGCGCCTTTGCTCGAGAGCAACTACGACGCCTCCTCATTGACCCTTGGCCTGAGCATGATGAGAAGCGGGCTCGGCCCCTCCGCCTTCTGGCCATGGCGCATCTGAAAAAGCTCGGGCGGCGTGCCGACCCGTCGCGCATACCCGCGGCCAACCGCGACGACTACCTGATGCAGATTACATTGGCCCCCCCGATCGCCCCACCTGCGCTCATGCCGCATCTCTACGTTCTTCCGCATCTGCTTATCGACCTGTCGTCCGAAGCGCTCGCCCAGGGCGAACCGCCGCCTGATGCGGATAACGCCAGCATCGACCACGAGGGAGTCCCGAACCCCTCCGACTTGGATCTCGTGCTCATGGCGGCGGGCGGAGGCGACGGCGACGACCCGTCGGACCACGCGTCGAACATCGCCATGCAAGCTGATGAGCACCCACCACATCCTGGGCCGCATCTCAGCGATGCTGAGTTCGAACGACAGCTGCTACGCGGTCTGCGGCGCTCTCGTGATGATGCCGACGAGGACCTGTCTCGCGACCCTGCAGCTAGCTCCTCGGGTGATGCGCCTTGGACTGCGGTGCCCGCTGCACCCACGACGCAGAGCACGAGCAGCTCCTCGGGTGGGCCAACGAGCACGGATGATGATTTTGATGCAACGGTGGCAGCACACGGTTTCGGCGTCATCTACCCTGACGGCTCCGTGGGGGGTGCCCCTCTGCTTGCTCGGGACGTATCACCTGTCCTGGAACATCCTCATGTGGACCGTCCTCCCCCTGTACCTGAAGCAGTGGCTGAAGATCTCCATGGCCCACAAGCTCTGGGTGTTCCACCTGTGGGTCGACAGCCACCCGATCATTCTGCTGTTGACCTCGCTCTACATGATGATGGGGATGGCCATGCAGGGGAACTACCGCTACGTCGTGAGCCTGCTCCTGGCGGTCTAACGGGCCCCGCTCAAGACCCCCAGATGAGGAATAAGTTCGCGGCCGTGGACGTGGTGTCGGATGTGACTGGCTTGCTGCTACACACCTCGCTCGCTCTCCAACTGGCTCTCGAGACCCTGAGCCAAGGCATAGACCCGCGCCCAGTGTCTACAGCATCAACTGCGTCTGCACCAATGGCGACGACTGCGGCGGCCCCAGCGTCTGCGGAAACCCTCTCGCAACATGACAAGATCTCCAACCAGCCGATAGAATACGCGATGCGGGCCTTGGACATTAGTTACCCTGTTCTCCCTGATGCTAGTCGGGAGATGATACGGTGGATGCTACTACACCCTGCCTCCCTCGTCGTGGCCCATGACAAACTGCCATCAGGCCCTGAGATCGTTCCTCTTCCTGCACCCGACCCCATTGCCTCATGCTCCGCCTCATCCCGATGATGATATTGCTGGTGCTTCGGCCAGGGGTGAAGGTGCATTCCCAGACTACACGCCCTTTGACCCCGCAGCGCTGGACGTTGTTGGGGTGGTCTCCGTTGCCTCCCCACCTGCGGCCTTCCCCGACTTCGACCCTACTGACTTGGAGGGCAGTGGTGTTGGGGGCACTGCGCACGTGGCTGACGGCGCTGGTACTGTTCAGGCGATCGGCAGCGAGGTCGCTCCCGTGTTCCACTTGCGCCACCCTTCCCTGATCGCCCACGATGGCAACTTCAGGATCGACACGCTTCGCAGCTCCGAGACGCACGTGGGTCACGGAGAGGATGACAATGATTCTCCTGGCACTGGTGCCCTGGTCGCTGGCCCCGTTGGCAACGACGCTGTCAGCGACGACATGCTCATGACGAACATCGGCGGGTCCGCCCTGGCGCCCGTCGAGTCGGACGGGTACGCCTTTCCTGTCCATGCCACGGGCCACACCGCGCTGGTCGCCGACGCGACCGACGGCTCGGTCAGCCCCATCGACTCCGCCAACGGCGCCCTGGACTTCATCAGCGTGAGCCTGAGAGGCTCCGCGCTCGCGCGCACGCAGCGGCCCTAGGCGGGGAGAGACGATCGCCAGGGACGCTCGCTCCTCCTCCTCCTCCTCCTCCTCCTCCTCCTCCTCCTCCTCCTCCCTCCGCCCTCCGCCCTCCTCCCTCCGCCCTCCTCCTCCCGAGTCGTTATTTGAAGGCCCCGCACAGTCTGAAGTCGTCAAAGAATGGAGGGAGGGAGGAAGGGAGGGCGGGAGGAGAGTTTCTTGAGAGAGGGAGGGGGGAGGAGCAGGGAGGAGAGGGAGAGGGAGGAGGGAGGGGGGAGGAGGGAGGGAGTCAGGGCGTCGGAGGTTTGGGAGGGGGTCCTGAGGGAAGCGGGTCCTGCGAGTGATGCACCGTTTGTTAGGGTCCGGGGGGTCGTGCTCGGGCCCCAGGGGCCGTCCACGAACGACTCGGGGGGGAGGACCTGTGCCGTGTCCCTCGGGGCCCTCGTCCTCGTCCTCGCCATTTTCCTCGTCACTCCTGTGGCCAGACCGAGGTACAACATCGAGGGCGGTTTCGGGCAGGGTGCCCCCATGTTCTTCGTGCTTGGTGGATGCTCTTGTGCATCCTGGGGTGTGTTGGCCGGCAGAGGGTCTCATGTTTTTGAAGGATGTTGTTATGTCCTAGGTCCAGCCGTATTCCTCTCCCTCTCCATTTTTTCCCGCTCTGTCGACGGTGGCGCGCTCAGCCGTTTTCTCAAAGAGCGCAAGAAGCAGCAACAGCATCCTGGAATGAATTAGGGAAGATGGGCTAAACGACGCGGTTAATATCGTCTCTACTCACAGTCAGATGCGAACACGCGCCGCAACAGTACTGAAAAACGTTGAATGCCACAACGACATTACAAAAACGGTGGATCTATGAGCGCACGGCTTCCTGTGAGAGAGGCATGCCATCACTATGGTCAGAGTGATTGAGCACACGATGCACAGCAGATTCAGCTATATTCCTTTGGGCGAGTGCGGAGAGACGTTGTTAAGAGCACCATGCAATGTGGTATATGTGTAATGGTTGTTTGCGTATGTAAAGCAGTATTTGAAGTAGGCTCGGCCTAATATGATCTGAGGAGGTTTGCCCTGTGATATCACGTGTTCCTGAACCCAAGCCCGCAAGGAATAAGGCTCCAAATTGCACCTCCTGGCGCATTGTACGGGGAGGGCAGGAAAGTCAGCGCCGCATAATGAGCCGGCGGTTTCACGCGGGAGGTCCGCACCCCAGGCCTTTCCCATGAGTGTTCCTGATTGGAGGGGCGGCCACATTTCTCCCAATCCTCACCTCCTCGCTGTAGCCATGCTGGCTTAAGTTAAGCTGCAGATTATCTACTGACTAGCGCCGCTTTCAACAGGAGGGCGCTCAAGCAATGAAGCTGGCTGTGGTGCTCGCAGGGTTCCTCGTCCAGACATCTCTCGCATCTCGTCTCAACCTGCGTCACCAGGTCAACGAGACAAGCTGTACGTCCGAGGATGTGAAGGTGCGGGCGTTCTTGCAGAACAGGCTGGCCAAGGAGTGCGACAAGATGTGCAAGGAGGTGGGCGCCTACCCCAAGTGTTCGTGCCCGGACTTCGTGGAGCCAGACTCGACCCCAGGCGTGATGACATGGGACGAGCTGACGGAGTACATGGACAAGCTTGTCGGGTGGTCCGGCGACACGATCAAGGGCTGGAAGACGGTCGCCTCAGCGATCCAGAAGTCCACACATGCGAAGGCAGCGACCGAAAGTTGCGAGAGTTTAAGTAAGAGGCACCGCGCGTTCTTGCAGAACATGCTGGCCAAAGAGTGCGACAAGATGTGCAAGGAGGTGGGCGCCTACCCCAAGTGCTCGTGCCCGGACTTCGTGGAGCCAGACTCGACCCCAGGCGTGATGACGTGGGACGAGCTGCTGGAGTACATGGACAAGCTTGTCGGGTGGTCTGGCGACACCATCAAGGGCTGGAAGGGCACTGCGGCAGAGATCCAGACGAGCGAGTCGTCCGTCGACGCGGAGAAGAGCTGCGAGGCTGAGGACCGGAGAGTGCGGGCTTTCTTGCAGAACAAGCTGGCCAAGGAGTGCGACAAGATGTGCAAGGAGGTGGGCGCCTACCCCAAGTGTCGTGCCCGGACTTCGTGGAGCCAGACTCGACCCCAGGCGTGATGACGTGGGACGAGCTGCTGGAGTACATGGACAAGCTTGTCGGGTGGTCTGGCGACACGATCAAGGGCTGGAAGACAGTGGCGTCTGAATTGCAGACCTCGCACCAGAGTTGTACGAGCAAGGACAAGAGGCACCGCGCGTTCTTGCAGAACATGCTGGCCAAGGAGTGCGACAAGATGTGCAAGGAGGTGGGCGCCTACCCCAAGTGCTCGTGCCCAGACTTCGTGGAGCCAGACTCGACCCCAGGCGTGATGACGTGGGACGAGCTGCTGGAATACATGGACAAGCTTGTCGGGTGGTCTGGCGACACCATCAAGGGCTGGAAGGGCACTGCGGCAGAGATCCAGACGAGCGAGTCGTCCGTCGACGCGGAGAAGAGCTGCGAGGCTGAGGACTTGAGAGTGCGGGCATTCTTGCAGAACAAGCTGGCCAAGGAGTGCGACAAGATGTGCAAGGAGGTGGGCGCCTACCCCAAGTGTTCGTGCCCGGACTTCGTGGAGCCAGACTCAACCCCAGGCGTGATGACATGGGACGAGCTGACGGAGTACATGGACAAGCTTGTCGGGTGGTCCGGCGACACGATCAAGGGCTGGAAGACGGTGGCGTCTGAATTGCAGACCTCGCACAAGAGTTGTACGAGCAAGGACAAGGAACACCGCGCGTTCTTGCAGAACATGCTGGCCAAGGAGTGCGACAAGATGTGCAAGGAGGTGGGCGCCTACCCCAAGTGCTCGTGCCCGGACTTCGTGGAGCCAGACTCGACCCCAGGCGTGATGACGTGGGACGAGCTGCTGGAGTACATGGACAAGCTTGTCGGGTGGTCTGGCGACACCATCAAGGGCTGGAAGGGCACTGCGGCAGAGATCCAGACGAGCGCGTCGTCCGTCGACGCGGAGAAGAGCTGCGAGGCTGAGGACTTGAGAGTGCGGGCATTCTTGCAGAACAAGCTGGCCAAGGAGTGCGACAAGATGTGCAAGGAGGTGGGCGCCTACCCCAAGTGTTCGTGCCCGGACTTCGTGGAGCCAGACTCAACCCCAGGCGTGATGACATGGGACGAGCTGACGGAGTACATGGACAAGCTTGTCGGGTGGTCCGGCGACACGATCAAGGGCTGGAAGACGGTGGCGTCTGAATTGCAGACCTCGCACCAGAGTTGTACGAGCAAGGACAAGGAACACCGCGCGTTCTTGCAGAACATGCTGGCCAAGGAGTGCGACAAGATGTGCAAGGAGGTGGGCGCCTACCCCAAGTGCTCGTGCCCGGACTTCGTGGAGCCAGACTCGACCCCAGGCGTGATGACGTGGGACGAGCTGCTGGAGTACATGGACAAGCTTGTCGGGTGGTCTGGCGACACCATCAAGGGCTGGAAGGGCACTGCGGCAGAGATCCAGACGAGCGCGTCGTCCGTCGACGCGGAGAAGAGCTGCGAGGCTGAGGACCGGAGAGTGCGGGCGTTCTTGCAGAACAAGTTGGCCAAGGAGTGCGACAAGATGTGCAAGGAGGTGGGCGCCTACCCCAAGTGTTCGTGCCCAGACTTCGTGGAGCCAGACTCGACCCCAGGAGTGATGACGTGGGACGAGCTGACGGAGTACATGGACAAGCTTGTCGGGTGGTCCGGCGACACGATCAAGGGCTGGAAGACAGTGGCGTCTGAATTGCAGACCTCGCACCAGAGTTGTACGAGCAAGGACAAGGAACACCGCGCCTTCTTGCAGAACATGCTGGCCAAGGAGTGCGACAAGATGTGCAAGGAGGTGGGCGCCTACCCCAAGTGCTCGTGCCCGGACTTCGTGGAGCCAGACTCGACCCCAGGCGTGATGACGTGGGACGAGCTGCTGGAGTACATGGACAAGCTTGTCGGGTGGTCTGGCGACACGATCAAGGGCTGGAAGGGCACTGCGGCAGAGATCCAGACGAGCGAGTCGTCCGTCGACGCGGAGAAGAGCTGCGAGGCTGAGGACCGGAGAGTGCGGGCTTTCTTGCAGAACAAGTTGGCCAAGGAGTGCGACAAGATGTGCAAGGAGGTGGGCGCCTACCCCAAGTGTTCGTGCCCAGACTTCGTGGAGCCAGACTCGACCCCAGGCGTGATGACGTGGGACGAGCTGACGGAGTACATGGACAAGCTTGTCGGGTGGTCTGGCGACACGATCAAGGGCTGGAAGACAGTGGCGTCTGAATTGCAGACCTCGCACCAGAGTTGTACGAGCAAGGACAAGGAACACCGCGCCTTCTTGCAGAACATGCTGGCCAAGGAGTGTGACAAGATGTGCAAGGAGGTGGGCGCCTACCCCAAGTGCTCGTGCCCGGACTTCGTGGAGCCAGACTCGACCCCAGGCGTGATGACGTGGGACGAGCTGCTGGAGTACATGGACAAGCTTGTTGGGTGGTCCGGCGACACCATCGCTGTGTGAACCTTGTTGAGAGCCTTTGTCATCCCCTCAATGTCCCATACCTTAGAGATGGCCCGAAGAAATCTCGAGAAACCTTGGCGAAGTCACGTGTGGTGAACCCTGTTGATTTCCCTGGCGTTTGTCGAATCATTTGTTTGTAGTACACATGTGTTGCATGTGCAGAGACGTCCATACGAAGAGACACCCATGCATAGATGTACGTGCATGCATACATACATACACACTTACAGGCATGCACACATACATGCATGCATGCACGCATGGGTGCATGCATACATATCGCACACATACACAGATCATACACATACATACACACTTACACAAATGCATGCATACATAAATACATACATGCATGCATGCATGCATACATGCATTAACACCCGTGTTTACCTACATACGTATATACATATATATACATATACGTATACATATGCATACCTACATACATCAAGCCATACACATACGTATACATACGCACATGCATACGTACACATATAGATACATACGTGCATGCATGCATGCATGCATACATACGTACGTGCATGCATGCACACGTGCACACACACACACACAAACGTACACACGTACATGCATGCATCTACCTATGCATACATGCATACATACGTAAATACGAAAACACATACGTATACACACATACACGAATGCATATCTACATACATGCATTTCCACATACAGCCATGCATGCATGTATACATGCATGTGTGCCACATACATTCATGCACGTATACCTATACATACGTACACACATGCATGCACACGCATACATACATGCATGTATGCGTCCACACATACAATCATACACACGTGCGCATCTACACACATAACCACTTATACCTACATGCATACCCAGTAAGATGGTGATAGTGATGCCTGGCCAGGCCCTTTCACATTCCGAAGACGTCCAGCGAAGCCGACGACGACGACTACGACGACGACGACGACGACGACGACGACGACGACGGTGGGATTGGGCGGTCGCACTGGCTCGCACGAAGGCTCACCCAGGCATCAAGGGCTGGAAGGGTGCCGCTTCTGGACGCTAGCGTGGCCCTGACCGCACCTTGCGGCCTGCGCCACCTCGTCCTGCGAGGCCTCGCGTGCATCTGGCCTATTTCCTCAGGCCTAGCGTTCCTGACGCCCTCGAGCCGCCCAGAGAAAAAGCATCACAGCTCGCGCCTCGGCTGGGAAGCCACTGCCCGCCGAGGTCGCCTCTCAGTGCCACGTGGTCGCCTCTCGGTGCCACGTGGAGCGCGCCCGAGGCCCCCCATGCTCCAAGCGGTCTCCCAGGTCACCCGCGGGGGCCGCAAAGACAATCGCGCTTCGCGCGTCGCGGTCTGGGCCAGAGCGGCTCCCCTTCCTCTAAGGATGCGGCGCGAAGGCGCGAAGATACTCGCGCGTCGCGCATCGCGGGGCGCGATGCGCGAAGGCAGGTCACGTACGGTAGGTTCGCGTCGTGCCGACCAGCGGCGACCCCGCCGTTGGCACTCAACGTTGGGCGCCGCCGGCGACCCAGAATCGGACGATGCTGAACGACCTGAAGCTTCGGCTTCGGAAACGGCCGATCGTTTAAGGTGGAACGATCCCCTCGATGTCCAGAACCAACCCCGAAGTCGACACGACACGTTGAACCTGCCGTATGGCCCTTTGGAGCCCAGCACCGGCGCCCTCCGGCACCGCCTGCTGCGCGTCTCGCCAGATCCCGCGCGCTCCAGGGAGGGCCTTTCGCCTTCGACGCCCTCGCGCCTTCGGCGGAAGGCCAGCAGAAGTTTCGGGTGTTGCTAGAGGTGCCCCTGGCCCAGGGTGCCCCCAGGATTTCCAGGGAGGCCCCCACGACCTCCAGAGCACCCCTCACGAAGCCCAGGGGGCCCCAGCGGCTCCAAAACGAAGCGCAGAGCTGGGGGCACCTTGGGCCAGGGGCACCTTCCGCAACCCCCGAAAGTTGGCGGAAGGAGACCAGCAGCGGGTCCGCTGGCGGAAGCTCCTCCTCCTCCTCCTCCTCCTCCTCCTCCTCCTCCTGGTCCTGCTCCTCCTCCTCCTCCTCATCCTCCTCATCCTCCTCATCCTCCTCATCCTCCTCCTGGTCTTCCTCCTCCTCCTCCTCCTCCTCCTGCCTCCTCCTCCTCATCCTCCAAATCTGCTCCGAAAGCGAAACATGTTGGAGGAGAAAAGGCGGCGGAAGCAAAGCGAGACGCCCGACAGTTTTGGACCCAAAGGCCTTGGAGTCAAGGGCGCCCTCGTGGGCGCGAAGTCATCCGCGCTTCGCGCAGCGCGAGGCACGAGTTTGGGCGCCCTCGACCACCTGAAGGGAAGGAGTCCTGAGGGCAAGCGGGACCTAAGATCCCGAGGGGCCCTTCCCACGGCCAGCCCGTCACCCCGAGTCGATCGGAGGCGACGCGGCCCGTGGAGGGCCCCGAGCGTGCCGAAGAGGGCGAGGAGCGCTCCGGGGCCCCTCCCCAGACATCCTACGATTGCGAAGGCCTGACGGCCGGTGCCGCCGACCCTGAAGAGGGCCGAGGACCGCGACGTCGGCGACGGAGTGGGCGGAGACGGAGGCCGTGGAAGATGAGGAGAGGAGGAGGCGAGGAGGAGGGGGAGGAGGAGGAGGAGGAGGAGGAGGAGGAGGAGAGGAGGAGGAGGAGGAGGAGGAGGAGGGAGGGAGGAGGGGGAGGAGGAGGGGAGGAGGGGAGGAGGAGGAGGAGGAGGAGGAGGAGGAGGAGGAGGAGGAGGGGAGGAGGGGGAGGAGGAGGAGGAGGAGGAGGAGGAGGAGGAGGAGGAGGAGGAGGAGGTTCAATCCGCGGCCCCAGAGATCCCGACCCCTTCTCTGGGACCAGATTTTCACCCTGGGCCCATTCTTGATGGCCCTGGGGCCCGGCAGCGGGCCCCGGAGGCCCAGATCGATATAGTGGAGAAGCTGCCGGCTGGAAAGCTCATGTCGTCTAAAGTCCAGGTTCCCAGACACGTTATATCTTGGTTGTGTCGTCATGTCGTCGTCATGTCGTCTGAAGTCTAGGTTCCCAGACACGTTATATCCTGGTCATGCCGTCTGAAGTCCAGGTTTCCAGACACGGTATATCCCGGTTTTTTCAGTGCGGGGTCCCCGGAAGTCCCGACCTTTTCCCCGGGACCGGTTTTCCGTTCGGAGTCGTCTTTTTGCAGTCCCAGGGAGGCAGACATCTAGCAAAAACCTCACGTCTCCATGCTTCTGGGCTCGAGCCTGTCTGGGTGCCCTTCGTGCCAGGCTTCCCATGGCTGCGCCCTCGCGTTTTCCTGCTGGAGGCGGCCCTGCGGCGCCTGCGCTCGCGCCCCCCTCCGCGCCCGGCCATCGTTCCGGCTGACCCGCGTCGAGCCCACGTCGAGAGCGTCGAATCCAAGTCGAACCCGCGTCGGGCAAGAATCTAGGCATCCCTGCGCCGTGCACGCTCGCGCGCGCCGACGGCACTTTGGAGGTGCCTTCGGTGCGCCGCAGGGCCCGACAAAAGTATCGGCGTTTGCGTGCCAAAGCGTTTTCATTTGCGGAGCTGGGCGCCCTGGCGCGGACGGCCGAACGACCCCTGCAGCGGGACACCCTGGCAACACGGCTGGCGCCGCAAAAATTGTCGGTTTAGCGCTGGCGCCGCGCAAAGGCGACGCCGAACATACAGATGGGGTTCGAATAGACGGGGGTCGGAGGATCGCGCCGCATCGCCGATGCCTCGCCGATGCGGCTCTAGGTGGGGCCCGAGTTTCTCTGCGCCGGCGGCGCCGCTGCATCGGCGGTGCGGCGCGATCTTCCGATCCTGTTGCTTCCGACCCGATGTAGGAGGCCTCTAGCAAAGGAGGTCCGACCGCAATCTGCAGGACAGCCAGGGCAGGAGGAGAACACCGGCACGAGCACATCTATACGCTCATAGGTGTGTATATATATATACCGATGTACACATATATGATATATATATATATATATTGTAGTGGCTTCGGCCAGTGCCACCGATCCGGGGCACTCCGGGGGATGATGATGATGATGATGATGCTGATGATGGTGATGACGATGATGATGATTATGATGATGATGATGATGATGATGATGATGATGATGATGATGATGATGATGATGTTGATGCTGATGATGATGACGATGATGATGATGATGCTGATGCTGATGACGATGATGATGATGATGATGATGATGATGATGATGATGATGACGATGATGCGTCTGTGGCCGTGCGCGAGTAATGCTGCTGATGCTGCTCGTTCTGCTGTTGGTGCTGTTGCTGATGCTGCTGATGCTGCTGCTGCTGCTGTTTGTCCTGTTCTTGTTGGGGGGGCCGTCGAAGGGGGGGGGTGGAGGGGAGAAAGGTCAGTCAGAAAGAAGGAAGGAGAGGGGGGGGGGTCGGAGAGAGGGCGGGGTCTGTGCAGGACAGGAGAGAGAGAGGCTCTGTCGGAAAGAAGGAAGGAGATTGGTCGGAGAGGTGAGGTCTGTCCTGGAGGAAGGGGGGTCTGTCGGAGTGGGTGGGGGTGTCTGTAACGGGGGGGGCGCTCTTACTTTGGCCTTGGGGCTCTCTTGGGCTTCTCTCTTGGGCGATCCTGGGTCCCTCTGGGGGTCTGTTGAAGGCATCCTGAGGCCTCGGATGGTCATCGGAAGAGACAAGGCGAGGGGCAGAAATCATTAGTTTTCCGTTGGTGTTCGAAGGATGTTGTTTTCATTGAAGGTTCTTTGGAGAGCTATTTGGTGTCTGGAGCCGTCTTGGTTGGGGCGGTCTCGGGGCCTCTTAAAGCACCTTCGGATTCATTGTGATGCATCTAAGGCTATCTTGGAACATCTGGGAGGAGGGTGCGGGATGGCCTGGGGAAGGGACGGGGTCTGTCTTGGAGGCCAAGGGTCTGTCGAAGAGGGGGGGAGAGATCGGTCGGGGAGGGGGGGATTTGATCTGAAACAGGAGAGGTGTGCCTGCGAGTTGTCGCGGGCCGTCTGGGACGCGCCTGTAGAAGTGCGCTGGTAATGCTACTGATACTGCTCGTGCTGCAGTTGGTGCTGTTGCTGATGCTGCTGTTTGTGCTGCTCTGATTTTGGGGGAGGGGTCAGTCGGAGGGGGGGTCTGTCCTGGAGAGGTGGGGGGGGGGGGGTCGGGGAGGAGGGACAAGATCTGTTGGAGGGGGGTGGGGTCTGTCCTAAAACAGGGGGGTATGCCTGCGAGTCGTCGCGGGCCGTTTGGGATGCGTCTGTGGTTGTGCGCGAGTAGTGCTGCTGATGCTGTTCGTTCTGCTGTAGGTGCTGTTGCTGATGCTGCTGCTTGAGCTGCTCTTGTTGGGGGAGGGGGGGGTCTGTCGAATGGGGAGGGGGAGTTGTGGGAGAGAGGGCGGGGTCTGTCCAGGACAGGAGAGAGGCTCTGTTGGAAAGAAGAAGATGTCTCGGAGAGGTGAGGTCTGTCCTGGGTGGGGGGCGGTCAGTCGGAGTGCGGGGGGGGGGTCTGGGAGAGCGGGGGGGGTCTGTAGGAGAGAACGCGGAAGAGCGGAAAAGGGTATGCCGGAAGGGGAGAGGGGGGGTCTGTTGTTGGGGAGGGGGGGTTGCCGAAGGGGCTGGGAAAGTGTGGGAGAGAGGGCGGCGTCTGTCCATGACAGGAGAGAGGCTCTGTCGGAAAGAAGGAAGGAGATTTCTCGGAGAAGCGAGGTCTGTCCTGGAGGGGGGAGGGTCTGTCGGAGTGGGGGGGGGGTGTCTCTGAGAGCGGTGGGGGGTCTGTAGGAGAGAAAGCGGAAGAGCGAAAAGGGAGATGTCGGAAGGGAAGAGGGGGGGTCTGTTGTTGGGGGAGGGGGGGTTGTCGAAGGGGTTGGGAAAGTGTGGGAGAGAGGGCGGCGCCTGTCCAAGGACAGGAGAGAGGCTCTGTCGGACAAACAAGAAGGAGATTTCTCGGAGAGGTGAGGTCTGTCCTGGAGGGTGGAGGGGTCTGTCGGAGTCGGAGTGGGGAGGGTGTATGAGAGAGCGGCGGGGGGGTCTGTAGGAGAGCGGAAGAGCGAAAAGGGATATGTCAGAAGGGGGGTTCACGCGTTTCGTGGCCTCGTACGGAGCTCCACCGAAAGCGGTACCCACAACGCGGCACTCACAACTGCACACGGTTGGGCCGTCCGCTTGGACAATTGGGCTCCAGAGGCCCTCGCCGGGCCCCAGGACCGTCAAAAGGCGTCACGGAATGAAGGACGGGTCCCGGGGAAGTGGTCTGGACCGTTGGAAGTCGACATTGAGAGTACCACGACGTCGGAGAGCTGGGTCTCCGTCGTTGGCCCAGGCAGGGCTCCGCATCCCCTGCCCGGTGGCAGAAGTGTCCCTTCCGACGGGTGCCCAGCCAGCGATGTTGCCTGCGAGTCTTGCATCCTCGGGGCTGTCCGAGCCCCTCCTCGCTCTCGTCGCTCCCCCCGCCTGCCTTCCTAGGCCGACGTTGGTCGAAGGAAAAGCTGTATAAACATAGACCTACCGAGGTCTGTGCGGATTTCTTGGATCGGCGCTGTTCCCCGCTCTCTGGCGCGCGGAGCGCGCCAGGGGCGACGCCGGAGGAGCCGCCTGGGGTGCCCAGCGCCGATGCAGGAAGTCCGCGCGGGCCTCTGAAACTTTATGTTTGTGCCGTTTTCTCGTCCTTTGGTTGTGCGGCGTTTCGTCATTCTGCCCCAGGCCCTCCCCCAGGCGTGCCCGCCCCTCCGCTCAGGGGCAAGGGAGGGATAGGCATAGGGGAGGATGCATCGACCCCAGATCGCCCATTGATCGCCGATAGGGGTCTGATAGCCCCACCCCGCCCAGGAAGGTGCAGAATCGCGATCGAGGGCCGATCGCCGATCTATCGACGATGTGTCGCCGATCCCAGGTCGATGCACCCCCCACCCCTGTGCCAGTCCGCCCCTTGATCGTTGCCCCTCACTTCCTCGAGAACAAGAGAAGCCCTAACCCTGACCCTAATGACCCGGTGAAGACGTGGCCTCACTGAGGTCCCCGTCTTCGCACTAGGGATCCCACGCGGACGGGACAAAAATTGTCACACGGTGTTGACTTGTGCGGGGGCTGTGGTGCAAGCTGTCGTGACCAAAACCCTCAGGGAGGAGGCGCCGTCCTGCATGTTGTAATGCTTGGCTGGTGTGTTGATGTTGAAGAAAAAACACTCCCCCGTGCGTGCCGCGCCCCTCCGCGGCTCGGCAAAAGCTGCACCCAGAACGTGGCGCTGCGCGTCGGCTTCGCCGTGGCGGAGTCTGGCGCGGAGCGGGGACCGGAGACGGGCCCCAGGCGGGTTCCGCGAGAAGCTGGGGAGGCTGTGGGAAGGGGAGCCCAACTCCTTGAGGATATCGGGAGGAGGCAAAGGTACCCATACTTCGAGTCATGAGAAGATCACGACGGGAGGTTTTCCTCAACTGTCTGCCTCCAGGGGTCCTCACTGGGCCTCCGAACCGTGAAACAACGATTACATGGATGAAAAATTTGTCCCGCAGAATGGGCCGAGTCCTTGGGGGTCGACGTCATGAAAGAATCTGGACGTCGAGGGTCTGGAAGGGTACCATACCTCTACCCTTTCCTCGGTTTCTCATTTCTGGGCCTCCTGGGAGGCCCTCGTCGCCACCGCTGGGTTCGCCTCCAAATCCTGGCCAGACCGCTCCCTGGGAGAGGTCTGGGGAGTAGCCGTATCAGTACCCTGTGGCTTCCCCGAATTTGATGTTGTCAATCCCTGTGCTGTTCCTCGCTTTGGGCCTCTGGGGCCCCTTACCGGGCCCTGGGCCCCAAGGGTGGACCTAAACGGTGTTTTGGGGATTTCGTGGGCCGTTTTCGTTTCGATGTCGTTTTGCAGCGAAGGCGAATTCGAGACAAAACGAGGGAAAACAAAAAAACGAAAACGAAAAACACTGCTTAGGTCCAGCCCTGCTGGGTCCATCGAGAATGGATCCGGGGCGAGGAGCTGGCCCAGGGGAAGGGGTCGTGTCCTCTTGGGCCCGCGCAGGGAAAAAGTCATAGATCGCCGGACGTCTGGGAAGCTGGGGAGGCGTCGAGGAGGGGAGGTCGGGCAGACGTGGGGGTGAGGAGCACCAGCCAAGACTTACGTCGGGCGTGTCCCGCTACAGGAGGAATATTCAAGCATAGTCAAAAAATACTCTGGGGACAATGTTTTGCGTATTTTTGCTCATTTGGGGGGTATGGTTGAATATCTTTATTTTGTCGCCCAAAATCCCCCTCCTTAGGGGGACACGCCCGACTGAAGCCAAGACGCTGCAGGAAGGAAGGGCCCCTTTGGCCTCGGGCGGGGCCCTGGTTCTCAAGCCGCCTCTCAGATCTGCGCCGTGGGGCCCAGTCGTGGCCGCGGCTCGCCGTGGCCAGGACCCCCCCCGTGGAGGGAGGAGGGAGGAGGGAGAAGGGCGGAGGGAGGAGGGCGGAGGGAGGAGGGAGGAGGGAGGAGGGACGAGGGACGAGGAGGAGGGAGGAGGGAGGAGGAGGAGGAGGAGGAGAAGGAGGAGCAGGAGGAGGAGGAGGAGGAGGAGGAGGAGGGAGGAGGAGGTGGAGGAGGAGGAGGAGGAGGAGGCGGGAGGAGGACGAGGAGAAGGAGGAGGGAGGGAGGAGGAGGAGGAGGAGGAAGAGGAGGAGGAGGAGGAGGAGGAGGAGGGACGAGGAGGAGGGACGAGGAGGAGGGACGAGGAGGAGAAGGAGGAGGAGGAGGAAGGGAGGGAGG
The DNA here is from genome assembly GCA_963575745.1 of Prorocentrum cordatum. Classification (NCBI taxonomy): domain Eukaryota; class Dinophyceae; order Prorocentrales; family Prorocentraceae; genus Prorocentrum; species Prorocentrum cordatum. Next base: position 57,053 of record CAUYUJ010014743.1, on the reverse strand, counting down.
ATGAGGACCCAGATATCATTCTTCAGTGTTTCCTCTGGCAGCACGATGATGACGGCCGGCCCGAGGCATCAGGACCAGGTCGGCTCGGGGAGGGTACCCTCGTGTTCCTCGTGCTTGCTGGATGTTCTTGTGCCTCCTGGGCGAGGGCACCCTCGAATGTTCATTCAGTCTGGCAGGCAGCGGGTCTCATGTTCTCGAAGGATGGTATGATATCCGTGGTCCTGTTGTACAGGATGAGGTTGAATCGCTACAGAGCGGCCTGGTACGCTCTCAGAGCGCCCCAGAGCGCTCTTGAACGGCCGCGGCGCCGGGTGCGTCCCCTAGAACCGCTGGCTCTCAGAGGTTCTCGATGAGTCCTCATCCGAATCGGTCCTCATGCCCAGGGGCGGCCTAACCGACCCCTAGAAAACCATCCCCTTACGCGACGTCCCCCTCGCCTCGCCCCAAGACGGATCTATGCGGCCGGAGGTGAGCTTGGAAGGCGAGGGTGATGTCACGGAAGGAGATGTTTTGCTAGGGGTCGGTTGGGCCGCGACCGGGGGGAGGGGGGGAAGGGGGAGGAGGAAGAGGGAAGGATGGGACGGGAGCTGGGGCGCAGAGAGGGCGGGGAGGCAGGGGGACGGAGGCAGGGGGATTGGGAAGGGCGGGGGGAGGGGGGCGGGGAAGGAGCAGAAGTCCTGAGGAGCAGCTGGCAGACGGCACGGGACAGTTCGGTCATACGGCTTTCGATCGGGCTCGTCAGCCGTGGGGTGGGGTTGGGGAGAACACCGTGACACCATCATCATTAGAATAAGGATACCAAATACGCTACTGATACAACTGCGCTGTTTATTTTCAGTGCCACGCCACTACCAGTGCTGCTACTACTGATGCTGTTATCACTGCTGGTCGCCTTGCCGCGACTCGCGTTGTTGCCACCAATGTTACTGAAACTTGAAGCTGCCGCTGCTGCAACTTCAAATGTGACGGTTGCCATCGCTATAGATATTGTTATTGTTGCAACAGCCAGATGTGCCACCTTTGTTGTTGGCTTCTACTTCTTGTGCTACAGCTGCTGCGGCAGTTCGTACACATTGCTGCTGATGCGACCGTTACTGATGTCATTGGTACATGTCATGATTGCTGTTATTGCTGCTGGCACGTGTGCCCGTCATGCTGCTGTTGGGGGTACTGCTGCTAATGGTGTTGCCGCTGCTACCGCTACTAGCGCTGCTGCTGTTGCCTGCAATGTTGCTGTGTGTGTGGCTGCTGCTGCTGCTGCTGCTGCTGTTGCTCCTGTGGCTGCTGCTGCCCCCGCCGCTAGGGCCGCTAGGGCTGATGCTGCGGCCACTGCTGCTGCTGCTGCTGCTGCAAACTGCTGCCACTGACTCCGCTCGCCACTGCTACTGCGCTGCCCCCGGCCAGACGGCTTGGCGTGCGCTCGTCCACGCTGCGGCCTCCCGAGGCCGATGGTGTGAGGGCCTCGGGACGGGCCGCGCGCCGAGCCCCTGGAACAGCGCCACGTGCGCGGCGGCGGGGGGGAGAGCAGGCGAGCTTTTTGGGGGCAAGTCGGGTGGCCCAGTCGCAGAAGACACTCAAAGCGCGGCCAAGCACAGAGGGATGGGAGAGACTTGGAGCACATCACCACCAGCCCACCGCGGTGAAGGAGATAACATGAGGAGGGGGGGGGACATCAAGCGACGGCTGACGCGAGCGTATGCAGGCCTGGAAGAAGCAGGTGGAGACAATGAAGCCGAGCGACAGCGTGAATAACATGATTGATGTCAGCGACGATCCAAAACAGCGACACTGTGCAATCCATGATGTGCAGCACATGTGATGCGAAGGACGAAGTGCAAACTATGGAGTGCATCTCATGTGCTCATATCGTTAGGGGGCCCTCTTGCATGGAGCCATATCGTGTGGGGGACGCTATCGTGTGGGATCCCGTCGTGCGGGACTCTACCGTGTGAGACTTCTCGTGCGGGACTCTGCCGTGTGGGACCGTTTCACTGCGGGACCCTGTCGTGTGGAACTCTACAGTGTGGCATCCCACTGTGTAAGATCCCCGCGTGTGAGACCGCAGTGACAGGGCCCCAAGTAGGCTCACACGAGGGGATCACGGCGAGTGGGGGGGCGAAAAACCTTCCCCACGGGAAGTCCCCTCATTGAAAGCGCTGCTGGGGGAAAGCATAGTAACAGATGGGCAACGTGGGCAAATCATGTTTGCGACCGATTGGTACCTGCCGATCGTGGCACAGCAGGCTCCATAAGCGGCGAGGGTTGAAGTGGGGGAGCCTCACGGGCGAGACTTGAAATTGCCGCGCAGCAGAAAGTTAGGTAAATAAGTAGGATCGCGATGTGCGTTTACATCCAGCGACGTAACTACAAGAGAAGGGGGTGATAAGGGAAAAAGAGGCGCAACTATAGCTGCAAGCAGATGCGATCGGTCGAACTTGCGTGCGGACGGGAGTCTGGCGTTCTGAACTCTCGGGGACACCGGTCGGCAGGCATAGAGCGCTCTTGAGACGAGACTGAGAAGGAAATAACATTTGCGCCTGCTTGCATTTGCACATTTGACATGAGCGCGCTCCTAGTAGAGCGACCCAGGTGGATGCTGCTGAAGCTGGGGTGCGCATCCAGCAACGGCGACGAGACTCAGAAGCGCAGGCGGCGACGTGAAGCGAAGAGGCACTTCAAGAGGTGAGCGTCCGCTCCTGCCATCTGTCCGGCCCGCCCAGCGACGCCGCCTTGTCCCCGCAACCAGTTTTCCGTTATTCCAAGTGGATTGCTTCAGTGTTGTAGTCGGATGGTGTCAGCGACGCAGTGGCGCTGTGGGCAGGGACTCGGAGCGGTGAGCCAGATGGGACAAAGGCAGCACCGCCGCAGGCATGGGCTGCAAATTGTGCACCAGGCCGTCCGAAGGGTTGGCGTTATCGAAGCTGCATGGCCGACTCAGTGCTAATCTGGCGCAGGCAAGGCACACAGGGTCCTATATTCATCAGGTCATGCTAGTAGCGATGGCAAGGACCTCCCGAGAGTCAAGCGCGTCAGCATCATTGTTATTTTGCGAAGTGAATCGTGAAGGCATACAGCGCCACGACAAGAATCTGAAGCTTGGTGGCACAGGGGCGATCGGCACGGAGGACGTGCCTCGTGCAGCGTGGATCACACTGTGTTTTGGAAGCTCCGAGGATAACTTCCATCACTGCAGATGTTGCGCGGCACTCTTGACCCTGAAGGGGGCTACGTGTAGATCTGAACCGATTGTTCGAAGGCACAAGGGATCGGCGCGCAGCCGAACATGCGAGCATAGGGCGAGCACGAGAAAACCGCTTGTCGGAACCAATGACTGCCACACGCAGCAACTTGCTACAATTTCAGCATCATTGCCAAGTTTCGTGCCTCGTTTCAATGTTCAATGCGGTCGGCCGGGGACCGGAAGTATATTGCTCCCAGTCCCTGGCTGACCGCAATACATATATATATATACAGTTTTAAAGGAGTGCAAAAAGTGACAGCGCGGTTGAAATTGCAGCAAGTGGCTACGGGGACAGTTACTGGTTCCGGGAGGCGGTTTCCCCGTGCTCGCCCTATGATGAAATTTCCGGTTGCGCGTTGATCCTCTCGTGCCTTCGTGCCTCCAGCGTAAGTTTCTTTGGATCCCCCTTTTTCGCCTTCCTTCTTGCTCTCCAGATGTGTTGCGTCCTCTCCTCTCTCTCTCTCTCCCTCTCTCTCTCTCTCCCTCTCTCTATCTCTCTGTCGTTATTTATTTTTACCTCGCTTTCTCTCCCTCACTAGCTTTCTCGAGATTTGTGTATGTATCCCTCTGTCTGCCTGTATATACATGTATATGTGCGCCATCTCTCTCTATATATACACGTGTACGTACCCCTGTTGCTCTTCAGTCTATACATAGATACGTATACAAGCTCGTATACCTATACATGTACACATGAATCGTTGATGGTTCCCTCTCCCGCACATGTATCTTAACATTCCCACCGCCTATGTGCACACACGTGGAATTTACGCACAGGTGTCCATATGTACATATTCAGTGTGTGGTCGTACATGTACGCGTCTACACATTTACACAGAGTGAGCAGTCAACTCAATGAACAGACCTTCATAGTTCCATATAGCTGCCTCGACATGTGCGCCACAAACATGTATCTATGTATGTGTACATCGTTGGATCTGCGCATGTAAGTATGATCGTGTGTGTACGCATTCCCCTTTGCAGGTGCACACAGTTAGGCCTCTCTCTCTATCCCTCCCTCTCCTTCTGTCTGTCGGTCGGCACGCATGCCTTTCTTGATTGTTGGCCTGGTCGCCCGTGCGTCCACGAGCCCGGACATGAATGTGCGTGCGTGGTTACGTATTGCAGGTGTTCCTCTCGCATGTTGATGCGCGTGCCGTGATAGTTTGCACGTGCCAGGGAGCTATCATACATTCGATAAGGCGGCAGGAGCAGCGATGGCTTTGCCGCAGGAGTTCGGCAGGCACTGCGGCCCAAGTGCCATATGGCAAAGGGTCTGGGGGGCACCCATGGCTGATTGCCGCGGTCACGACGAAATGTCGCAGGGGACAGCGGCCGATGGGCAAAGAATTTGGAACAGCGACGCCGATATGCAGCTACTCCGAGGAGCACCCTCTGTCATCAAGTGATTTGTCGTCTTTCCGTGGTGCAGTGGCACAGTTGTACCGAGGAGGAGGTGTAGGAGTTGGAGGTGGGTGGGGAGGAGGAGGAGGAGGAGGAGGAAGGGAGCGAGGGAGGGAGAGGCTCGTGACAGCAAAGGGAGGGGCAGCCGCGCGGTACTTCGAAGGGGTCCCTACCCAGGGCTGCACGACAGTCTTGTGTTCGCTGGCCATGACGGCATTTGTTTGCTCCAGCTGCTTGCACCAAACCCCGCCACCGTGCCAGCGATGTGTCGAGCAATTTCAGGGCCCTTCCTATCCTGGATCAGATGGTCCCATTATAGCTCTCTACACCGCCTCTGCGCCCCCCCCCCCACACACACACACACACGAGGCGCTTTCGGGTTGTCCTGAGTGTGATGGTTCCGCCAAGCACTCCCGAAGAAGCCCCGCGGAGTCATCTTGACAGGTCTTGGGGCGGTCTTGGAGCCGCCCTGGGACGTTCTCGGATGGCCGTCCCAAAGCCTTCAAAAGCCCCTCTGAAGCCATTTTGCACAGATAAGCCTTCGTACATCAAAGACGCGAGAAGCGCTAAGAGTGCAATGCTTCTGGTTTCCCAGGGCCCGGCTAGAGAAACCCTTGGGGGCCTTTTGGAAGCCTCTCTGGCCTCCCAGGGCTGCTTGGGGACACCCTGGACCATCTGAGGGGACTTTCGGCAGCATTGGGCCCGTCTCCGGGCATCTTGCCGTCGTCTTGGAGCGGTATCGGGCCCCTCTTGGGAGCGTCCTGGGGTCGTGAGGAACGCCCTGGGAGCAAACATGCGAGGGAGCATTTTGGAAGGTAAGGTCCAGAAGTGGCTGGCAGATTGAGTTTGAGTTCGGAGGTTCGAAGGTGATGCCCAGAAAACAGGAAGGGGCTTCCAGGTTGAGTTTGGATTGGTCAAGGCCAGCTCGCAAAGTGTCTGGACACTTCAGGGCCCCATCTTGAAATTCCCCAGGAACTTGTGAGCCAGCAAGCTATCTGACACGCCCTCGCGAGCCGGAGTCACTCCACGTCTGCATTCGGGGCGAAGGGGTGCTGAGCTTGACCAAGGGGGCGCATCGTTTTTCCTGTTTCCCGAGGGGACGTCTGTAACAGATTTAGGCTGTGACGAAGAGGATTTGGCATTGCCTTCGCCAGGGGGGGCGTCTGCAGAAATTGCTCGAGCAAGGAGCATCGCGGGGAGGAGGAGGAGAACTGGTAAAAGCAGGACGAGGATCAGAAGGACGACTCACTGCAGGACCTCGGGTTCGTGTCCCTCGACGTGGACTGGGAGTCCTGCAACGCCGTCTGTGGCTCTCGCTCGCAACTGAGGCACATCTGCCAGAAGGATCGAAGGAGCGGGGGCCAGGAGGTGAGGCACAGGGGAGGGAAAGAGTTAAGAAGGTTGGTGATCGGAGGCGTCTGGAAGGAAACCGGGAGGAGGGGAGGAAGGGAAAGAGTAAATAGGCGGGAGTGGGGAAGGGGGCCAGGTGATGGTGGTGGGGTGGCTTGGGTAAGCACTGGGTGGGCCCAGGGAGGTGCGGATTTGCTTTCGGGGCCCTATCGCCGATCTATCGGAGATATGTCGCCGATTCCAGGTCGATGTTTCCCTCCCTATGCCAGTCCCCCCCTAATTATCGTTGCCCCTCAGATCTTCTCGCTGGGCAGGCGGGATATCTGCCAAAATTGTGGTTGGCCGCCGGGCAGGGCGAGGCATAACCCAGAGAAGCTGTTATTTTTAGTTTTCGGCTTCACTTGTGGCTCCCCACAGGGGGGGGGGGGGGGCAGACGGCGCTGCGGAGCATGACGCTTTCTCCTGCCGAGCCGATCCGATTCGATGCTTTCGCCTGCTTCGCGCGCGAAGCGCTGCTCGAGTCACGCGCGCCCCCTCTGCAGACAGGCGTCCCTGCGCGCTGCATCGGCACCGTCTTGGCACCCCTTTCCCTACATGCGCAGGCGATGGCCCAGGCCCTTGCAGGCGTCGCCCATGGATCTGTAGGTCCAGGGCGGCACCCGACTGGGCGAGCACCGAAGGACTCGGCACGACGATGTGGCGTTGCGTGCGCCTGGCTCGACCCTCTCATGTTTTCCCGTGTCCAGTGCGCGGCCTCAGAGGTCCCGACCCACTCCCTGGGGCCAGCTTCTGTTCCAGAGCCATTATTCGGGGGTGGACAGACCTCTTACCCTGACACGTCGATTAGCGAATTGTCCGTTTTCGGTTCGCGAGAGGGCGTTGCGGCCGTCATTTTTGCGGGTCCAGGTCCGTCGGTTTCGGTCCCAGGTCGTTTTCACTAAAGAGAGGTTTACTAAAGGGAGGTTTGTCCACCGCCGAATTATTCTCATTGGCCCAGGGCCCGAACAGCAGGCCCGGAGACCCCAGTCGAAGAAAACAACGCCAGTCATACACATCAGATCGTCGGAGATCTGGGCTCTCCCGCTTCCCCTCGTGGCGGCGCGCACGAGGGGGGTGGAACGAGGTGGGGGGCGGCCGGCTGAGAAGGCGGGAATAGCTTCTAAGGAGGCAGGGGCCTCCTCAGACGCCCCATCTGGCTGGCAAGAACCCTCCTCAGAAGCCTAACGGGCCCTTTCAAAAAAGGGCCCCTGCCCTCCAAGAGACGCGCCGCCTGCTCAGAAGGCCGCCCCCCTCGCGCCACCCCCAGGTGCGCGCCGCCAACCCTCCCAGCCCCCCCCCCCCTCCGCCGTTCCATCCCTGCGCCGCTCCCCCCTCCCCTCCGCCGTCCCCTCCTCCCCTCCGCCCCCCTCCGCCGTTGCCCCGCCCCCCTCGGCCGTTCCCCTGCCCCTCTCGGCCGTTCCTCCGCCCCCCCTCCGCCGCTCCTCCGCCGTTCCCCCGCCCCCCTCCGTTCCTCCCTGCCCCGCCCCCCCGGCCGTTCACCCCGCCCTCCTCCGCTGCTCCCTCCCCGCGCCCGGTCTCACCCCCCGCGGCAGCACGGGCGCCAGGCTCTGCTCCCTCCGCTCGGGCGCCCACGCCGCGCCCGTCGAGGCGGGCCTGCAGCCAGGAGTGTGGCGGCGGGAGGGGGAGGTCAGGCGCGAAGGAAAGACGTAACGCCTGCATGAACCCACTTTGGGTTCGAAAGTATGTTTTGCGCGGGCGTTCGGAGCACGAGGCTAACCTTGCAGACTGGGGGGCCGTCGTACATCCTTCTTGTGGGCTCCCTGGGAGGGCCAGGCTCGTCGAGCTTCCTCGGGGCGCGACGGAGAACTATATCGAAACCCCCGCCCGACCCCGCAGGGTTGCCCAGGTTGCCGGTTGCAAACCACACCCTGTGCGAACCACACCCTTTGGAGACGCTGGGAGGAGGATAACGGCTAGAAGGATAGGGAAACAAACAAGAACATGAGCGCACAAACTCGAAGGTCCGCGCAGATTCCTCGGATCGGCGCTGGAGGCGCCGCCAGGGGACCCCCATGCCGATGCGAGAACTCTGCAGGCACCTCCGAGCCTTCACGTTGACGTCGCTGCCTCTTCCCCGAGAGATGGGCCGCCCCGCGGCCCCGCCGCCGGCCCGCCCGCTGCTCTCCGCCTTTGGGCCGCCCTCGCAGCTGCTGCTGCGCCGGCCGCCCCGCGCCCCCGGCCTGCCTCCGGCCCTCCCCGCGGCCGCCGCCCTCGCGCGGCCGGTGCGCCCCGGTGCTCCGGCCGCCCGCTGCGCCCCCTCCCCGCCCTGCTGGGCGCCCGCAGTGGCACTGCACTGCGGCCGCTGGTTCGCCCCCCCCTGCGGTGCTGTCGCGGTGCCGCCCCGCGGCGGCTGCCGAAGGGGCTGCCCATTCCGCCCGGCCGCCCCCCCGCCCCCTCGCCGCAGCCCTGCCGCGCGAGAGCGTCCCCGCCGCGCCCGGGGCCCCCCTCCCGCGGCCGCCCCGTCTCGCCTTCCCCCCCCCCCTCCTCCTGCATGCATGCAGGAGGAGGGGGGGGGAAGAAACTTATCTAACAAAACGTTAAGTAGATGAATGCTAAGTTCGATATTTTATGTATGTTGAATACGCGAGGTCAACTAGCATGAACCTACATACATCTTCGTTGAAACGATTTCATCGGATATACAACCCTCTTACCGCACTTACACCCACCCGACGGTCAAAGTGCGGGCAGTTCGCGATGCCGCGCGCCCCGGGCTCGCCGGGGCGCGCGTGCGGACTGCTTCTGCCACGATCGCGAAGCAGAACAGGTTCCCCGAGGGGAGGAGCAATAGGAGGGGAGGGGGGGGCGGGATGAGGGACCCAGGCGTACCCGCGTCGTGAACAAAAACGCGACGACTGCTGTTTTTTGGCCGTTTTCGGCCCCAGGGGCCCCTTGCTGGGCCCCAAGGCCGTCAAACATCGGTTCAGGATGAAAAGCCGGTCCCTGGAGAAGGGGTCCAGATCTTTGGGAGCCACGTTCTGGAAAAAATTGCAACGTCGGAGTTATGGGAACGTGTGAGGGGTGAGAATGGAGGGGGTGGGCGGAAAGGCTTCGCGCGTGGGAGTGCGGGCATCGATTTGTGATTGATTCTGGCCAGGGGCGCAAGCATTCGTTGACCACATGTGAGTGCGCACAACGGTGTGGCTCCTCGTCGCTCTCATGGGTTCGCGGGGTCCCTCCGCAACAGGCATTGCGGAGCTCGCCTGAAGAAGGAGTGAGGACCCGCTATTGTACAACATTCATTGTGCATTCGTGTTGATGTGATGTGGTTGGTTTTCAGCTGAGTGACAATTGGTGCATCCGAGCGGAGGTGGTAATCGTCGTTGCCTCTTCACTCCATCTGGGCTTGCGTAGCCTTAAGATTGCCAGGTGGCGCCAGGCTTGGTCTGGCAGCTGGCGGTGGATTGGAGCAGGCCGCGTTCTTCAAAGCGCTATCGCAGTCTTTCCCTGTGAGCCTCTCCCCCCCCTCCCCCACTCCTCCTCCGCTGCCTCCCTCGTCTGCCAGGTCCTCGCCCTCATTACTCTCAGGCTGCAGCCACTGCTCTGGCCGCTGTCCGTCCTGCTCCACCCCAGCCGTGCTTTGCGATCACTGCCTGGGACGTGGCGGTCGTGGGGCCGGAGTTGGCTGCCTGCGGTACCCGCTGCCCCTCGCCCCCGCCGCCCTGCCACCAGCGCGCGTTGGCGCGGGTCTTCCAGCCATGGCGTGCAGACGCGCTTGAGCATGAACGCGCGCACGCTTGCACCACAGTCAGGGCGCTGAAATACGGACCAGTTCAAGGCTCGGGAGGGATTCGGGTGCTCGGGCCCTTGCCTTAGCTGTGGGTCGTGGAGTTTGTTTGTGGCCGGGGCACGCCGTGGCCAGAGAAGCCCCTTCGTTCCTCATATGATGGGCTCCTCATATCGGCACGATGACTGCACAAGGAGCGCCCGCAATACCCGCACGACCAGCACAGGCAGGAGGGAGGAGCTTGGGCAGGCCAAGCTGTTGACGTCGGGAGCAGGAGGGCGACGGAGAGAGCGAGAAGTGGGCACGGATCGGAACGGACATGGGCGGACACAGATGCAGACAGACATTGGCCGTGGCATCGCTCGGACGTGTGCGTTTTTTCCTCGGCGAGGACCATCGAGGAGCATCCTTGATCATTTGGCGAAAAAACCACGCACGAAACCGAAAAAAACACAGGAAATGGACGTCCGAGCGATGGCCAGTGGCCGCGCCCATCAAAGGGGTGGTTCTGAGGGGGTCCGGCCTCTAAGACGGTGGAGGGGCCTTCTCAGAAGGCAGGGGCCTTCTCATCAGGGCCCGGCGCCTTCCAGGAGGCCTTCCGAGAAGCCTCCTGGGCCCTCCCAGGAGGCCCGTGCTTTCCAAGAGCCCCTTCCCCCGGAGAAGGCCTGCCCCCTCTCGCTTCCCCCTCGGCGCAGCGCCGAGATAGAGAGACAGTCAGGTGCCGGACGCCGGAGTGAGGGGTGCCGGCTCGCGCGAGATCCGCTCCAGGTCGCACGCGTAAGAGTCCAATGCTCTGGGGCCGTGAAGCTTCTCCTCCTCCCGGCAGGTGGGAGCTCGGGCGGGGCCAGGACCAGGATAAAGAATCGCTCCAGAGCGTTCTGGAACGCATGGCTTTCCTCAGCACTCCAGAGGACGTGGCGCCCGATATATGCTCCGGAACCGCTGGATCTCAGAGATAATTTCTCACTTTGTCCTGGTCCGATTTTGTTCCAGTCCTGGCTCGGCTCCATCTCAGTCAGGAGGGAAAAAACAAGCACAAACACACATAAAAGTTGATTTCCATGCAAAGCCCATGGCCTTCGGCCCATCCCGCCAGCGTGCCTGGGTTGTTTTGAGGCCTCTTGGGTCGTCTTCGGGGCCTCTTGAGGGTCTCTTGTGGTCTCTTGGGGGTCTCCTTGGGGCCTCCTGGGGGCCTCTCGGGCGGAAGACTCGGATTTTCGGTTCGTGTTCCCCCTCTTGGGCCCTTCTTGGGGCTGTGTTTGGCCCCTCTTGGGCGCTTCTGGGGCCGTCTTGAAGCCCTCTTGGGCCGTGTTGGAGCCCTCCTGGGACCTCTTGGGGCGGTCCTGGGGGCCTCTTGGGCCGTCTTGGAACGTCCAGCGCTCGAAAAGTCGAGGACCCAAACATCATTGAAAAACAGATGGAAAATCTACAATGTTGGCCTCTCGCGGCCCTCGTGGGAAGGCTCTTGCGGCTTTCTTGGGGCATCTCGGAGGCCTCTTGGGCCGTCTTGGGGCCATCGTGGGCGTCGTGAATTGATCTTGGGGCGTCTCGGGGCCCTCTTGGGCCGTCTTGGGGGGCTCCGGGGGCCCCATTGGCCCGTCTTGGGGCCCTCGTGGGCCCCCAAAAGCGCACGCGAGAAGACGATCCAGGGCTCAGGCGGCACGCGGCGAGCCCCAAGAGACTTGGCAGCTTGGGGTTCGGGCCCTTTGAAGACTTCCAGGGTTGAGGACTGGCGCGTAAGGGATTAGGGAAATTAGGGAAAGGGGTACTCTGACTTCAAGCCAACTTCACTCATTAGCCAACTTCACTAATTAGGGAGTTTAACGTTGGCTTGAAAGCCAAATTCACGAAAGGGATTTCAGGAAATTAGGGAATTGGCTTCCAGGATTGAGGACTCACGCGTAAGGGTTTAGGGAAGGGAGCTGAGGACACGCCCCTTCCGTGCGCGGAGGCACGGTGGCGGATGTGGGAATAGACTGGGAACGGCGGGGGAGGAGGAGGTCCAGGAGGTATTGAAGACTGCCGGGAAACCCGGAGTTTGTGTCTATCGATTTGTGTGCTCCTGGGCCCCTTTCTAGAGGGGGAGAGGCTTCGGCTTCGTTGGGCCACGGGGGGGGTCAGCGGGGCCCGGCCAGGAAGGGGGGGCGCGGAGTCGTGAGGCCTTGGAGGGGGAAAGAGGCCGGGGCCGGCAGCCGTGCGGGTGAGGCCCAGCGGTGGCGCCGGCCTGGGCGGCGCAGGGGCGCACACATCGGCCACGCGTCAAAGCGGTCCTTCGCCAGAGCAGCCCCTGGTTCTATGATGGGCCTGGTCTCCACATCCACCACCACCATGAGTTGGAGGGGGAGGGGGTCCTCCTCCTCCTCCTCGTCCTCGTCCTCCTCCTCCTGCTCCTCCTCCTCCTCTTCCTCCTCATCCTCCTCCTTCTCGTCCTCCTCTTCCTCCTCCTCATCCTCCACCTTCCACCCTCCAACTTCTGGTGGTGGTGGTGGTGGAAAACAGGCCCATTATTCTAGGCCTCCCAGATGGGGTCGGAGTAGATGGGGTCGGGGAATTCCGCCGCATCGCCGATGCATCGGCGATGCGGCTCGGTGTAGAGACCGATCTTCTGCACGCACCGCCCACGTCGCCGATGCATCGCCGATGCATTGCCGATACATCGCCGATGGCAACCTCCAGGAGGCCTCTATTTGTGCGGGCCCGCCGAGGTCCCCTCAGCACCGGCTTGAAGCGGTCTGCGCGCTTGGATCTGGCTCCCCCGCGGCTCCCTGAAGTTGGGCACCAGAGGTGGTGTGAAGAATCGACGCCCGCGGCGTGCTCTTGACCTCTAGTGAAGGTTATGCTTGAGTTTAGAGAACAGAGACCTGCAGCGGGCTTGTGATTGAAGCGTGTCTCCGTTAGCTAGAATGATGCGCCTGCGGTGGGCGTGTGATTTCCAAGGCAGTCTTGACTTGAAAACTCGGTAGGGCCACCCACTCCTACGGTGAGGATGTTCGTTAAGGGACGTGTTCAGGAGGCTTCAGACCCTGGAGGGTTCCTTACCTAAAGAGAGCGGCGTCGATATCCGAGGCCAACCCACGATGGCAGTCCCACTGGCTTCCAGACCCTGGAGTCCTTATCCGATGGACCCCTATGCAGAATCGAGTGGGGCGCACGGCGCGGCGAAGAGAATGCAGAGAGCTGACCGTGCCCTGCTTCTGGCCGCCCGAGGCCTGGGCCCCGCGTGCTGCGTGGAGAAGGCCTGGGGGGAGACGCCTGCGCACCATCCTCTGCCTCCTCCGAGTCCTCACTCTCCCCGTGACCCTCATCCTCCACCCGCCACGCTATGTTTTTCATCATCATCATCATCATCATCATCATCATCATCATCATCATCACCATCATTATCATCATCATCACCATCATCATCATCATCATCATTATCATCATCATCACCCTCAACCCTCATCATCATCATCATCATCATCATCATCATCATCATCATCATCATCATCATCATCATCGTCATCGTCATCGTCATCGTCACCGTCACCGTCACCGTCATCATCATCATCAGCAGCATCATCATCATCAGCAGCATCATCCTCATCATCGTCATCATCACCCTCATAATCCTCATCATCATCAGCAGCAGCAGTCCCCACCATCACCACCATCATCACCATCGCCATCACCATCGCCATCAGCATCATCACCAGCAGCATCATTATCATTATCATCACCAGCAGCATCATGATCATCATCAGCAGCAGCACCAGCAGCATCTTCACCATCCCGACCACAACCATCATCACCATCACCATCATCACCATCACCATCAACATCCATCCTTGCGCGATGAAATAACGAACCATCGTATGATGATGCTGATGATGGTGATGATGATGTTGATGATGATGCTGATGATCACGACGATGGTGATGATGATGGTGGTGATGACGACGATGGTGATGATGATGGTGGTGATGATGATGGTTGCGGTGATGATGATGATGATGATGATGATGATGATGATGATGATGATGATGATGATGATGATGATGATGATGATGAGTATGATGGTGATTGTGAGTTGGCGCGCTCGTGATCAGCATCGTCCTCTCCGTAGCCACTTCGATTGATTGTGTTCTCTTGCCCCGTCGCCGCAGCGAGGCTGCTGGTCCGCGGGCAGCTCCTTCAAAGTTTCCACATCGGCGTCCCGCTCATGTTCACGGCCCCCGGGCGGCGTCCACAAACTCGCCCTTCGCCCAGAGGGGGGAGGCTCGCGTTACAGGAAGGGCCTCGGCTTAGAGGGACCCACATCAGCGTTCCGCTCATGCTCACGGCCCCCAGGCGGTGTCCACAAGCTCGCCCTTCGCCCAGAGGGGGAGGCTCGCGTTGCAGGAAGGGCCTCGGCTTCGAGTGACCGAAGGAGTCGCCATCTCTTCCTCTGCGGAAGGCGGCGGATGGCGGCAGAAGTAAACGAGGCGGAAGCCAGCAGACGCAAACGTCTGTGTTCCAAGAGATGGCGATGCATTGGGGTTCAGGGTATCTGGAACCCACCATATAGACCCAAAGTCGAGGGTTCGCCCTGCGAGGCTGCGAGGGAGTGCGCTGCCTCTTCGCCCGCATCTCGCTGCATCGGGTTCGTGTCGGCAGGGGCTGGGTGGCGGCCCCCAGGCAGCGAGCAGGCGAACATCCCAGCGGCGACGGCTCCCATATCGCACCTCGCAATACCTCGCAGAGCGGACACGATCGTGAGAGGGATCGTCGAGGACGTCGCCGTCGTCGCCCTCCTCTCTCACCATGGGGCTGTGACGTTCTATTGCGGAACTCGTCTCGTGCCATGTTCTGTTTCAATTTCCCGCGTTGAGCAAGCAGACGCACTTGATTGGCAACATGTTGGTGGCGCCTTGTCCACCAACAAATTCAGAAAAGAAGAGCTACATACACATAACTGTCGGAGCTCCTCCAGGATTTGCGGAAGTTCTGTTTGTGTTGGTTCTTGTGCTTCTCAAAAGGAGACCTTCGAGAACGTCGCCACCCACACATCGTCAGACCGCACGCGCACGCAGGAGCAACCGCCGCCGCGCAGTTGCGGAGGCCACGGATGGCAGCCCTGGACGGTGCGTTCGTTCTGGCAGGCGCCCAGGGTCCGCCTCCCGAGGCAGGGCAGCCATCAGAGGAGCAAGAAGTCGCAGGCCAGCCCTCCCAGAGGGCGCCGCGCCTTGAGGCTTCGAAGGCGGTGCCCAGGGATCTGTGGAGGAGCAGGCGATGAGGTGCGATGAGCTTAGCAGGGTCAGGCACTCCCTCCCTTCCCCTCCTCCGCCTCGCGGTGGACCGCGGAGCAGCCGCGGCAGGATCTGGGTTGGGCCATCACTCTCTTCTCTGTCCTCGTCCTTGCTCCTTCTCTCCCTCTACCTCCCCCCTCTCCCCCGGTTGCATATTGCGAAGTGTGAAGCTGCAGTAGCAGCAGTAGCTCCAGTTCAGTGCTTCGGACTCTTGATGTGGTGCGCGCGATGCGTTCCAAGATCTCCAGGTGAGTTTGTTGTCCTGCGCGGCCAGAGACGACTAGGCGAGTACGGAGGGCCGAAGTCCGCTGGAAACATTGGAATTGCCAGAAAGTATCCAGAGCCAATCGCATTTGACTTTGTTTTCTCGTCCTAGCGTGGACTTGCACGGCAAACCTCCTCCTGCAGCCAACGGACATCGAGACGCCCCGAGACGGAGCCGATCCTCTACAGCAGGTCGATCCAGGGAACGGCATTACCCAAGACATCGCCACTTTCCCGCCACAAGAGGCTGCAGTTGTCTTTGCCCATCATATTGGACAATTTCATGCACATGAAGCCGCAGGAGCTTCCCAATGCACATGCCTCATCGGGCGCTACAGGCGGATCTGTCGAAATAGTGGCACGGGGGGCGTCCCCAGAATGGCAACAAGCCTTGGAAGCAGCGCTCACTGCATGGGCCGGCCTTGCATCGGCCAGGTTGCATCCGGACTTCATAGAGCTGCAGAGAGACACCACAGAAGAGCATATCAGCACTGCGAGAACAACTTTGCAAATTCGCACTGGACATCAGAAGCTCGACTATATCTGCCATGGCGTTCACACACACACACACACACACGAGGGTGCCACCCGCATCAACCCGACGTGCGAGAAGCCCATGGAGAACAATGCCGACATGCGGAATACCATCACGCAGGGCATTATGGCGCTGGCAAAGGCCTAGGGCTTGTCGCTGGACGCGACGGACACGGTGGAGCACATCACCGTCTTCCAGTTGCGTGCGCACTCCACCGCTGCCCAGGCCGAGCTCGTGGCAAGTCTTCAAGAACGGATTCGGGATGCTAGAGTTCGCCCCGAGTGCGACAGTCGGGTACAAGACGCCCCCGACCGACGCAACGGGCTGCAAACCATCATTTGACAGTACGAATCCCTTCCCCTAGCACATGTTTTTGCCGCGGGCAGCTTGAACTTACCCTGCCTCTGGGTTGCCCGCAACTTCCATCATGCGCTTTGAACATGTCGTTAGCTTGACTTCTGGTCGGCCGTCATATTGTAACGGGATGACTGGCACATGGCCTTTAGCTGCACTCGGCTTGCATGTTGGCGTGCATTCAGCTTGGTTGCCGTTTGCCGTTAACTTCCGTTGGTGTGTATGTAATCAGTTCGTCCCTCCCTTATCTTGAGCTTGCTGTAAGCTAACATTCGGCTGCTGTTCAATTGCGCATCGGCCGCCCACGTCTTTCGCGTGTCTCCAGCTTCTTTGTAGCTCTGGTCGGCCTCTTGCACAAGAAGAGAGCCCCCTCACTGGTATCGTGCGGGGTTCACCGTCAGAAGGTTCTGGCACTCAAGCGAGCCTCTCGACTGCGGGGCCTGGCGCTCCAAAGACTTCAAAACTCACCACTGACCTTCCGCACCTTTCACAATATCTTAGCCACTATGCGCTGGAGTCCGCGGGGGAGGAGGACGACGACGAGGGCGGAATAGGGCGTAGGCCGACGAGAAGGACGCCGAGGAGTAGAAGGGATGGGAGAGGGGGAGGAAGGACGGAATGGAGGAAGGAGGAAGTGGAGGATGGGATAACGGGGAGGGACGGGATGGAGGAGGGTGGGTGGCAGGATGGATGATGGAGGAGGGAGGAGGGCGGGGGAGAAGAGGAGGGAGGAGGAAGGAGGGAGGAGGGAAGGAGGGAAGGGGGGGATGGGGGAGGAGGAGCGACGAAGGTGTGGAGGCAGGGGTGCGAGGCCGCCGCTCCCAGAGGCCCCCCGCGCTGCGAGCTGCGGGTCCACGACGTGGCTGCAGGCGCGGCAGCTTGCGGGCCGGCGATGGCTGGACATCGAGGCCCAGCGGCGCGATGCCTTGGGAACTTCCGACAAGTAGGGTGCCGTAGACACGTCGGGTGTTGCTAGATGTACCCCTGGCCCAAGGTACCCCCAGGGTTCTCGGGGTGGCCCAAGCGGCCTCCAGGGCACCCCTCACGAGGCACAGAGGGCCCCAGGGGCTCCAAAATGGAGCGATAAGCTGGGGGTACCTTGGGCCAGGGGCACTTCTAGCGACACCCGAACACCTAAACGGTGATGTAGGCAACGGCGATTTGGGTTCCAGCATTGTAGGTTGGGGGTGGTTCGTGGCCAGCCACGTCGTAGGAGAGGCTCGTTCGTGCGTTCCTTCACCCTGTTCTGCGCGAGCTCGGATCCGCAAGAACCAGATTCCCAACGTCGCCGTTCACCGACATCGCTGTTGGCGTGGCCTTGGAGGGGGAGGAACGCCGCGGGCGAAGAAGCGCATGCAGGCGGGCCCCTCCCCTGCCGTCCGAGGGGGGCCTCCCTCCCCTGACGTCCGGCGCCTCGAACTCTTCGAAGTGAGGGGCCCCGGGACCTCTCAAAACCCCTTCCCCAGGGCCAGTCTCAAACGACGCGAAGATCGGGACAAAATCGGATCGGGATAACTCGAAATCTCTGAGAATCGGCGGGTTTGGAGGATGTATCGGGCGCCGCGGCCGCTCCAGAGCGTTCCGGAACGCTCTGGGAGCGCTCCGGAACGCTCTGGAGCGATTTATCCTGATTCTAGCCCTGTTTTACCGAGTCGTTTTGCGACGGCCCCTTAGCCCAGGACGAAGAAGTACAGATCGCTCCGAGGCTCTCTGAGACGGCTGCGGCGCCCGATACGTCCCCCAGGCCCGCCAGCCACCAGAGATCCCCGCATCGTCTCGATCCGAGGTTGTCTGCAGCCTGCCTTCGTCGAGGTGGAGGCTCAGGCGGAGAAGGGCCTCCCGGAGCGGAGGGCTCACCACTGGGCCGACCGGGTCACCCGCAGGCCTGCCCACGGCGCCCGTCTGTGCATCGCAGAGAAGGCGACTCGCCTTCGAGGGGCCGGGATGTTCACGCAGTCAGCCCGCACAGTACGGATTTGGCAACCTTCCCAAGGGTACGCTTGCATCCCTGCCTTCTCGGCCCATCCTCGGCCGCTTTCGTTGGCCGCGGCCCGCTCGAAAAGCTTCGCAATGGGCGGCCAAGGCCCTTTGCATCCTCATCGCGCATCCCTGCTCTACGGGTTGACTGTACCCCTTCCTCTGCGGAAGGCCGGCGGAAGTAAAAACAGGGGCGGGCGCGCCAAACGGGGCATCCGCTTCGGCGCGTCCCGCCCTCGGCGAAAGCCCACGGGAGGGCGGCGGGAGCCAGCGTTAAGTCGGGCGTGTCCCTCTACAGGGGGAATCTCCAAAAGTAGTCACAAACAATAGTCTGGGCACGATGTTTTGACTATTTGTGAGCATTTGGAGGGCATTTTTTGAGTATTTTTTTATTTTTTCGCCCAAAAATGATCCAAAATAGTCTGGGGACGATGTTTTGACTATTGTTGAGCACTTGGAGGGTATTTTTGTTGAGTATTTTTTTATTTTTCGCCCAAAATCCCCCTGTAGGGGGACACGCCCGACTGAAAGCCGGCGGAAGTACACGGCGGCGGCTCCGCCGGCGGAAGTCTGGCGGAAGGCGGCGGCGAGTAGGAGCGAGTTGGCCCCAGGGCAGGAGCGAGTAGGCTTAAGTCGGGCCTGTCCCTCTACAGGGGGAATCTTCAAACATGTTCAAAAAATAGTATGGGGATTGTTTGTTTGGTTTTTTTTTTCAATTTTGGAATATGTTTGAGCATTTTTCTTTTTCGTCGAAAGTCCCCCTGTAGGGGGACAGGCCCGACTTAAGAGTAGGCGGGAGCGTCTTGCATTAGCGGGCGAAGAGCGGTGTACATTGAGTTATTCCTCAATCGGGGGCGCTTTTCCCATGGCGGCTGGGAAGTTTGCACCCCTATACGGGGGCAGGTGGGGATGTCAACACTCCAGCCGCCCTGGGGCAGGCGTCCCCGATCGCGGAAAAGCTCATTGAGCCCGCAGATCGGGAGTCACAGCGGGCCCCCAGGAGGGAGTCTGCACGCAGATTTTGCGAGCGGTGGGTGTTAGGGATGTTGCTTCGACGAAGGTCGGCACCAATCGTTGCAATGCTTCCTGGGGGCGTACTTGCGCCCCCTGGGGTTCTAGGCGGCCTTGGAGGCTAGCTGGGGCATGGCGTGCATGAGGGGTGTGCCGAAGTGGGGCTCCAAGAAGCCGCGGGGGCCAGCTCAGCGCCGAACATTCACGAAGTGTGTGAGGGCTGTGCCGAAATCAAGTTCCCATCAAATTTGAATGGCAAATCGCTGTCATTGCTACGTCTCCAAGGAGCGTTGAGGCACTTATTGTTTGACGTGTCCCAGGAGCCTGAGAGCGCAGATCATTCGTATTCTCACGTGCTCCAGTAGAGTGTGGTGAAGGAAATGCGCCAGGTGTGTGCGTTTAGAATTGGGCCCTTCGTGGCCCTCGGAGTGCAGGAAATGCATTCGGGTTTTACCGAAGTTGCAGCGTCGTAGCCAGACAGGAAATGGTCACTCGTGTATTCACGCGTCCCAGACTGATATCAGAGAGAACATGTGTGAGGTGCGCGCCGAAACTAAGCTTCCGCAGCCCTGAGGGTGCATCTCACTCTTGTTTCTACGTGTCCATGAGCTGTCACGCGCGTGGGTCTAGCGCTGGGGGCACGTCTCACTTGTATTTTCAGGTGCCCCCAGGAGAATTGGTAAAACCGGTCATCCTGACGCTGGCCTGAGGCCAGCGGAATGCGTGATGCCGCTCTTCGCCTGCCTTCACGCACGTTTCTCAGCATCCTCCATGTCTCTTTCATCTCCGGATCTTCTCTCGGAGTTCGACACGGCGAGTTTCCGCAGGGGGCCCGCCGAATTGAGCCCGTAGATCGGGAGTCACGGCGGGCTCCCAGGGGGAAGCTTGCACGCAGATGTTGCAAACAGCGGGTGTTAAGGGATACTGCCTAGACGAGGGTCGGTACCAATCCTTGCAATGTGTTTTTTTGGGCGCATGTACGCCCCTTGGGGGTTAGGCGGTCTTGGAGGCTAGCTACGAGCCGTTTGGTGTCCATGGGGCACGGCGTGCGTGAGGGGTGTGCCGAAGTGGGGCTCCAAGGAGCCGTCTAGGGGGCCAGCTGAGCGCCGAACATTCACGAAGTGCGTGAGGGAGATCCCGAATCAAGGTCCCCATCAAAATGGAAAGAACAATTCACCTCCCATGAGCCTCGAGGCACAAATCACTTGTTCGTTTTCGTGTCCCAGGAACCTGTGAACGCAGATCATTCGTATTTCCACCTGTCCAAGTAGAGTGTGGGGCAGGAAATCCACTGATGGTGCTTGGAATTGTGCCCTTTTTCACCCGCGAAGCGCAGACCGCTCGTATGTTCACGCTTCCGGATAGAGTGTGGAGCAGGAGCTGCATGATGGGGTGTGCCAAAATGACAGTGTCGGAGCCATCACGGCGCTACTCACTAGTAGTTTTTTGTGCCGCAGAATAGAGTCAGACGAGAAAGGCGCCAGGGTTGTACCGAAGCGAGGACCTTGCTGCCTCGAAACCGCATCTCACTCGTGTTTTTACGTGCCCCACGAGCTGTCACGCGTGCGTTCCTAGTGCTGGGAGCACATTTCACTAGTATTTTGTATGTGTCCCCATGGGGGGAATCGGCTGGCGGGATGCGCGACGTTTCGCTCGGATTTGCACGTGCCCCCCAGGAGAATTCATAAACATTGGCTTCCTTCGAAACGTCATCGGCCAGCGGAATCCGCGAAGCCCTTCTTAGTACGCGTCAAGGATGCCATCTCGCTCTCCTCCATCATCTTACATCTCATCACCTACCTTCGACGGCGAAGACGGCCACGGCCCGCAGGGGACCTGCCGAATTCAGATGTTGCGGTACAGACACGAAGCTTTCATTGTGTAGTTATGTGCGCACTCCGCAGCCTCTTTGGCACGAGAAGCCGGCCGAGGTCAGCTCCTGCTAGCGCCCCCTGCCGGCACTGGCCTCTCCACGCGCGCGTAGCTGCGCCATCGCGGGCGATCCACGGCAGATCGTAGAACGGCACCAGCAGTCGAGGAGAAGCCCGCCAGACGGGGCCCTGGTTCAACCGAGCAACCAAGGGCGTTCGGGAGATAACGGGGCGGAGTTAGCAGGTAGACCACAGCAATGGCGGCAGGCGTCGCGGGGAGGCGGGTTCAAGCCGCCCACCATCGACGGACTCGAGGAGCATTGGCTGGGGCGGTCGTTTGCGATGAGAGCCTTCCTCGGAGGGCAGACGCAGGTATCCCAACGCTTGCTGATGGCGGCTGAGGATCTCAGAAACGAGCCTGACACCTCGGTTGTGCACGTCCGTAAAACTCGCTGGACGATGATGGTACCACGGCAAACCATCCGATGTTTGTTTTGGCTTGGCCACGACCGTGAAAGGCAGTGCTCAGATGATGTCATGAGAAGATGAAAAACAGAAGGGCGCAGTAGCTTGGAGAGCGTTGTGCAATGGGCACGAGACAACTACGGCGGTTCGGGCCCAGAGCATCATGACAAACATCCAGAACATCAAGCAGTTCCCACGTACCCAAGCGGAGCTCGAGGAGGCTCACGCGGAGTGGGAACGTGACATCACACGCCGTGAGAAAGCTCCAGGCGAAGTTTTCAATGTGGGCGCGAAGAAGAGTATCTACTTCCAGAAGGCGCCCAATAACATCAGGACGACGCTCCAGATGGCAAGCGAACGGACCTACGACGAGCACGTGGCGACCACCACGCAGCACCGCAAGGCGGCGACGATCTACGACGTCGGGTACCAGAGGCCCACCCCCACCACGTAGACCTCCAAAGGAACCCACTGCCACAGAGGTCGACGCGCTTACTCGGGCCCACGGCCTGGGCAAAGGCAGCGGCCACGGCGGCAAGGGCGACGGCGGCAAAGGGGGCAAGGGCGACGGAGGCAAAGGGGGGCAAGGGCGATAGATGCAAAGGCGGAAATACAGGAGGAAAGGCAGGTGGGAAGACGAACCAGGCAGACACCAGACCCGAGTTCTTCAACTGCGGACGCCGGGGGCGCTACGCAAGGGGCTGCTAGCGCCCAGCCCACGTCGACGGCAAGACAGGGCCCGAGGGGCGCGGTCGCGGGGGCCCCAGCGGCAAAGGAAGGGATAGGACCAGCCATGGCGGTTCGGTCACCGAGCTCTTAGCGCAAGTGGATGCCCAGTCGTCGGCGGGCTCTTCGCCCTGCAGTGCGGCGGTGTCAATTGCATGGCCGTCTGCCAGCCAGATCGGGGCACATGGGCCCTAGGACGAGGCGACGCCGGGAAGGGCCGCATCCATCATGCAGCAAGCGACGGCCGCCGAGTCCGAGCTGGAGCCTGGCTACATCTTCGCGGTGACGGAGGGGCCTACGATCAACAATGTGAGGACCGAGGGCGAGTGGACCAGCGTGCTGATGCTGACCGACAGCTGCGCGGACTAGCACGTGCGCGGCCAGCGCGACTTCCCACGGGCACCCAAATCACCCAGCAGGAACTCGCACGCGGCGGTGGCCGACGGCACCCCGCTGAAGCACAACGGCCAGAAGACGGCGGCACTCTACGTCGCTGGCAACCATAAAATACTCCTAAAATTCCAAGTGACGGACGCGAAACAGCCCATCATGAGCGCTGCAAGTTCCGCATGAGGCACGGCAACCAGGCGGCGCGGCACGACGGACGGGGGGGAGCGCTGCGACGAGAGACTGCGAAACTCGTCGGGGTGAGGAAGGTCAACGACCACTACGCACTCGACTGCTGGGCTAGGCACGGGCACTTCCAGGACTGCTCGATGGCGAACGGCACGCGCGCGGCGCCAACGGGAGCGTCGCCCGCATCCCGACCAGGAGAGGAAGATGGCGGACATGCGGTAGAGCGGGCGCCGGCAGGTGGACGCCAGCTCAAGCAGTGGAGGCGCGGCCAGCAGCGGACGCAGAGGCTTATGTGCCCAGGGGAGCGCCAGCGGCGATCCCCAACGATCGCGCACACTGGGAACTCGAGGTGGTCGCGCGGGGCATCGCGGGATCACGCGAACCGAGCGCGGGATGGGTTGAGAGGCGCGAACAAACGTACTACCCAGCAGAAGCCCGGTGCGAGGTCTGTGCGCAGGCGAAGGCCAATGACGCGGCAGACAAAAATTGTGGCAGGAAGGGCGCCACCTTTCCGCAGGTCAGTTTCGATCGCGGTCAGGCAGGAGAGGGGGGCCACCCAGTCAACTTTGAACTCGCAGTCGGGAGCGACGCCTCCACGGGTGGCGCGTGGAACGCGGCCATCATCGAGAAGGGCGGCGACGACCCATGCGCGATAGCTCCAGCGGCGGCGCGGTTGGGTGGATTGGGACACTCACGAGTCGAAGCATAGTCGGCGGGGGCAGCAGAGTTCTCGTTCATCGCGGCGGTGAGGAAGAAGGCGCTGCTGGACAGGATCTGCCAGGCCGTCTTGACGAGGCAGGCGGAGAGGCGCAATTCCCGCGCCAGCGGACGCGCAGAGAGAGCCATCCAGGCTGCGAGGAAGCAGGCCAGAACCTTCACGTTGGCAGCGTTGAAGAAGACGGGAGAACAATCGCATCGCGTCGGAGGCCCCGCTCCTCGCGCGGCAGCCCCGCTGCGAGGCGCAGCCCTGACGCGGGCGCGCGGCGAAGGGGGGCGTGCACTTGGCTCCCGTGAGCAGACGCGCGCGCGTGCTAAAGTGCCAGATCAGATTCCGATCGCGGCAGGCGGCGAGGGCGAGGTGGCAATCTGCAGACGGCCTGGGGCCCAGGTCAACACATTGGAGCTCTCGGGGGGGGGGGGGGCGTCTGGCCGCGCGGAGATGCCGGGGCCGACGAGCACATCATCGGCGCCCCGACGGGGGCTGCCAGGCCCAGGGCGACCAGGCGGAAGGTGGGGAGTAAGCGCCGTGACCTAGCCGCTCGACAAGGTGACCTGGGCGCCTCGGGGGGCGACCCGGCGTCGAGGGGAACGCCGCCGACGCGGAGATCGACCCAGGATCCGATCATCTTGGGCCCCCCACCAGGAGGAGGAACCCCGCCAGAAGGAGAAACCCCGCCAAGAGGAGGAGCCACAGTAGGAGGAGCCCCAGTAGCTTCGCGCGCTCCCGGACCCGCGGCGGCGGCGCCAGGAGGCCCCGCATGTTTCGACGACGCGGGCGTCAGTGGGGCCAGGGTTGCAAGCTAAGCGCTGCGTGCATAGGTCAGCCGTGGGCGCGGACCCAGAACCGCCAGCTTAGGCGGCGGGGGCGGCGGCGGCGAGCAGCCCAGCGCCGCCGGCTCAGGCGGCGGCAAGGGCGGCGCTGGCAACTGGGACAGCGGCTCCCGAACGGGAGCGAGACGGAGACAACGGAGCGGACCAGGCCAGGGGCAAGTCACGCATCGCCGCGATCTGCGCGGTCAGCGAGATGCGCGAGGACCCGACGGTGGAGGGCGACAAAGGTCTACGCGAACGGAGGCGACTTCCGCGCGGAGAGGATGGGGCACCCCGACAAGATCGCTGGCGACGGCAAGCAGATCGCGAACCAGATTCCGATCGTCGACACCGACCGGGCCGACGTTAGCAAGAAGAATATGTGGAGCGCGCGGGGCCTCGAGCAGCAGACCCGCGGGCGCGAAAATTTCGCGGCCACCTCTCCGTCGCTGCCACCTGACAGAGGACTGGATCTTCTTGGAACCGCCACCCAATGCAGGAGTACCAGCAGGTCGCGCGTGGGAAGGGCTGCGCGCGTTCCCGGGACTCAACGGGGCGCCCAGGGCATCGGGGGACACGGCGGAACGACGATGGAGCAGATGGGCCTTGGTCGAGGGCGTTACGACGGCTGCGTCTTCATGAGGGCACAAGACAAAGCCGTGGCAGGACGACGCGCCGATGACTTCTTCGCGACAGGGCCTCGGGTGTCGGCAGACCAAATCTTGGCGGACATTACCGAGGAACTTAGGCTGCCAGACGCGGCGCAAGTAAGCGGCACAGGCGACGGGGGCACCTTCCGGAGCGCGCAGGTCCGCAAGATCGATGGCGGCCAAGCCATCATGGGCAAGACGTCGCTGACCGAAAATGCTACTGGAGCTCGCGCTTGCGACGGCGGAACCCGCAGTAGCCCCGGAGACGACGAACGAGGTCAAGCTTTTGGGCGACGACGTAACAGGTCACGGCGCGCGCAGGATGCGCATGGGAAAGTTGCTACAACTGCCAAGCCACATGGCTGACATACAGCACGGAGTTGGAGTGCTCAGCCGCGGCATGGCGGCACCAACTCAGAGGGACCGCGCAGGTTGGGAAAGACGGCGAGGTACCTGGCAGGTTCGCATTGAAAGCAGACAAACAGATCAAGCTGATCGCATAGCGCCGCGCGGACGCGGAATGGGCAGACAGCAAGGGCGACAAGATCCCACTCAACGGCGTTGCACCGAAGTACTACGGGCGCACAGTGTTGTCGTGGGCACGGCGTCAGGGCGGCGCGCTCCTGAGCTCAGCGGAATGCGAGCTGTGCGCGTTGAAAGCCGGAGCAGCCGAGGCGTTCGGACTGGCATCGTGGATAAGCGAGTTGCAAGAGACGCGACGCCTGTCTTGGCAAGCGACAGCAGCAGTGCATTGCACATCTTGAAGACGAGAGGAGCAGGCAGGACGAAGCACATCGAGACCTGTTTCTTGGCTGCGCAGCAGTGGCGCGCCTGGAGCTCGAAATGGTCCACGCGGACGACAACGAAGCAGACATGTTGACGAAGCCGATGGCCCAGGAGAAGCTCGTGACATTCTCTCCCAGCGTAAGCTTGGTAGTCGGTCCGTCCGCCCACTTAGCGACGACGAACTAGCCGAGGCAATTCTGACAGTCCGTAGCAGGAAGAGAGGCTTGAGTCAGCAGAGTGGCTAGGGAGCACCACTCGGGATTTCGATGGAACTTGCATTAAAGAAAAGGTTAAGATAAGCAGGCAAAACAGCGAAGTGTCTGGAACAGGTTGTCCCCGGACACTTCAGACATACGCTCGAGAAGCCGATATCACATCTGGATTCTAATTATGCCAGCCCTGAGCGGCGCTGACAACAACAGACACGATATTGACGGTGAGGCCCACGTGCCTTGCCCAACCGAATTTTCCAGACATGCCCTCACGCCCCTGGGTCTACGTGCCTGGAGAATCGAGGGCGCGTTGAGGTGATATGTAGCATGTGGGCGGGTAGAGGCATGCATGGCCGAGGGCGGGAGCACTGCAGGGAACCAGTGAAACATGCAGCGTAGCAAGTCATCTGGTGAGGCTGGCGCGGTACAGGTTTGAGACCTTTATCGCGCAACTGCGTGCGCACTACGCAGCATCTTGGGCACGAGAAGCATCAGCTGCGCTCGCCCCGCCGGCCCATATTGCTTGACTGATTCTTTGTTGGCGGCGAGCGAGAAGGAAGAGGAGGAAAAGGAGGAGGAGGAGGACGAAGCCTGTCGGCAGTTTCTTGAGGCACCCTTGGGGCTATGTTATGCCGTTTGTCGCTCGCCAAGCGTAGGGCGTCGCGCCCCCAGCCTGCAGGCACCCCCGCTGCCGTCGCGGCAGACTGGGCCGCCGCGCGGGCCGTGAGCGGCGGCAATGACCACGCCGTGCGCATTTGGGACGTTCCCGGCGGGGGGGACGTCCGCGGCAAGGATCAATGGCAACGTTACCGGGGATAGGCTCGATAGGTTTTCGGACGTTTCCGTCGGTCCCCGGCGGTTCGCCAGCCCCGGGATGCTCTCCAGCGATTGCGCTTCGCGGAGGGCGTCCAGGGGGGGCCCAGATCGTCCCGAACGGCCGCCAAAACCCGAGCTATGATCCGAACATCCAGAGGTCCAGGAGTTAGGGTTGAAGTGGAAGGTCAGGGGCAACACCAGGGGGGAGAGTCTGAGAGGCTCAAGGATTGACGCATCGACCCCAGATCGCCCACTCGTTGCCGACAGGGGCCCGAAGGCCCAGCCCGCCCAGAACTTTGGGGATTCGACCGTGGGCTTTTCGCCAATCGGTCGGTGATGTATCGCCGATTCAAGATCGATGCTTCCCCCCGCGAGTGGGCCCCCCCGAGCACTGCCCTTTCGAAGGAGGCGTGCCAAGGCAGGGAGGGAGCGACGACGGGAGGGCGGAGCGGGCCGACGGCGGCGCGGAGCAGACAGGAGGCGCAGGAAGTGGAAGGGAGATGGGAGGTTGACGAGGACGACGCAGGAAGTGGAGATGGAAGGAGAGGAGGAAGGAGGAGAGTTGGAGGAGGAGGACGACGAGGACGACGACGAGGACGACGCAGGAAGTTGGAGGAGAGTTGGAGGAGGACGACGAGGACGACGCAGGAAGTTGGAAGGAGGAGATGGAAGTGGAGGACGACGCCAGTTTTCTCGAGGAGGTTGCCAGCGCAGCAATCATGACAACGACCACATTTCAAGCGGTAGTGGAGAGGAAAGGCGAGCCTGGCGAGTTCTCTGGAGGTCTCAGCCCGTGGGGTGGAGCGAGATCTGTTGCTTTGTCATTCGCGGCAAAGGGGATCGTATCAAGAAGAGGTTCACGTGGTAGTGGTTAGTGGGGGGAGTCTCAGGCCGAAGAGGCTGCAGGCAGCATGACCCGTGTGTGTGTGTGTGTGTGTTTGTGTGTGTTTGTGTTGTGGGTTGTGGGTTGTGTGTTGTGTGTCTTTCTGTCTGTCTGTCTGTCTGTCTGGCTGTTTGTCTGTCTGTCTGTCGTCTGTCTGTCTGTCTGTCTGTCTGTCTGTCTGTATGTCTGTATGCCTGTGCCTGTCTGTCGGTCTGTGTGTCTGTCTGTCTGTCTGTCGGTCTGTATGTCTGTCTGTCTGTCTTTCTGTGTGCTCGTGTTTGTTCTGCATCTGTCCCGGCTTGGGCCCAGCACGTGCCCTTTTGGCGCTCCGAGCTGCTGTGCAATAGTTGTGCGCGTTGATGCATTCAGCTTCGTGCGCTGGGCACTCCAAGTTCCACAGCATGCAGAAAATTACAGACACAATCCATCGTCGACTCCCAGAGAAATATTGAAAAATATAGGAAGTGGGTGGGGGAAGACGAAAACCCAGAAAAACAATGGAAACGATAGGGAATCCTATCATTTGTGTCTATTGATTTGTGTGTCCCAGGGCCCCATCATGTGTGCGAAGACCCGCTCGCAAGCCCAGGCCCCTTGCGGACTTCCAAGCACGGCCTGCGTCCGCCCAGGGTAGCGAGGAGGAGGAGGACGAGAAGGCGGCGAGAACGAAGGGAGGAGAGATAGAGGAGGGACGGGCGAGGAGAAATGTGGACAGCTGGAGCAGCAGGTCCGAGGCGGAGGCAGAAGAGGAAGAGGAAGGGGAAGAGGGCCAGGTGGCGTCTCGTCCTCCTGCACTCCCCCTGCACTCCGCCCTGCGCCTCCCCCCCCCCTAGAGAAAGGTTTTTTTATTATTTTTTTTTTCAAAAAAAAAGAAGAACAGTTTTTTTTATATCTAAAAAAAAAAAAAAACGCTCGGCAGGACTTGAGCCGCTCCGCGCCCCTCGCCTCCATGGCCGGCCACCACGGGCCCGTGTGGTGCGTCCAGGCTGCGCCCCCGGGCGACGCCGGGCCCAGCTCGGTGCGATCGGCCCTCGGCGGCGACGAGAATCAGAGCCCCGAATCATCAGGGGTAACTCGGGTCAGGGATACCTCGGGTTCCTTTTTCGAAAATCCAAACCCGAGTTACCCCGGACCCGAGTTACCCCGGATAACTCGGGCGCCCAGAGCTCCGAATCATCAGGGGTAACTCGGGTCAGGGATAACTCGGGTTCCTTTTTCGGGAATCCAAACCCGAGTTACCCCGGACCCGAGTTACCCCGGATAACTCGGGCGCCCAAGAGAAGGGCGAACAGCCCATGGGGCGGGTATCACACGCACTCGCCCGGGAGCCTCGCCGAAGGCATCGATCATCGGCGCCCCTGGATACAGTCGGGGCCCTGAAGAAGGAACCCTTTTCGTTGGGGAGGGGCTCCGCGTTCCGTAAGTGTTTCGCAGCTTGCCTCAGGTTTCCCTTATGTTTCGATCGGAAATCGAAGTTTAACTCATGGAAAAAAGGGGCCTCGTTCCTTATTTTGGGCTCCTTAGGTCAAGCCCCCGACTGTACATGTATTGCTCTCCCCTGCGCTTTTCACCCCTGTCGTCGCCTCTGAGGTCCGATGTCCGTCTCGGCAGGCCCGGTGCGACGCGAATCCGATGCTCCGACGATCCGCTGCGGCCCCGTGCTCGCGCGGCGCTGATCGGGATCCTGGCGCGGCCGATCCGATTCGACTTCGTCCCTGTGCCGAGTTAGCCCGATCCGACCCACATGCCGATTCGATCCGATGTCCCAGTTCGATGCAGGCTGACCCTGACATGCCAAGAATCATCACAGTGTGCCCTCCAGAGGATGCATCTGCATCCTGCCTCTCGCGGCTGGACTGGGCAAGCCGTGGCTCCTCAGTCCTGGCATCGCCCGAAACGTGACATGTTGGTTCGGCCAGCACGAGTCGTCATGACAAGGCCTTGCTGGCTAGGGGGTATCGCGATGACGATGTGCTGACGATGATGATGGAGACGACAATAGTTCTGATGACGATGACGTGCGGATTGCATGGAATGGTAGGTGACCCGATCCACGTTTGCACGTTTGCATTGGGCTCGTCCACGTGCGGAAGTGCAGGCCGACGGCGCTGAGCCACAGGTGGTCCGCCGTAGTGTAAGATCATAGTCATCGTATTTCCCAGTCCGCGGGGGGGGGGACCCGCGAGGCGCGAAAGAGAGGTCCTGGAGGAGTTTTCGGAATGAGTTTCGGGCCACATTGGGACCTGTAAGGCCATCTCGGGGCTCTCATGGACTTTCTGGATGCCCTCATGATCTGTTTCGATGCGATTTCCGGGGGCCTTCTGAGCGGTCCCGGAAGCTCGGAAGATTGAAGCACCGCTTTATTCCTCAATCATACAAGGAACTTGTGTTTCCCCACAACCAAGGTGGGGGTCTTGTTTCCTGTGCGCCCCATCCCCCCGCGCAGGATCTCGCCTGATCCCTTTCTTCCTCACCATCACCCAACGTCGTCATCGTTACCAGCATCATCATCATCATCCCACCATCCACATCAATCGTCACTACCATCATCCCATCAGGATCACCGGTCATCAGCATCATCATCAGTATCATCATCGCTATCAAACTCAACATCAACATCGACATCAACATCAATATCAGCACCACCACCACCACCCTCCATGTTTTCACACTCGCCATCACCATACCCTCCTCATCCCTCGCAATTGCCATCAGCATTCCCACATCATCGTCACCATCATCACACACATACACTCATCTTAGGAAACGTCAGGCGGGAGCCTCGTCTGTGAGTGAATTGCAAGAAAGTTTCAGGCGGGAGCCCCCGCCTTACAGGGCCCGCAGATCATGTTACTCATCCAAGCGGGCCATCAGGATCTTGTAGTTGTCGTCACCTTGGGCTTTTTCAAGCTTGAGTATGGAGAAGGTCTCAGGCAGGAGCCTCGTCTGTCAATGAATTGCGAGGAAGTCTCAGATGGGGCCCCCGTCCCTGTGCGGCCCGCAGCTCATGTTATTAATCCAAGCGGGTCATCTGGATCTTGCAGCTGTCATCACATTGGGTTTCTTCAAGCTTGAGTATGGGGGAAGTCTCGCGCGGGAGCCTCGTCTGTGAGCGAATTGCGAGGAAGTCTCAGGCGGGAGTCCGCTTCCTGTGCGGCTCGCAGCTCACGTTTGCAATCCGAGCGGGTCATCGGGATCTTGTAGTTGTCTTCATTTCTGGCCCTTTCGAGTTTGAGTTTGGCGGGCATTTCAGGTGGGAGCCTCGTCATTCAGCGAATTACGAGGGAGTCTCGGGCGGGAGTCCCCTCCTTATAGGGCCCGCAGCTCACGTTGTGAATCCGAGTGGGTCGTCGGGATTTTGATACCGTCGTCACTTTGGGGCACCTGAGGTCTGAGCACGAAGGACATCTCGAGTGGGAGAATCTTCTGTGAGTGAACGGCGAGGATACTTCGAACAGGAGCCACGCGGCTCATCCGTGAAGGAAATCTCGAGCGGGAGGTTCTCCCCATGGGGCTTTGACGGACACAGTTTTGACGCCGACGGTTCCAAGAGGTCTAGTTGGCGGAGAGCAAAGGCCGACGGGCATTGAAGAGTACGTCGCAGCTTTGAGGTGGCCAGCGGCTTGCTACAGGGAGCCGGAGGCGCTGACGACGACGGCGAGGCACAGGCGCGGGCGAGGAGCTTGCTCATGCTCAGGCACAGCGACCAGGAGCTCATGTGGCAGAGCTCGGGGCCGCACGTCGTGCGCCGCTCGGGCTCTACCCTGAAGCACGCGTCCTTACCCTGAATTCCACGATGTCGCAGGGCCAGGCGCTGCGCAAGGGCGTCACCATAGAGTGCGCCAGGGATGAGGACGCCTATCGCACGGGCGCGTCGGACGAGCAGTGGTGGCTGCACTTCGACGTTATTATCCCACGCCGCGCGCGTGCGGAACATACTGGTCCTGCGACCGCCCGCGCGAGAGTTCCTGGAGCGCTGGCCGCCAGCTTCCATGCGGAAAGCGCTTACGTAGGGAGTTTGACAAGAGAGCGGGGAACTCCATGGCTGAAGCGGGGTAGCTCGCAGCAGTGCTGGGTTTCGCGTTGCCTCCCGCTTGAACGCGGCCGCGAGTAGCTCGAGACATGCGGGGTTTTCCCTGCTCCCGCGCCCCAGCAACTTACGCGGTTGCCCCAACGGCCTGGGCCGCGACGTTGTCCTAGCGGTTTCGCGATCTGGCCATCCGGGAACGCGCCAATGCCGGGCGCGGCGGCAACGGCGCCAAAGAAAATTGATGCGCGCCCCCCTGCTGGATGGGACGGGGGGGGATGGGGGAGAAGAGGCGGGAGGACGAGGAAGAGGCATAGCAGGGGGCGGGGCGGGAAGAGGGCCTCCGCAAGGGCGAGAAGGAAAAGGGCGATGAGGAGACGGGGAAACAACCGCGCTGCACTCACAAACACGACGATGAGGTTCACTTCCGCGCTAGTTTGGGGAGATTATGTTTGTTGGTTCCTACCGCCGGATTGTTTGGAGGGCCTTTTGGAATGTCTTTTGAGGTGGTTTTCGGGTGTATTGGGCGTGTGTGGAGCCGCTCTGGGCTGTCGCGGGGCCGTGAAGGTCGATTTGGGTCAATCTCTCTCTCTCTCTCTCTCGGCCTAGCTGGGGCGTCCAGGAGGCCGGGACAGCCGAGGGGACGTTCAGCATGGGCGTCCAGGAGGCCCGGGGATGTCGAAATTCGTTTCGGGGGTTCACTTGTCCAGCACCCCTGGCTTCAAGAGAAAGCTGATCGATACAAGTATGTGCAGTTTTTGGACGACCCCGCGACGACGAATTGCCACACCGAGCTACGGTAGCCGATTGACACCAATCCCCTGCGAATCGTGTTTGTTGGCTGGTCTCCTTGACGCGCAGCTGTCTAATCATACATACATATATATATATATATATATATATATATATATATATATATATGCACACGTACGTACATACATACATGCACAAACACGATGTGGACCAGACATGTGCACTCGTACGCGACATTGTATTGACATGTTTGAGCAGACAGAGTGCGCAAGGAGGTAGAACAAGTTTGCAGGGTTAGACGAGTTAGGTCTGCGACATAACGGTTGCAAGTGCTATATCGAGGAAACATTGTTAGACGGCGCTTGCGATACATCCATATGTCCATATGTCGAACAGTTTACTTGTTCGAAGGGGCACATGGACTACACGACATGGAGCTGGTCGGATATTTGTACGAGTTGTCAAACTATAGAAGCCAACCGCTTCAAGTGTGCTGCACATGCGAGAAGGTCAGATCCGAATTATGCGAGAATTGACACATTGCCTGTCCGACGCGAAGCCAAGTGCAAGCCGAAAGCCATACCCGACCTCCCGCCCAACGCCCTCATCTCCCGAGGGGTTCCTTGGATGCAGCGCGATGCCAGTACATCTTTGAGTTAAAAGTCAGCCTGGATGATTTGTGTCGCTACTTGTTGCCCTTTCTTCCAAACGCGGGCAGCCGAGGTTGATATGCAGGCGATGCAGGCCATCACCGGGGCGGGCGACCACACCGTGCAGCTTTGGGACCCGCGTTGGCGGCAGATGCAATGCGACCAAACGATGAAGAAATCTCTGGGGGGTCGCAACACCCCACTGGGAAGTGGACGATTACAAAGATGTTCCTGGCCTTTCGTCGTCGTCGTCGCCGTCGAGGCCACCAGGCCGCACCCATTGACACAGACGGAGAATTATGATATGTTAGTTATCCTTGCCCGATTTTTGTTTGTTTGTTTGATATGTTGGTCGCGTAAGTTCCTCCCTCCTCTTCTTGAAGCTCGGCTGCTGTTCCTTATTATGCTTCCGATGTTGTTGATGGTCCTGCTCCTGATGTTGCTCTTCCTTGTCCTCTTCCTCCCTTCCCTGTCAGACGTATTGTACCCTTCCATTCCTCGGTCGCCCTCATCCTCCTTACCCTCGTCCATCCGCCGTCCTGCCCCCTTTCTGTCCTCCTCCGAACCCGTCCCTTCACTCCTGCCCCCCTCTCCTCGTCCGCCTGCCCATTCTCATCCCTCACCCCTCCTCCCCGCCCCTCCTGGGGCCTCCTCCTCCTCCTCCTAGCCGTTCCGCTTCAATCCTCTTGAGGTTACAGGGGCCTTGTATTCGGAGCGGCAAAGCTCCTGCGAGCCGTCTCACACCCAACCACCTGCCTCCCTTTTCGAGGCCCAGTTTTGCCCTGCAGGTCAGGTATATGCCACCTCCGCCCGCAGATGCCGCCGCCGGCGAGTCATGGGACTGCCCGCAGTGCAACATCAAGGGCAAGTGGGCGAGAGAATCATCCTGCAGACGCTGTGGGGCACCAAGATCGGCCTGGTCAACACCAGCCGAAGGAAGCAAGCTCTCCTGGCCGCGGCGGGCCCTCCCTGCGAAGGGATCGCGCAGAGAGGCCAAGCTTGACGCCGACCTCAAGAGGTTGCAGAAGCAGCTCAACGAGGAGAAGGCCAAGACCAAGGAGCTGGCGAACAAGGACTCGAAGCTCGACAAGGCCCGCCCAGCGAGCCGCGACGACATGGACGCTGACGACGAGGACATCGAGCCGTCCGATCTGCAGGCTCTGCGCTGGGAGCTCAGACAGCTCGAGGCCTCGGAGGACAAGCACACGGGCGTCCAGGCTGCAGCCGACGAGTTGCGCGCCAAGATCGCCAAGCACGTCAACGCGCAACAGGAGTCCAAGCCACGGTCATCCGGGTGCCCTCAAATCCCGGGACACGGACATCCACATGCTCGAGCGCCAGATCACGAGCAACGAGAAGGTCCAGGAGTACGAGGAGGCGGCCAGTGCTCTGGCCACAATTCGTACCGAGCTTCACCGACGCAAGGCTGCACTCTTTGAGAAGCAGCGCGAGCGCGCCAAGCTCCTTGAGCGGCAAGCTGAGGAGGCCAACAAGCAGCAGCTCGACGCCAAGGGTGCCGCGGACTTCATTGGGCAGACGCTCAAGCGCTGTGCCGACTGGGTGGTGCTGGAGGGCGCGGACAACGAGCAGTTCCAGCAGGCCCTTGCGAGCATGCAGGCAGCACTTGCACAAGCGGCCTCAGTGCAGCACGATGCAGGAGCGAACGAGGCGCACCTCACTGGAGAAACGGACGAGCTCCAGCGGTGCCAGAGGCAAAAGGAGGGCGCCCGGGCCTTCTTTGCGGCTGCAGCCTGGGGGCGGCACAGGCCGTACTGAGGCTCGCACAGGCGCACCACCACTTGCGGGCTTCGCGAAAAATCAGACCTTGGGGTGCTTGGCGTCGCTGACTCGCGTGCGCCGTCCTTGGGACGAAACAGCGGTTGTATCACAAGGGGGCCGAGGCCCCTGGCCGCTTGGAGGAGGCATCGTTTCTACTTGGTTTGTCCTCCTGTGCCTGGCCCTGGTGCCCACCCTGGGCACGGTGGTTGGGAGTCATTCGCAGACGTTCCTCGACCCTGGTGTCGAGCCTAACGATACCTCGTGGACTGATTACGACGCTGCCGTCGAGGTCCCCAGCGATGCCGAATAGATCTGGCAGCATTCTGATGACGAGCAACGCCACGTCCATGACCGGCGCCGCAGGCCACATCAACATTCGGTTCCACCGAATCCTGACGTTTGTTATGGCCATATCGAGATATCAGAAATCGAGGACGACCACGTATCGGTTCCAGTCGTGGACCTCACTGGCGACGACCAATCCAGCGACAACCGCGTAGATACTGGGATCGATTCTGGCTCATCACCCTGAGGCCTGGGGTGGGGCCTGGTGCGACAGCATCTCGCCCAGCTATGGCGCCCGCGGGCGTCTCGAGCGCCATGGCGTGCTACCACGGATGTGCCACCAGCGCAGCCCGCGCTCGTTGCCGACGACTGGCACGCTTACTACGACATAGTGACGGCTCATGAACCCGGCTGGGGCCCATGTACATTGTTGTTCTCGGACAAGCACGTGCGTGCCAATCGCGTTGCTGACCTCTACCTGTTGCAGGAGCACCAGCTGGCCACCGTGAAAGCGCGGCAGGCTGATCAGTATGTGCCGCAGCACCAACATCGAGGCGTACTGCATGCCGCTCGCCGCGCTAACGAGGACACCGCCGCTGGCGGCTTCTGGGTTTTCTGACGGCACCGCCGTTGTCGTTCAGGCGGGGTTGGCCCTTGCTGAACCAGGAGTCCCAGGTTTTGCGAACGTCATGTCCGGTAGGATCTCCACAGCTCTCGTTGACGGGCCCGTACGTGGCGGCCTTCTCGCCATCTCCTACTACGCACCGAAGTCCAACAGCAACGGCAAGCTCGCACCTGACTAGTGGAGTGCCTTGGCCAAGCTGGGCGCCGAGATTGCGGCCGGCAGACTGCCGACGATCGTAGGAGGAGACTTCAACCTACCAGCTCAACAATTCGAGCAACAGGCGCGGGCTTGGTTACAACGCCTCAGCCTTGCCGTCATCTACCCCGCACGGCCCACGCGCTGTGCCGCGGCCGACTTTCAGGTTTCCACCGTGTTCGACTATTATCTGATTTCACGAAGTCTGTTGCACAGGATTGGATCCTGCGACGTCATCGACGACTCGCTGGTCATACCGCGCCGAGCTGTCCGACTCTGCTTGCGGAAACGAGGGCAGCCAGAGTCTCGGCGCCGTTTGCAACGGCCGCAAGGCTTTCTAGCGGGGCCGCCGCCACGTGGACCGCTTTCACTTTTTCCGACGATTGATTCTGATCTTCTCCAGCGCACGGAGAACATTACTACGGACCACGACTTGGCGACTTGTTACGCCCACGTCATGCGGCACGTCGACGCTGAGCTGGCAACCCTGTACCAATTGGACCCAATCGACCATCGGGGGCACGGTGAAGAACCGCGTCTGCGTTGGAAGACGCAGCCTGAGAGCATCCCCAAGGGGGCCACGCTACGACCACTCTCCTCGGCCGCCGCTCGGCGACTCCATCTTGTCGCCGACTGCTGCGAAGGAAAGGTCCGCATGCCGCCGCTCCGCGACGCAGCGTGCCTCGGGCCACATTCGGAAGCCCGCGTCCGACTCAACAGCGAGGAGCCGCACCTCTTCAGCCAGGACACCGTCTAGGAGTGGGCTGAGGCTGCGCGTTGCGCGGCTGCCTGCGAGCACCCCCATGTTGCCAAGGAGGCCTGGAAGTGCTTCCGCAAATGGATCAGCAGCTTATTGGCGAACGTTGCTGGTGAGCTCCATGCCTACCGGCGTGGCCCTACTGGATGGACGTCCGACGTAGTCGGTCCTGGTGGGGCCCCCCTCGGAGGCCAGGCTCGGGCGGACGCTATCGCCAAGGCCTGGGCGAACGATCCCTGGCGCCACGCAGCAGATGGACCGTCGCTGGCGGCAGGACGCGAATCCCTCGGTGTGCGGCCTTTGCTCCTGGAGCCCCGAGCCGACCATAGCATGGACGATCGCCCTAGCCTCGCGCCGGACGATCTCCTCAGGGCTGCGCGCACTTTCAAATGGCGGCTCGGACTCGGTGTCGAGGGTTTTCATCCGCCTCTCGCCAACACGGCAATTGCCATCGAGAGGCTCGCGCTCTTCCCAGCAGGCACTGGCATCACTGCGCTGGCGATGCTCCCGAAGCCAGCTGGGGGATGCCGGCCAGTCGCCTTAACGTCGTGGTTGCCGAGGCTGATAGCGAGGGCGCGCAGGCATAATTATTGCGCGCCGATTGGAGCGGCAGCTGTAGAGCGCCGTTGCAGACGTGTTCCGGGGAGGAGTAGGTCGCCCAGGGGAGTCTGCCATTTGGCAGACCAGCCTTGCAACCCAAGTAGTTTTAACCAGGAAGCTCAGCGCTGGCGCCATCCTCGTGGACCCGGCAAAAGCGTACGTGACGGTTGGGCTCGCCAAGGCCATTAACCGGGGATGCCATTTGCACTGCCCTCGACCACTTCTTCATTGCTCTCCACGGCTGCGCCTCTGAATGCCAGTGCCTTTCCGGCGCAGCGCGAGGGCCGTCGCCAAGCTGGGTTACAGTGCGCAGCTGGCCCCGGGCGAGGCGCTGCAGGCGCGACGGCGGCGCGCTTCGGCCCCTCGACATTTCGGCCATTCGGGTTTCTGCCAGGGCTCTGGCTCCCCAAGCAAGCCGCGACGTTCAGGCCGGCGAGAATCGCCTGCAAACTACGTCGCCCACGGCCGTCAGGAAGCGGGGAAGTGCACATTCAAGCGCCCGCTTATGGGGAAGTCGCGTTTTCCCGAGCTCTCTCGGACAAGCTCTGCCACGCCCCGCCCGCCGACGCGCCCCCCGCCGCCCAGGCGGCCGAGGACCTCGAGGCCAGTGGCCTCAAGCGCAAGCAAGCTCTACCAGAAGATTGCCTCTTCGACGCTCATGGAACGCTCGCGCCGCCTGGGGTTGCGGGAAATCCAACATCGCTCCATTCGCACGCAGGCCATCTCTATCCCGCTTGCCCCCTTCGAGTCGGACGAAGTGATCCCCGACCGTGCTAAGGAGGCCCGGCAGCGGCCCCTTGGCGGGCCATCCAGCAGCTGACGACAGCCGCGCCGATTGCTTGAACTCGCGCGCCACTGCGCTCGCTGGCTGGCGGGCGGATGACATCGCGGAGGATTCCCCGCGCGGAGGGCAAGTGGGGGCGCATCTTGGTCTGCGACGGTTGCCGCGATCATGTGCCTCAGTAGCTTGTCCGCCTCAGGTTGCTGCAGGCCCTCGCTTTGGCGGGGCCAGGCGGGGGGGGCCCCATGGGCGCCGACCCCCTCGGCGAGACGCGGCATCCCGCAGCCCAAAGTCGAGTTTCTGGATCTTCTGCTGCGCGCCGACCTGCTCCACAACGTCTCCCTCCAGACGAATGTGGCGCCCTTGGAGTTCTAAACTGGTAGGAATAGCAACGACGACCGTGGCCAATCCCGAAGGAAACCACGCCAACGAGGAAGCTGAAGACGAAGACGAACATGCAGATCAACGTCAGTCCTTGCCAGAGAAAGATAGGAAGAAACA
This sequence comes from Prorocentrum cordatum, assembly GCA_963575745.1. Taxonomy (NCBI): domain Eukaryota; class Dinophyceae; order Prorocentrales; family Prorocentraceae; genus Prorocentrum; species Prorocentrum cordatum. Next base: position 18,395 of record CAUYUJ010014743.1, on the reverse strand, counting down.
GCCGACGTAGATGATGATGTCCAGCGTTTTGCCACGCGGTGGGACGATGGCCCCCACTTGCCTGAAAGCGACGGGGATCAAGGCCCCGGCGATTCCATCTCGGCGGTCTAGGGCAAAGCCAGTTGCAGTTGCGCCAGCCGCGGCGGCCACGGCATAGAGGTGCGACGGGGTGCTCTCTTTCCTTTTCGACGAGGACGCGGTGGCCATCCACGACGCCTTCGAGAGCTTGCCAGCGCGAGCTGGGCGCGCGCTTCCCCCCCCCCTTTTGGCATTGTCTTCGTCTTCTTCATCCTGCTCCAGCAGCGGCGGCTCCATGTGTAGCTTGGCCTTTGCGTTCTCTGGGAGACCGGCAGTTCTTCGCCGGGGCCCGGCACGGGCGCAGGTTGATGGCACTGGCGAAATGTTCGAAGGGCCGTGGGCTGAGTGGTCTTCGCCCAGTGCTGGCGATGGCTCATTGCTCCGAGCGCCTCCTGCCAAGTGCTCGATCGAGTTCTTCGGCGCCAATCAGAAAACCGACCTGCGCCATCCACCTCGTCACGAACAGCGCAGGCGCGAACTGGTTGACAGGGCCCCCATGCGTGGGGTACCGTCTGTGTTTCCAGGAGCCCCTGGGGCGGGCAACGACCGCTGGATGCCCTCGTGCATGCCGTATTTAGCGGATCTGCTGCGGCGCCAGGGCTTCGAGCCGCGGTTTGATCTCGCGTCTGGCCCTTGGGCCCTTGGTCGGTCGGCGTCTCTGACCCCGGTCGCCGGCGGGTCATCGTGGAGGAGCCATGCTCGGCTGGATGGCTTTCCTTGGCAATCCCGATGGAACGGCTGCGACAATGCCTGTATCACACCCTGGCCCAACGTCGATGATGGGGGGGCCGCTGCGACGAGGGCCCGCGCCCACGAACGCCTTCGGCGGCGGGGGCGGGCCCCCGCCCGGCCCGCCGCGCACGTGGCGGGGCGAGAAACGCAATGTTCTGAACGGGGCGGCCACGAGACACTGTTACAGCAACTTGACGCATGATTCGATGATGCAGGGCCCGCCAGGGACGGAGGTGGCTCTGAGCATTTGCCAGGCAGCGAATCTGCGGCGCCTGACAACCACAGCGTGGACGGAACTGATCGCCCTTGCCCCGCCGGCGCCGACATCGAGCTGATGGGGGGGAGATGCAGGTAGTTCGCGACGCGCGGAAACTTCGAGGGCGAAGTCTTGGGCGACGACGAGTGCGACTAAGATTTCGGCACGCGCGGCCCCCGGGCGTGGCTTGGCCCTCTTTTCTGCGGAAGAATATGGCGATGCTCCCGATCCCATGCCTGGGCCGTCCTCTGGCCCCGCGCCGCCTGCTGATCCTCCTTTTGCACGGTCTGGCCGTGTTCCTCGCGTGAATTTAGTGGCGCCTGGCGCCCAGTCTTCGGATCCCCCTGATGACGGCGGCAGTGATGCAGCTCCTGTTGATGACGCACTTTCTTCGGTCCGAGCTAACGCCGTGGCCCGTGCTGTAGCCCCTTCCAGGATGTTCTACCTCTGGGGCCGCCGGCAGTCGCGATGCCTCGCCTCGCGTTCCGACCCGCGCGGTCCTGGCTAAAGGCGCGTTTCTTCGCCGAGCCGCCGGCTGGGCACGCGGCCGGCTGCCGACATTTTACTTATCGGACCTTCCTGGTTCCAACTTCATGGGTTGGAGGAGGTTGTGCACATAACATTTGGATGGCTCGTTGAGGCTTTCAGTTTTCGAGAACCTCTTCGGTTCTGGCCGCTGCCCTGGCCCCTGCGCCCGCGGGCAGCTTGCCTTGGACATTTGCGATGGACCTCGGTCTCTGTCCGCAGAGACTCGCGAGCGTGCCAGTCAAGGACTGGCCGGAACCTGGCCAGGCAAGAAAGCATAGCAGGCGGAATGTGGCCGTTGCATTTGCGGGCGAGAACTTCGGGGCACGGCGCTGGCAAGCAGAAGCTTGCGCTCGCGTCGCCAGCGGCGCGACATCTTCGAGGAATATGTTTCCACGCCAGAGGGCGCCACGTTGCCAGCCACCAACCTCGCCGGACACCAAGGGGGCCACCAACAGCAGATCGTTGGGGAGAGCGACGACAGCAGCTCCCCCACCTCCCATGGCGTTCGCCCCGACGAGCACGGGGAGCGACGCTTCCCGTCACCGACGAACGCCGACATCGACCGCATGCAGGACGAGGACGATCCACCTGCTGGCGCTGCGACCGCGGGGCAGCGTAGCACCATCCACCCGCTTCTTCAAGCGCAACAGATCCAAACATGGACAAAGGGCGGCGGCTCCGGTGCCATGTCGCTTCCCGCGGACGGGGGGCGTCCCAGCGGAGGTTCTCCACTTGCATGAGGGAAGCTGCGTTCCACCGTTCCCAGATGTCGTCGACGCCAATCCGTTGACCCCACGTGCTCCCCAGCCCTGCGGCTCTTATTCTGGACTTGCCGAAGTTTCTCCTGCGTCGCCCTCTGCTGGGGACATGCCCGACGAAGTGGCGATTGATGGCGCGGAGGCGGAGGGTGACGCGGCGGCTCCTGGCTTGGAGCTGAGCGGCAGTGATACGGGACTCATGCGATGGGATATGCAGGGCGAGGATGATCAGGCGGCGCGCGCCGCTGGCTGCCGGTCGTGAGTTGCAGCCCCGTTCCCGGCAGGTCACGGGCAAGCCTCTTCCCCGAGGCCTTCCTGCCCGCGGCGCTCAAAGGGCGCCGCTGGCCTTGGAACGCCTTGGGGATCACGTCGGGCAGCGGTCCTGCACGGCAGGGGGGGGATTCTGGCAGGAAACCGCCGATTGGATTGACTGGCGCTCTCCCAACATGGTGATGCTCTTGGAGCGGCCGCATTTCATAGCCCCGCACTCGCGGTTCGCGGCTCCTCCCGCGACGCTCCCCGAAAGATCATGGCGACGAGTTCGGATATTTGCGAATCAGTCTGGACGAATCTTGCGCAGTCTGGAAGCAGGAACGCGGCGGACACGGATGCTCTTCTGGCCGAGAGCTGGGGCCCGGCGTCGCCGAGGTGCACGAGTGCTCCGGGCCTTCAACATTGGGATGCGGAGTCTGCCAAACCTACCAGGTGCCCTCTGCCCGCGACACGGCCCGCGGGCCGCGGCGGCCCTGAGCGCTGGTCGCCACTCGCGAAGACCGCAACCAGCCAAGCAAATGTCGCACAAGATCCGCACGCGTTGATCGTGAACGCGCCGGACTCGGACAGCGGCAGTTTCCTCGCGACCAACGTCTTACTGCGTCGGCGCGCGGGCGGTCTCGCCTTCGCGTCTCCTCGGCTGGCGGGGGCCTGCCAGCTGTTGCGGGACCAGCGGTTGATTGTCACTCCGATGCTTCGCAGTCTTCAGCATCGCGTCGAGGTGCTCGATGGCGATGACTCGCCGTGCCTGCCTGTAGAGGCAGCGCGGAGCGCATCGGCCCACAGCTGCTTCAAATGCGAGACACTGTAGGGGATGTTCCTCGAGTTTCCCAAGCACTGGGTTCCAAACTTTCGACCGGGACGAATATCTTGACGATGAGCAGCATTGGATGGAATGGCGCGCTTCTTTCGTGCGCCCCCAGCTACAGAAGCCTTTCTTCGACCATCTCTTGGGCCTCGCCTCCGACGAGAAGCAAGGCGAGTTGCTGCGCACGCTGGCTCAGGAGGCGCGCTCATAGATTTGGGAACTTGGCAGGGACAAGCGCGAGACGATAGTCAACGAGCTGCGGGCCCTTTCCCGAGCAAGAGTTTGAACGGGCGGCGACGCGCTATCCTTCGCGGTCATCACTGGAAAGACCCCGCATATTCCTCAACCCGGTTTTCCACAGCATCCTCGACGCGATCCGCGCTGAGAGTCTGACGCCAGGGGGGTGGCAGGATATCCCGAGTCCGCCCCCCCCCCCCCCTACGGCAGACGACGCATGCCATGGGGCCAGCCCGCCCTTCACCAGTCTTTCCTGATGTCGGACACGCTGACGCGCCAAGCTCCCCCCCGATTCTCCAGAGCTACATCGAGCAGGACCTCCACCGCTACACTGGCGGGGCGATTACTATTCCTGCACTGGTGCATCCGCCATCCGCAAGCACTTCTTCAAGATCTCCTGCCCTCTTCGCCCCAGTCCACTTCGGACGCCTTCGACCCGTTCGGCATCCCGCAGACTTGGACTGCAGAGCCTTTTACAGTGCGATTGGCACGGCAGCGATGCCTCCCCCCTGGAGGTCGTTTCCGCCGAGGTGTGCTCCACGCCGGGCAGCGGCACCACCAATTTCGGCCCCTGCGACGAGCCCCACGGCTTCGACACTGCGTCCTTCGCCCCTCTAGAGCCCCTCAGAGGGGCGGCCCGCGCGTCTGTCGCATAAGCGCGGCCCCGCCCTGTGCCCGCGGAGATCCGTCGGCCCCTTCAGGTCGTTCGCTCCTCCTTCTCCTCCGCCTCCTCCTCCGCCTCCTCCTCCTCCTCCTCGCCCTCCTTCTGGTACTCCCCCTGCTCCTCTAAATGTTCCTCCCCCTCCTGTTCTTCCTCATTCACCTTTTTTCTCCTCGTCCACCCCCTTCCGTTTTTAAATGGCATCTACTTGTCGCACCCCCAGACGCGTCGGTAGGGTTGGCCGGGCGTTTCGCTTTACCATATGGTATTGAAGTTTGAAGCTGTGCAGCAGTTTTACGAGTGGGGGACGGGTCATTCTCAAAATGTTGTCTTCGCGTTGGCGCTGGGCACCTCCGTCTTAAACGTTTGCATCATATTCAAGGACAGAGGACGGTTGTTTTTCAACAGGCTGTTTTCGTTTCAGCTCCTCGCACTTTTGTTACGAAAATATGCAACAGCTCTAGGAATGGAGGGATGGTCCTTTTTTGACTGGTGGTTTCGCTTTTCGCGCCGCGCTTGCACATTCGTTTTCCAAGGATGCAGCAGCAGATAGTGTGCTCGTTTCAGCGCCGCCGCGCAAATTCGTGTTCAAAGTTCGCAGCCGTTTTAAGGATGGAGGATGGATGTTGGAGCGTCGCTCGAATTTGTATCAAAAGCCGGGAGCGTTCAAAGTATGGACGGTGTTTTTGTTTTCGAAATACGGTTCCCGTTTTTGCGCAGCGCACGTTCGTCTTGGAAGGTCGTCAAGGATAAACGCGTTATGGCACGACCTAGGACGCAACAGTCACGTTGGTCCGTTATATTGAAGTCCCTGAACGGTCTTCTGGCACGGTTCAGAAATGTCAGGACGCAACAGTCACGTTGACTCGCGGCGCTTAAGTCCCAGGAATCGTGTTTTGGCACTGTTGATGATTTTCAAACAAACGAACGTGTACAAGTGGATGCGTGGTATCAATCCTCGGAAGCCCTTGTCCGTGGATCTGGCCAACGTCAATTTGTTGCCTGGCAGCAGCTGTGCGTTGTCCAGCCGTCTGGCGGATGCTGGTCCTGTGGCACACTTGGCTCGCGTGCGGGACCAGCTTCGTCTTGATGGCGGGGTGGGAGTTCAGCACGCCTCATTGCGGAGATTCGGATTAATTCCGGGCTCATTGTTCCCCATGCGAGCCTCGCCCACCCACATTGGAGCATGTGGGCACCAGTCGCGTGGATGTTTATCAAATGTCCCCGTCCCCCTCCTCCTCCTCCTCCTCCTCCTCCTCCTCCTCTTTCTCCTTGTCCTCCTCCTCCTCCTCCTCCGTGTTTCTCCCCTCCCTGTTTCGTCCCCACAGCCTGGCCCAGGGACAGCCAGCCGGGCCGCCCCCGCCCTTCGCGCCTGCGCGCGAGCCTGCGCCCCTCCAACCGCTCGCAGGGGGCCAGGCCGGGGGGGGCCAAATGCAGCCTACCGCAGCCCTATTCCTGTTCGTGGCCGCGGCGGCCGGGCGCGGCGCGGCGGGGGCCGTGTCGCCGATCGCCAAGGTGATCGAGATGCTCAACGGCATGCTGGTGACGGGGAGGGACGAGAAGCAGAAGGAGCAGGCTCGTGAGACGTCAGCCGGCCGCCTCGCCGATGCTGGCCGGGCCGATGCTGGGGCCGGGATGGGCGCCCGCGCCTCCCTGGCCAAGCCAGGAGGGGCGCGTACGCCGATGGTGGGCCCAGGACGGGCCCGGCGAGGATCGGCGGGGTGTCCGTCGACGTCCCCCCGTTTGGCAGGTGCAGTTCGCCGCCTACAAGCAGTGGTGCACCAGCGTGACGGACGAGAAGACCAGGGCGGTCGAGTCCGCCACGCAGAAGCTGAGCATGCTGGCGGCCGACATCCAGGAGGTGACGACGTCCGCGGAGGAGCTGGCGCTGGCGGTGCAGAAGCTCGAGGCCGACGTCGCGACGTGGGAGGGCGACGAGAAGGCGGCCACCCAGGTCAGAGTCCATGTCTAAACGATCGATCCGATTCGACCTCGAGCTCGCCAGGCTTGATCCGCTGTGTCTTCGATGCTCCAGCGATCCGATGCGGCCCTGCGGTTGCAAGGCACGTCCGCACATCCTGGTGCAGCCGATCCGATTCGATTTTGACTCCGTGCCGATGCATCCTGATCCGACACACGTTTCGACCCGACCGGACTTGGGGTTCGATGCTGACTGATCTCGCCCAGGTGCGAGAGATCGAGCGCGCGGACTACTTGAAGGCTCACAACGACTACACCGAGACGATTGACGCAATCACGACGGCCGTAGGCATCCTGAGAGCACAGCCGCAGAACCGTGCGCAGGCCGTGTCCTTACTGAGCGGCTTGAGCGCGCTGGCCAAGGCCCCCGAGAAGACGCGGAAGGTGCTGGCCGCATTCCTTTCGCGGGACGTAGAGTTCCAGACCCCAGAGGCGTACGCTTACGAGCTGCGCTCAGGGGGTGTCGTGGACATGCTCGAGCAGTTAAAGGATAAGTTCATCGATGAGCGTGCGGCGTTGGAGAAGGAGGAGACGAATAGGCGGCACTCCTACCAAATGCTTGTCCAGGAGCTGCACACCTCCAAGACCAACGCCGAGGCCATGAGATCGGACAAGGTGCAGCAGAAGGCGCAGGACTTGCAATCTGCGGCCACCATGAAGGGCGAGGTCAGCGACACCACCGGGACCAAGGAACAAGATTCGAAATTTCTCGCAGACACGAAGGCCGTGTGCAGTCAGAAGGCGTCGGACTTCGAGGAGCGGCAGAAGCTCAGGACCGAGGAACTCACTGCGATCCAAACGGCGATTGGCATCCTCAACGACATGCAGGCCCCGCACGTGGAGTCCGTTCTGATCCAGAGGCTGGGGAGGAACGGGACCAAGTCTGCGATGTCGTTGGTGCAGATCTTGAAGCGAGAGATCGGCCCATACCAGGATGAGGCTGCGAAGTATTTGCAGGACCGCGCGAAGGCCATCGACAGCCGCGTGTTGTCGGCAATCGCAGAGCGCGTCAGCGAGGACCCTTTCGCTAAGGTCAAGAAATTAATTCAGGACCTTATCGTCCGCCTTGAGGAGGAGGCTGGTGAGGAGTTGCAGCACAAGGCGTGGTGTGACAAGGAGCTCAGCAGCAACGAGAAGGTGCGGACGTCTCGATCCACGGACGTGGAGAAGCTCACCGCTCAGATCGACGAGAAGAGCAGCAACGTGGCGCAGCTCGGAAGCGAGGTGACCAAACTCACCCAGCAGCAGGCGGACCTGGTCACTGAAGTGGCGACACAGGAAAAGTTGTACCAGGAGGAGAGGGCGATGAACGAGCAGTCACTCAAGGATCGGGCGCTGACTGACGTGCCCTTGGCCAGAGGGTGTCCCCAGGGCTCCGCCCGCTTGTGGGCCCTCTTGGCGTTGATGTTTGATAGGGAAGATATCGGCGATATATGTGTTCCTGCGTATCGCTGATACGTTGCGTAGCTCAAAGACGCTTGGGCGATGGCAGAGCGTGTGAGAACAGCAAGACTAGGAGCAGGGAGAAAAGCGGAAGTTTGGCGGAAGTACGGCCGACGACGTTATCGAGTCGACAAAAATCACGCTCCTCTTGTTGGGCGCCACGGGCACCAGGGCGACGAACACTCCGTTCGGTCGAATCTTCATTAAGCGGGATAGGGCGATTTCTGCTCCGCGCGGACGCAGCCGCCAGGGAGTTGGAGACGGAGGCAGAGGAAGCGGAAAGGAAGGCGGTCGGCCGGAGTAGTCCCTTCGAGTTCGCCGCCTACAAGCAGTGCTGGTGGCGGGGCCTCCTCCTGGTCCTCCTTTCCTTTAGGCTGCGCTGTGCGTTTGTGGATTATATATAAGTTGCCGCTGGGGCCACAGGGGGTTCCCACACGGTGCCCTTGCTTTTTCCCTTTCCCTCGCTCCTCTTCCTCTTTCCGCTTCTCTGCACCGCACGCGACGGGGAAAGAGCCACACTTTGTTGCAAGAGCGTTCTCATAGAGTAGTGGGGGCATCGCTCACTCACCTAGTCCGTGGGACATGTTGGTGCTCCTGTTGTCCATAAGGGGGCTGGATGTGTCCGCTGGAGGAGGTGCGAAGAGACTTCGGAGTGAGGCTTCGCGTGTGCCCTTTCCTTCCATTTCCCCTCCTCTCCGAAATCGCGCTGACAAACAAATATAAGTGGGATAGGGCGAGCAAACGGCTCGCACGGCTTGTGAGATGCAGGCCGCCTATGTTGAGCATTACCATGCTCAGTGCCGCGGGCACAATGATCAAAAGATGCGAATTTGTCAGGTGATCGTGAAACAGCGCTGCAGCAACGCGGACGTACGTAAGAACATGCCAGGTGTAGAAAGTTATGCAAGGTGGGCTCGAGGAAGGACATGCCAGGTGTAGAACAATTCTGTATTGCTGACGTGCGCAAAGGAATGCTTGATGTAGAAATGTTTGCCATGCGGACACACGTGCTCTGTCGCTGCCTTTGCTCCTGGAGGTTGGGCTTGGCATCTCGGCCAGAATTTGGCTGCCCAGTGGTCTGTCCCCATCGATTGACGTCCCACCTGAGAGAGTAATGAAGCGAAGAGAAGTCGGGGGTCCTAGAATATTTCCCCTTATGCCGGACCCAGTGCTTCCCGCAGGTTCAACACGTGATGTAGACATTTTGCGGGTTGTGACCAACGCGAACATCAAAACATCATGAGAGTTGTTGAGGGCGTGAGCTTCATGGACGACACGGTAGGCGTTGATCAATTCCACGAAGCGGCATTCGCCGAATATGGAAACAGTCGTCGGTGTAGATGGTGATGCTGTTGGTGACGGGTCAGTCGTGGCTGGCGCTGCACTCGCTGAGCCAGATGCAGTTGGTGTAGCGGCCATCGCTGGGATCATCGGTTCGTCTGGAACGGAAGTGAGCGGCGGTCTCGTCGGGCGTACTGTCAACCATGAGGCTGCAGTTGTGTTGGCTACGTTGTGGTGCCTCCCCAGATAACCGTCCGTCCTGCGCAGGGGGCTCAGCGTCTTCGGCCTTCGGCTCGCACGGCGGTAGCAACCCAGGGTATCCGTTCATGCGCAGCGTGAACGCCAAGGCGGCGAAATGGCTGACTTGGATGAACATGCCGATGAAGAGCGCGAGCCACATCATGTAGTAGCCCTGGTAATACCAGCAGGTGGCCATATACACATCAGGTCCGGGCGTGGGTGGTGGTTGCGTCGGCTGTCCCTGGAGTTTCCCGGTGCAGGTCAGCAGCACGGATGCAAGCATCGCAGCATTAGGTTGCCGAGTGCCGAAATTGTGTTTGCTCCGTACACTGAGAGCAGTACACTTGCCTGCATCGCCTTAGTGAGCTCGTCGGCGACCATGGACCAGGTGAGACGCAAGGCAGTGTTCGGATGCACGGCCTCCTGGATCATTGAGGCGACGATGCGAAAATGCTTGTCCGTGGACTGGCCCACGTCGGACTTGATGTGGGTCACGAGGCCGTTGCTGTTGTAGATCTCGCCAAGTAGCTTGAGGCTCAGGGCGTCGATCTCCTTTAGCGGCTTCGTCGGGTTGTAGGTTTCGACGAGAAGATGGCGAAACCAAGCGTTGATATCGTTTCCCTATAGCTTGGCGTAGCCCTCGGCAGCGAGGGTTGACTTCACTGACCTCTTGACCATGCCAGAATGCCAAGCAACGGGCAAGCACAGGTCGTAGCGGCCTCCGACCACATTGCGCGGTCGGTGCGTAAGGCCCATCGCCATTCCCCACTGGCTCTTGACATTGTCTACGTTGGCGAACACGGCGTCGCTGAAGCACACAGTCGTGGAGGATTTGAGTTCAACAAGCTTCCGCCTCAAGATTATGGCAACGTTGGCCGTCGAATGCACCTACACGACAGTCTTGTTGAGTGTCATGGCGTCTGTCACGGTAGCAGTAGTGGCACGGTGAGCTGTGAAATTCACGGGGCAGGCAACGTCCACGCCGGTCTGCAGTGCTAGCCACAGCAGTTGCCCGAGTGTGTGTCGGTAGCTCGATACCTCTGCTGGAGAAAGTCGTTTCCTCTGGCTTCTTTCGTCCTCGGTTGGGGGGTTCTCCGAGCTCGACGTAGCCCACCTGAGAGGCAGCGGTAGCCTGGGTCACCCCGAACTCGTCGTCGGTGATCTAGAGAGCTCGTCCGCAGTATTTGATGACGCTGATGGCACTCTCTAGGTGGAGTTTCTTCTTCGGCAAAGCGATGGTGGTCTTCCAGGCGCTCAAGTCGACGCGCTCGGCAGCCAGGAAGTCGTCCACGTGGGAATGAACCATGGCGGCGAGGCCCTTGTCATCGTAGAAGTATTAGAGCCCCTTCTCGAGATTGCTGTCGATCAAGCCATCTCACAGAACAACTTCTGGGCGTCGAGGTATCATTGCCTCCCTGCGTCCCTGGTACCGTCGATGGTACCTGTAGCCATCACGATCTCGCCAGGCTTCGTCCCTGGTGGAGGGTTCTTTGTTGACATCCGCAGTAGCAATAACCTTTTGATGTTGCCCGACTGGAGGTAGGCCGCGTCTCTGGACGAGTGATCCCAGCCAGTCTGGGCAGCCGCGGCCAATGTGAGTTATAGGGCGCCGCGCGATCCCGTTGCTGCGCCGGTCCTGATCTGCAACTTATCCTCTTGACACCCCTGGACGACGAGCCTGGCCTTCATGAGGCTCGGCCCTGTGCTGGTGAGCACCCACCACGTGCCCACTGGTCGTATCCCACGGTGGCGGCGCAACAACTCCATGAGCTCCTTGGTGGTGGGCAGCTTCTTCTTGTAGGCTCCGAACTCAGTCCACTTGGACCACTCCGTCTTCAACGCAGCGTCCATGAGCCCCTTAACCTTGAGATCGTGGTTGTCATAGCGAAGCTCCTTGGCTGCCGCATTGGCGGTCAGCAGCACTTCGCGAAGCTGCACCGAGGCTTGTAGGTCCTCGTCGCGGCACTTGAAGCAGCTATCGAGATAGAGGTCGACGTGGTTTGTTTCCCGAGGTTTCTTCTTCAGGCATTGCAGCAGATCTTATATCAGCGATCTTGGTCCGCCTGATCGAGGCGGTCTCGTTTCGCTGTAGGGCATGTGCCGAATCTTCTTGTGGTAGTTGTCGTTGTGACTTGGACGCTCCAGCGTCTGGTGCGCCGTCAGGACGTCGAGCGGCAGCCTTTCGCCGATACTCTGTGTCGTCGAGCTCCTCCGCGATCCTGGCCAATTCCGTGATCATGTCGGAACTGGAGTTGTCGCAGTTGGCGTCGTCGACTGGGCATGCTGGTGCAGGTTCTGGTAGCGCAGCAGCTGCTTGATCAGCGCCGGACTGAGCGTCGGCAGCAGCCCCTGAGTCGTGTAGGGCGGGTTTCTGAGGAGGCGCCGCGGTAACGCCAGGGGGCGGTTCCGCTGGCGGCGGGAGCGGCGGCTCGGAGGGCACGTGGTGGTCTCCTCCCGAAAGGGGTGGTGCCGACCCGCTTCCACTGGCTCCTCCAGGTGTCGTAAACTCGGTATTGTCTTGTTTTCGCCGAAGCCATTCAGCTAAACCGCGCGCCTTGCGGCTCCGGGCGCTGTCCTCGACGTGCCCGAAGAGGTGGGCGCGGACAGAGCAGGAGGCATGTCCTCGGCACGCGGCCTCTTCTGCGGCGCGGGCCCGGCGAGGTGCAGGGACCTGTCTTCCAGGGCGCGGCACAGCAAACGGGGTCACAGGGAACGCCGATCTCCACTTTTGGCTCTGCCCCCGCTTAGGGGGCCCGGGGCGCCGTAAACGGGGGTACAGTGCACGAGGGCACATGGAAAAGCCTAAGCCCCCGTTTAGCCAAAACCCCGTTTACGAAGCCCCGAGTCTTCGCGAGGCGGCGTTGGTGGCCCAGGACCGCCGTCATCACCATCGCCTCCGCCGTCTGGCGGGGATGGATCTGCCTGGGAGCGGCGGCGGCGGCTGTGGCCCGAAGGCGGTCGGCCGTCTGGGGGCTCCGGCGGAGGCGGTGCACCTTTCTGGCGTAGTGCGTTGAGCATTTCGGGTGTTGCTAGAAGTACCCCTGGCCCAAGGTACCCCCGGGATTCTCGGGGTAGCCCAAACGGCCTCCAAAGCACCCCTCACGAGGCCCAGAGGGCCCCACGGGCTTCAAAATGGAGCGAAAAGCTGGGGGCACCTTGGGCCAGGGGTACTTCTACCCACACGCTGGAGGTACCCTCGAACCCGATGATGACGACTGGTCGGTGCCACTGCAAGGCCCGTTCCCGCTTGGTCTTGCCGTTCCCTCTCCAGTAGTACACTCGGTCGCCCGTCTAATAGACGTCGGAGGCGTGCTGGGCTGCGTCAGCCCTTGACCGGGCGAGAAGCGATCGGGAGAGGGATCGGTTGAATCTCAGATGCTTCACAGAGGTTCGGGCGTCCTTCATGATCGCGATCTGCTCAGAGAGCGACTTCTCGATCACGATGCGTTCATGGAGCGACAAGCGTCCAGAATTGTCCAGCAAGCAATAGTGTAACGGTGTAATCGCAGTCCTCGTCCGAGAGCCCATTATGATGGCGAGTAACCCATGGCGTTGACCATGCTGTTCATGGTCCAGCACACTGAAGCGAGCAGCCACTGGATCTTGTGGGCGTTTGCGAGCTGGTCGAACCTGATTCTGAACTGGTCGATCAGCTTCCTGGCGTAAACCTTCCATATTCCACCATGTCTTTTGACGGTGCCGTTCTGCTGCGGTGTGGCCGCTGACGTAGTCATTCAGCGGCAACCCATGTCTTCGAGCTCCTCGGAGAACTCGCACTCGTACTCGCCTCCTCCATCGAAGATGACTCTGAGGAGCGCCGAAAGGCATAATCCAGATATGCAGTAGTCGAGCGAAAACAACCGACGCATGCCTGGTGGTAACGGTTCCGCAGAGCGTGAATCCCGAGGCCAGATCGACCGCATTGAGGAATACCAGTTGGTTGCCGGCGTAGTCGGCGAGGTTGACCAGGTCTACGCCAATAGAGTCATTCAAGTCCCAGTCCAGCCGGATGCGTCTTGGTAGATGTGGTAGTGGCCGTTGATGGGTCGAGCAGACCTTGCAGTAGAGATTCAATAGCATGTCAACTGCTCGTTGGGATCCGCCTGTCACGCAGATTGTTCTGGCTAGAGCGTCATGGGCAGGTTGCCCAGTGTTGACGTGAAGCTGCATGATGGCGGATCGAAATGCCCGCTCCTCCGCTGCTGTGATCGGTGGTTCCTGTGGAGCGGCAGGTAGGGGAGGTGTCCGCCGCGATGCCGTTCTAGTCGGTGCCGTGGGGTGCACTTCCCTGGCGATCCCATTGCTGCGTCTGCGCAACTGCTTGGCCAGCATCTCTACGAGCTCAGATGTGCGGTTCTCACTATCTTGGCATCGCGTCCGCGGGCTTCGGCATGCCTGCGGCTGCCGTCGCAGAACCTTCTGAGGGATTCGTTGAACCCGACGTGATCTGCAATGATTCGCCACGGTTTCTTGATCGGCATACTTTTTATGTTCTTCCAGCCGAAGGTGCAGCCGTCAAAGTCGATCGTGCACGGCTGCTGCTCGAGTTTTGCCGCGGCATTCGTGCCATGGTCCCAGCCGCCGCATTAGTGTGGCCACTCGAAGGATACTGCGAGCTGGGATCCGAACACCTTGCGCAGTCGGCTGGTGGCGTTGAGGAAGAGGCCCACCATGAACTCCGACCTACGCCTTTCTCGAGCGAGCCCAGGTTTGCGCTTCGGGTTGGTGTGGACCAGTACCCGTTGTAGTGACGTCCACGGCGTACATGGGAAGGCAGCGTGCGTCTTTACGTTCTTCCCTTGGCCTAGGAGGTTCCGGATCTTCCTATCCATTTTGTTGACGATATAGCGTGTTGAGAGGTCATATCTTGGAAGTCCACACCGGACAGCAGTTCCTTCTTTATTCCTCCAGATTGTGCTGAGTTTGCTGCCGGGATTGCAGCGCCACTCATGGAGCACGGTGGATTTGGCGTCTGCAAGCATACCAGGTGATGCCGTTGCATTGGCCAGATCTGCTCGTAGCGCCTGGCCGACATGATGCGGCAGGATGCCGTTGTTGTTGGTGATGAGGGCCGACCACTTCCCGGCGATGAGCAGCAGCTTCGAGCCCTTCTTGAGACTTCGCGCCATGGTCTGTTCCTACTCCACGACGTTGACACCCTTCCTCACTGCATGGAGGCTGTCCAGGTTCGAGGGCCACCGTGATTCCGAATATGCAATTCAAGCAGAGCCCCTGGTGGCAGCAGGCGTCGTTAACTCCTTCTCCGCACGAGACATAGTCATGCACCTTCTCGGTGAGGCATGTCGTAGGTGAGCACTCCTGCGATACCTGCGGCATCTCAGCTGCTCCAGAGCAGCACACCAGAGCGGATGCCAGAGCGCTCATGACCCATGAATTGACGACTCGTCGTGGCTGGAGTCGCTTGGGGACGTCGACCTCCTTCTGGGCGAGGAGCTCGGCAAAGGTGTCGGCCAAGGTCGTGCCCCTCGTGTTAGAGTTGGTGATCGGCGCAGCGGTCTGCTTCGTCGGGTACGGCTTGGCAGCAATTCCCTTCGGGCCGAATTCGCTTCCCACAGCCCTGATCGCCCTCCAATCTTCGGGCTGTAACTTGATCGCGGGATGGCCCGCGCTGGTCACGAGCTTCTGGGTAGGACTCCTTTTGCGAGTAATGCACTTCCAGAGCGAGATGCTCATCTTTGAAGGATGGATGAGGTCCGCGCCGATGAGCAGGCCAAGCGTGGGGCTGCTCACGCCAAACACGATCGGGCCAGCGCGGCCGCAGAGGACGAGCGTCGCGCTCACTCTCAGCTTGCTGGGGAGGGCGCCGCCGTTCCCGAATCGGCGGAGCTCGTCCTCGCTCTCCTCGAGGACCTGGTCGGCCAGCCCCAGCTTGGTCAGCAGGTCCTGGTAAACCCTGCGCCAGAGCTGGCCGGCCAGGCAGAACAGGCAGGCGGCGCCGATCGCACCGGCGCCCTCGCAGGCGGGCGCCTTGCCGCCCGAGGTCGCGCTGACGCACGGCAGGTCGAGCACTGCGCGCTCGGACGCCAGGCTCTCGAAGGATTGCAAAAAAAACCCGAAGGATTGCAAAAAAAACCCTTCGTTCGAGGGTTTTTTTTGCAATCCTTCGTTCGAGGGGTTTTTTTGCAATCCTTCGTTGAAGGCGGCGTGACCGGTCCTTCTGAATGTCGAGGTGGCTCGTCGTCGTGAGTCGCCAGTTCCATGATGTGTTCGGTGCTGTTAGCCCCAAAGTGTGAGCGGCCGGCCTTGCCACGGCCGCCGCCCTTGCCCTGAGGCTCTGGGGCGTACTTGCGAGCTCCCGGAGTGGGGCAGTCAGGATCACCCGTCCAATGCCCTGGCTCGCCATAGTCCAGCATGTCGAAGTCTCTTGCGCTGATCAATGCGGGATGAGATGGGCTTGATCGAGTGCTTCTTGCATCCCTTGCTGCGGCCCTTCAGCGTCTCCTGGGCTGACTTGAGGGTCGCCATGTCCTCGGAGATCGCGGCGAGCTCCGCCGCGGCAGCCTCGACCTTGGCTGAGTCGTCGTTGTCGCAGGCTCTGGAGACGTCCACGCCCGAGGCTTCGAGCTCAGCGCTGAAGGCCTCGAGTTCGTGGCGCACCGTGTCCTGCACATTTTGTTTTTCGTGCCGTTATCGTCGTCCTCATTGTCCTGGTAGTTTTCGTCATCGGGCTCGTCGACGACGTTGGTGGATCGGCAAGCTAGATGTTGGTTGTGACTGTGTTCCCCGCAGAAGTGGAGGAAGAGGATAATGCGGTTCTTGTGTATGGATATCTGGGAACATGCGCACGAGAAGCTGACGGATTTGTGCGAAGTTGTTGTGCTCGCTGGGTAGGTTTCCTACACGCTCTCGTCGTTCTGACGTAGGGCCGTCCTCTTGCAGCAGAAACCACACGGCCACGTCATCGAGTGAGTTGAGGCCCACGTCACTCTCGCGCAGTTGTCGTAGGCCCAAGTCGAACCTGACGAGCCAATCTGACGTGAACTTAGCTGCCCTGATACGCCCGCCTTCAAGCGCAACACGTACCGTGTTCAAAACGTCCGTCTTGACACGTTGCATGTTGGCTCACCATGTTGGCCCACTGTTTGGCGAATGTATCGTACCAGACCTACGTTTTCAGTCTAAGTGTTGAGCTCCGTGTCAACACATTACAGTTTGCGTGTTGCGTATCGGGCAGGTTAGGTCATGCGTTCACCGCGGCGGCGGCGATTTTGAGTGATCTCGAAAATCTTCTCAAGCGACTCTCTCTTCTGTACTGGCTGTTGTTGACCCAGGCTGTTCTCGAGATGCCTGAGCACGTTCTCAATACCATGTTCGTTCCTGTTGCGCTTCTTCTCGTTTGCTCCCGCTGGCTCCTCGGCAGGCTCGGGGTGGAGGTCCACTTCCTCCATGTTGATTGATCGCGGCGGAGCGAGCTGTGCCTGTGAGCTTGAGGACGAGCCTTGATGCCAAGCTCTGCGTCACCTCCAGATTCTCACTGAGCTTCCCAGCTTCCCCTCCTGTTCTTAATCTCGCCAGTTTGCTGGTCGCCATTCCAGCTTTGAATAACCGATTGGTTGCCGTAGGAACCGTCGTCGTCCGCCGTTGTGCCCGTCGTGTCGTTGTACACGGATGAAATTACGATGCAGGCATTATCGTTGCCCGTCGTCTCGGAATGAACTCGGGGGGCTTCGTTGAAGTCTTGAGAGATTAGGAAATCGGACTTGCGGGCTTCGCTGAAGTCCTGGGAGATTGTGAAATCTACCTTGTCGGTTTTGTCTGACCATTTGGGAGGAAGGGAAATTGAACTCGGCGGCTTCGATGATGTTCTGGGAGGTTGGGACATTGAACTGGGCGGCGTCGCTGATGTTCTGGGAGGTTGGGACATTGAACCCAGCGGCTTCGCTGATATTCCAGGAGTTAGAGAAATGGAACGCGGCGGCTTCGCTGATGTTTCGGGAGATACTGAATTTGAACTTGGTGGTTTCGCTCGATGTCTGGAAAATTATAGAGCAGGGCGTTGCTAGCGTCGCTGACGCTGGCGGAGTTGAGCAGGTAGTTGGGTTTGCTGGCGTAGCTCACGCTGGTGGAGTTAGGTCGGTAGTTGGGTTTGCTATTATCGCTGACGCTGGCGAAGTTAGGCAGGTAGTTGGGCTTGCTAGCGTCGCTGACGCTGAGGATGAGCGGCAGCATCTGCAAGAGGGCGCTGCCATTCGATTCCAATAGTGATGGACGCGTCGCTGATGTCGTCGTGCTGACATGGACGGCCCGCAGGCCAGGATAGCGAGCATTGCTCCGCTACCATTGTGATTTGGAAGATATCGTCGATATGTTATCCTGTGTATCGCTGATATGTTGCGTAGCTCAAATAGCCAAGGGCTCTGAAACAAACCGTTTGGGCCACGATAGGCGATGGCAGAGCGGGTGAGAGCAGCAAGAGCAGGAGCAGGGAGAGAAGCGGAAGTTTGGCGGAAGTGTGGCCGATGACGCTATCGAACCGACGGGAATCACAGGTGGGGGGCGCCCTGGAGGCCATGGGCCGACTAAGCGCAAGACTGACCCTTCACAAGAGTGACCTTTGGAGCGCAGCTTCGGGGGAGCGCGGGGAGGGGGGGGGGAAGGGGGGGGGGGGGGGGGGGGCGGGGGGCAAAACCCAAGAACGCGGGCCGCCATCGTCGCATCGCAGGCAGCGATCGGGAGGCCGCGCACCAAAGATCACAGTTGCTCAAGGTCACCCTCCATGACTCAGCGAGCGAAGAACGGTATAACATAAACTTTCCGCCGTCGGGGACACCTGCCCCTGGGCGGCTGGAAAGTTCATACCCCTACGGTGCCACCGTAAGGGTATAAACTTTCCAGCCGCCCTGGGGCAGGTGTCCCCGACGGCGAAAAAGTTTATGTTATACCGTTCTTCGCCCGTTAAATGACATCCGCCGACGTGTGCCCTGCAATCCGAGGCGCCAGCGATCCCGATCCCCCCCCCTGGGGGCAGTCCTTCGCCCCGGATCCGCTGCCTCGGCCCCGGGGCCCGACCACGGGCCCTGCTGAGGCCGACACCGAGGACAAGCGCCCTGATTGGAAAAATCAGGCCCTCGCTCCTCGCTCCTCCTCCTCCTCCTCCCT
>CAUYUJ010014742.1:369771-380803 GCA_963575745.1 Prorocentrum cordatum | reverse complement strand
TTTAGCCCCAGGCTTCCGGGCTTCCGCCACAGGATGCCAGGTGTAGCTTCGTGCCCCAGGATGATACCAAGGTGCTCGGCGAAGGGCGCGATGTCCATGGGCCGCCAGGCAAGAAGCGCATCTGCGAGCCATAGGCGAGAGGCGTCAGCGAGCTCGGAGCTGAAGGCGCCGCTGAGCGGGATGACCTTGCACTTGCGGGGCTTCGAGCAGAGCCCCGCAAGGACGTCGGCCGCTCTGAGCACGCGCCAGAGCCGCATCAGGATGCAGCGGTCCTGCACGACGACCCCCACATCGTCCGCGCAGACGCCGAGCGCCGAGGAGGCAAAGGAGCTGATGATGGACTCCATGTGCAGCACGAACGGGTTCATGGCGACGGCCCACAGCGAGCCGCTGAGCGGGCGCCCCTGGGCGATGCCAGCGATGATGTGCATGAAGTGGGTGAGGACACCCTCGATGGCGACGAAGGCAGTGGGCAGCCAGTACATGCCCATGACGAGCTCGAAGATCCCTCCATCGAAGCCAGCGCGCAGAAGGGCAGCCTGAAGATACGAGACCGCGAGCGACGGGCAGGCGTTCCCGAAGCCGAAGAGGACCATGAGCGGCTGCGCGGAGTCCGCATGCCCGGAGAGGCCAGCGATGCGAGCGCGAGTGTCCAGCGAGGCGATGTTGTCCAGGAAATTGCGGCCAGGGAGAAATCCTCGCTGAGCCGCCGGCGAGGAGCGCTCGATCGGGAACTTGATCTGGTTGTTGCAGCTGGCGGCTAGCAGCTTCCCGTCGCTGTTCGTGAGCGTCAGCGGCCGCGCAGTAGCAGGTGCTCGCGTGGGGCCCAGGGCGAGGTCCGCCTCCTCCGAGCCCTTCGGCAGGAAGGCCATGAAGTGGCCGTTAAGGTCCATCGGCGGCGGGAAGCCCTGGGCGATCTCAACCCCCACGTCAGCCAGGTCCACCAGCGGTCTCGAGCAGCCGCACCTGCCCCAGGCGTCATAAGGAAGGCCATCCGGCCCATGGGGCAGAAGGTCGCACGCGCTCAGCAGCGCGATGGAAGTCGTGGGCATCCGGAAGACGAGCCTCCTGGAGCCCAGCAATGGGAACTGGGTGCTCACTGAGGTATCGTTCGAGAAGCGAGGGTTGTCCACGGTGCAGACGCTGGAAGACGGGTGCCCAGTGGGAGCGGAGCTCGCGCAAGATGTCGGACTGGGCGTTGACCGCCCGATCCGCCCCATCAGCACTTGGGAGACGAAGCCCTTGAAGCTTGAGAGAGCGTGAGAACGGATACCGCAAGGCCGCGCGGCGCCGCGGGGGGCGACGCATCGCGTTGATGTGCCGAAAGGAGGTCCCGTCAGGAGGAAGCGCTCGGGCTCGCTGGTCAAGCTGAGCCTCGCGAAGATCTTTGCACGCGCGCTGCGCGGCAGCGGACTCGAAAGCAGCCGCATCCCGCAGGGGGGCCATGTCCCGGTGCCCCGCGCTGTGGTACTCGATGAGCAGGCGAGAGGCGGCGAGCTGAGAGGCGGCGGCGACCCTCTCCGCCAAAAAGACGTCATCGTCCAGACGGCCCTCGCGATGGTGCGGAAAAGAAGCAGCTTGGCGTCGCACTCGTGGGGGTGTGCCTTGAAGAGACGGTCGCGAACACACCTAGCCGCCTCCTTCATGAGACGCTCGCGCTCGCTCCTGCGTGGGCAAGTGAAAAGCGAGTCCCAGCTGACGAACTTGGCTAGCAGCGCGCACTGCACGGGGCACTCGGGGCCCCTGAGGATGCACCGAGGGATGGGTTGGGCATCGCCATGTAGTGGAGGTCGAGCTGCAATCGCGACGACGAGCGGAGCATGACCACGGAGGCCTTGCTCGTGGAGGCGCTCGGGGAAGTCGCGAGTAGTAGCCGTGATGTGCCAGCGGGTGGTGAGCCAGCTGGGCGTCGCCGGGAACGCCCTGTCGATCTGGGTGAGCTTGGGCGGGGAGTCCTCCTGGAGGCTGAATGGAGTGGGAAGCTCGTTGTCGAGCCAAACGAGCTCGGTGAAGAGGGGCTGCCGGCGCCGTTCCAAAGGGCGCGGGGCAGCATGACGTTGGACGAGGCCCCCGTTGAGGAGCGGGGTGTGCGCGGGCAGCGGTGGAGCCGAAAAGACACTGAAGACCCCGAGGAGGAGGGGGGCATCCAACTGCGGGGCGGAGCTCGCGATGGCCAAGTCTCTATCAAGTCCATGTCCGCCGGGCTGGGTCCGAAGTTGTGGACGTTGTCAATGAAGGGCGAGGGCAAAGGGCATGACGGGGGCCGATTGGCACCCAGAGACACGGAGGCGCTGGACGCGGCCCGTGACTAGGATCTCGCGCGAGAAGCGGGAGGCGCCCTCGTCTGCGAAGAGGCCAGGACGGAGAATATCAGCGCCCCCCGCATCCCGCTTGCCCCCGAAGTTAGTGAAGGCCCGCACCTGAAGATGATGACGATGCAACTCCTGCGAGGGCTCGAGCCCAGTGCCGTGGACCACCTGGAGACACATGGTGGTATGCTGCTTGAGGTAGGAGGAGATGTAGGCGAACTTCCGATCACGCACTTGCACATTGTGGTGGAGGAGCGCTCGCGCGTTCCAGGAGCCGAAGGCGACGCAATCACGGTGCTCCGAGGGTGCCCGCCATGGGGCAAGGCGGTTGTTCAATGGACCAGTGGATGCGATCAACCCAGATCCCGTCAAAAGCCCGCTTGATGCTGTCTTTATCCAACCGAGCGTCAGATACAGCGCGATAGTTCCACCTCATAATGGTGGGATCCTCCGCTGTCGAGCCAACCTCGATGTTGATGACGGGTTTGCTGCCGTCGCTGATGATCCCTGCGCGGCGGTTTGCCCACCAGCGGCCCGCCGCCCCCGAACTGCGGACCAGCTCGAAAAGGCGCTTGGTCTGGATCTCGCGGCGGATGGTCTGCGGAGACTTGTCAAGCCTGATGAAGATGCTGACGTCATTGCTGTCGACGGAGGGCGCGGAGAAACGCCTCCAAGTGCCATCCTTCCTGAGCTTTCTGAAGGCGGCAGCGACCCTGCGGGCAGCAAGGCCACCGGCGCCGCGCATGCGGATGAGGAGACGCCTGCCAGGCGACGGGCCCTCGACGGACCACTGGGAGTCGTCCACCTCGGCGTCCGAGAGCCCCGGGCGGACGCTGGCGAGGACGGCCCCGTGCGTGACCGCCTCCTTCGCCGAGACCACGAAGACGGACTTGTCCACGTCCCTGGCCCAGTCGGCGATGTCCCCAGTGTTCTGGATCGGAGGGGCGGCTTCGCACACCGCCATGGTCTTTTTCCAGCGAGGCGGGCTGCTCGCGCATGTCGCGGTGCTCCCTGGCGAGCTTGGAGGCGGACTGGTCGAGGTTACTGAGGTGGGAGTCGATGTGCGCGTTCTTAGCTTCCTGGCGCTCCCCGAACAGCCGCAACGCACTGGTGGTGCTGTTGGTGATGGAGAGTGTGAAAGGCGTCGTTGGACCTCTGCGCCGTGCCCACAATCTCGTCCCGGATGGCGCCCACGATGTCCTCCAGCTCCGAGTGCAGGACGGGGGCGTCCGACCCACGAGCGCCAGCCCCAGCGCGAGGACCAGGCGACTGAGGAGCCCGAGGACCGTGGCCGCTGCGGGGGGTCGCAGGGCGCTCATCGCCACCACGTCGCTGCCAGGAACCGGCGCCACTCTGGAAGGGGTCGTCGGCGCCAGCGCTCCTGCTGCGGTCGTCATCCTCTCCACGAGGGCTTCCACGACGCCGAGAGCCACCAGTGCCAGGAGCTGTGCCAGGCCGACGCGATTGAGAAGCAGCCCCATCAGGCATTCCCCCCGCAGGAATGTAGCGCGAGGGGAACCTGGCGATGGCGAAGGGCGTGGGGGATGAAACCTCAGTACACCACTGTGGCAGTGAGGTGTGTGTGTGTGTGTGCCAAAAGACGTATCCTGAGCACCGCGGGGTCGCTCAGAAGTGTGGTCGGTGTGGGCCGCGACTCCCACGGGCAAGCTTGAGCGAGACACTTGAACCACAATTGCTGCAGATGTGTGTCGTGTGTAGTGTGTACTGTGTCGTGTGTAGTGTGTATGTGTGTCTGTGTGTCCGTGTGTATGTGATTGTATGTGTTTGTATGGGTGTATGTGTGTATGCGTGTGTATGTGTGTATGTATGTGTGTATGTCTGTATGTGTGTATGTGAGTATGTGTATGAGTGTATGTGTGTATGTATGTATGTATTTGTGTATGTGTGCGTGTGCGTGTGCGTGTGCGTGTGCGTGTGCGCGTGCGCGTGCGCGTGCGCGTGCGCGTGCGCGTGCGCGTGCGCGTGCGCGGGCGCGTGCGCGTGCGCGTGCGCGTGCGCGTGCGCGTGCGCGTGCGCGTTCGCGTTCGCGTTCGCGTTCGCGTGCGCGTGCGCGTGCGTGTGCGTGTGCGCGTGCGTGTGCGTGTGCGTGTGCGTGTGCGTGTGCGTGTGCGTGTGCGTGTGCGTGTGCGTGTGCGTGTGCGTGTGCGTGTGCGTGTGCGTGTGCGTGTGCGCGTGCGCGTGCGCGTGGGTTGTGTCTTGTGCGTGTGCGTGTCGTGAGTGTGTGTGGTGTGATGTGTGTGTGTGTGTCTGTGTGTGTGTGTTGTGCGCGCGCGCGCCTGTGTGTGTGCGTGCGCGTTCGCGTGCGCGTGTGGTGTGCGCGGGCGTGTGCGTGTTGTGTGTGATGATTGTGTGTGTTTGTGTGTGTGTGCTTGTGTGTGGTGCGTGCGCGTGCGTGTGCGCGTGCGCGTGTGCGTGTGCGTGTGCGCGTGTGCGTGTGCGTGTGCGCGTGCGCGTGTGCGTGTACGTGTGCGTGTGCGTCTGCGTGTAGGTGCGTGTGTGTGTGTGTGTGCGCGTGTGCGTGTGTGCGTGTGCGCGTGCGCGGACCGCGTGCGCGTTCATGTGCGTGTGCGTGTGCGTGTGCGTGGCGTTGTGCGTGCGCGTGCGCGCGTGCGTGTGCGCTGTGCGCGTTGTGCGCGTAGCCGCGTGTGCGTGTGCGTGGCTGTGCACGTGTGCGTGTGCATGTTGGTGTGGTGTGCGTGTGCGTTTGCGTAGTGCGTGTGCGCGTGCGTGTTGCGTGTGCGTGTGCGCGTAGCGTGTGCGTGTGCGTAGAGCGTGGCGTGGACGGTGCGTGTGCGTGTGCGTGCGCGTGGCGTGTGCGTGTCTTTCTTGCGTGTGCTGTGCGTGTGCGTGCGTGTGTGTGTGTGTGTGTGTGTGCGGGGCGTGTGCGTGTGCGTGTGTGCGGCGAGAGTAGTGAGTGGCGGATGTGCGTGTGCGGGTGCGTGTGTGTGTGTGTGTGCGTGCGTGCGTGTGTGTGTGTGTGTGTGGGGGGGGGGGGAGGGGGGATGTGCAGATGTGTGTGTGTGTGCGGCTGTGTTTGTGCGGGTGTGTGTGTGTGTGTGTGTGCGTGTGAATGTGTGAATGTGTGAATGTGTGAATGTGTGAATGCGTGAATGCGTTAATGTGTGAATGTGTGAATGTGTGAATGTGTGAATGTGTGAATGTGTGAATGTGTGTGTGTGTGTGTGCGTGTGCGTGCCAGCGTCAACGTGCGCTTGACCTCACCGACGCCCTGCCGCACGAGGCAGGCGCTGCAGGGAGGGTCAGCACAGGCCGCACGCTGTCGGTGGAGCTGGGCGGGGCAGCCGCACACTGGCCGAGCACACTTCGGATGGGGCAATCTATCGCCCCCCCTCTGGGACCCGCTGGGGGGGGGGTCTCAGACATCGGGCGTCTCGAAAAAATCGAGACGGAGGTTTCTCGTAGTTTTTGGACTCTCGGGGCCCTAGCCGGGCCTCGGGACCGTCAAAAAACGACTCGGGATGAGACACCGGTCCCGGGGAAGTGGTCGGGAGGTCGGGGACCCGCGTCTCGAAAAAATCGAAACTTCGTTGGGCACGTGCTGCCGGGACGGGTCGAGGGGGGTTGGAGGAGGAGGAGGAGGAGGAGGAGGAGGAGGAGGAGGAGGAGAAGGACGAGGAGGAAGGGGGGAGGAGGGATGGGGTGCGGGATTGGGCAAGCCCAGTCGGGAGGTTCCCAGACATGCGACGTCCTGATTTTGTCAATGCGGCGTCCCCAGAAGTCCCGACCCTTTCCCCCCCGAGGCCGGTTGTTCCTCCTGAGCCGTTGCTTGACGGCCCCGAGACCCGGCGAGGGCCCCCCGAGGCCGAAAATGGCCAAAAGCCTCCCGTCCTGAATTCTTGTTCGACGCGGCCACGTCTGGGTGAATCCCCCCACCCCCCTTGCTCAATACCCCATCCACCAGAGTACAGTGGGGGCGTTGACCTAAGAAACTCCAAATAAGGAACGAGGCCCCTTTCTCCCATGAGTTGAACTTCGATTTCCCATGGAAAACCTCAGGAAAACCGAAAGCAAACTGCAGAACAATCAAGGAACACCGAGCCCATTCCCAACGAAAAGGGTTCCTTCTGCAGGGCCCCAGCTGC
Source organism: Prorocentrum cordatum (assembly GCA_963575745.1). NCBI lineage: Eukaryota > Dinophyceae > Prorocentrales > Prorocentraceae > Prorocentrum > Prorocentrum cordatum. Next base: position 374,370 of record CAUYUJ010014742.1, on the reverse strand, counting down.
ACGCCCTGAGGATCGACCGGAGCCCCCACAGAGGGCCAGCGCAGGCCACGCATCTGCCGAGCCAGGCCGCTACCCCCGCCCTTGCCTGGGGCCGGGAGGGCCCGGGCCGTCGCGGGATCTGTGGGCCCCAGCAGCTCCGACCAGCCATAAACTGGGGGAGCTGTGGTCCTTACCCTCCTGGGGGGAACCCATCGCCTCGACGATCTCTCGAGAGGGGTGTCGAAATCGATGGGTCCCCCAGGGGGGTAAGGACCACAGCTCCCCCAGTTGTGGCCGGCCTGCATATGGCATCCGGAGGCCCGGCGGCGGAGGAGCCTCCCGACAAGAGCCAGAGGAGCAAGCGAGGGACACACACACAGAGAGACACACAGACACACACACACACACACACACAGACACACGCACACGCACATGCACGCGCACGCGGTCGCGCACGCGCACGCGCAGACACGCACACGCGCACGCACACACACACACACACAGACACACACACACACAGACACAGACACACACACACACACACACACACACCGACACGATCGCGTCGCAAAAAAAAATCAGACAGGCAAGCTTTTCACTCTTTTTCGGCCCGTGGGGGCTCTCGCCGGGCCCCGGGGCCGTCCAAGAAGGGCTCAGGATAACCGGCCCCGGGGGAGAGGATCTGGACTTCATGGGGACGCCGCATTGACAAGACCAGGACGTCGCACCCAAAGATCCGATGTCGAGATGTTTTCATATACGGGGTCCCAGGAAGCCTCAGCCCACTCCCCAGGACCGGTTTTCATCCTGAGTCGTTTTTTGACGGTGCCAGGGCCCTGCGAGGGACCCTAGAGGCCGAAAACTACGAAAACCTCACGTCATGATGTTTGACTAGAGGGGGTCCCGACTTCAGGGGACGCCGTATCGACAACAGTCAAGACGTCGCATGTCTGAGCAGTCCGCTGCCGCAGGGCGCAGGGCGAGGACGCGAGACGAGGGTAGCGGGCCAGCAAAGGTTTCGGCTACTTACGTTGGCGTGGGCCGACGGGCGAGGATGCGAGTGCAAGGCGGGAAGTTCTCCCTACCCTGGGTTGTCTTCGTATGCGTGGGGGCTGGTATCCCCCCGACGGGGTCAACCTCGCCTCGTCGTCGCGCCGCGACGTGGGTCGGAGCGCCTTCGGCGCGCGGTGGCTGTCCGCGACGGGGGTCGATGTGGGGCTGTCGACGGGGGGTGACGCCCCCCCCGACGCTCATCAAGAAACTCGGATTATCCACCGCCTTGGAAGCCACGTCGTGGCGCCGCAGCGGGCGGTGGATGTGGACATATCCTGGCCCCCAGAGTATCCACCGCATGTGGAAAGCCGCGAAGATTGAGCCCCAAGGCGGTGGTTTTGGATACCCGCGCGTCGGAAGAAGTAGGTAAAAACATGCAGCAGGAAGGCGGGTAAAGCAGATTGGGTTCGGGCCCGCCCAGAGAATAACAGAAGACAGCCCAAACATATCGATTCTTGAAGTAGGAAGGCGCTTGAAGCAGATTGGGACCTGGCGATCCAAGAATACCCACTGGGGAAACCAGAAGGTACGGATACCGCTACTCCCCAGACGTCTTCTGGGGTACGTTCTGACAAGAATTTCGAAGCGAAACCAGCTGTGGCGACGAGGGCCTCCCAGGAGGCCCAACATGATCGACCCACGAACCCAGAAAGGGACTTAGAACTGCGAGGCATTGGATCGTTCCCAAGCACCTCAATTGGGCGATGGGCAGTGGCAATGCTGAAGATATCAATGGTGATGATCTTCTGTCAATGGCTGTGTTGTACTGCTCTGTGCTGTGCCGCGCCGCATCGTGACGTGCCAATGACGCGCCACGGAGCGTGCCAATAGAAGTGCCAGGGGACATGCCGCGTTGAACTGTGCCGTGCGCTATTGTATTGTGGATCAAGCCGTCCTTGGCTTCTGAATCCTGACCGAACTGATTTGGATCTTAAGCTCGAGCTGTCTGAACGCATAGCTCGGGCGAGTTGCAATCGAAACGCCCGGGGCGCTCGACCAGCTCAAGCTCAAGATCCGAATCAGTACGTGAAGACGTGGTTCCAGCTCGGAACAATCATGCTAAATACCCCCCTTGGCGGCCTGGACACGTGAACGCACGTGGTTTCAGCTCGGGACCACCATGTTAGATCTCCGCATGGGTGGCCTGGACACGTGAAAACACGTGGCTTCCGCTCGGGACCACCGTGTTAAAAAACCCGTGAGGAAATCTGGAAGATCACCAGCCGACGAAACTGAATCCTACTATTATGTACACATGTGGCGTCGGCCTCCTGACTGTTGTGTGGCAACTGTGGGGACCCCCAGACGCTGGGGGCTACCCAGACGACCACACGGTGGCCCCTCCTCCTCCTCCTCCTCCTCCTGCTGCTTCTCCTGCTCCTCCTCCTGCTCCTTCTGCTCCCGCCCTCCTCGGGGGGGCCCTCTTCCTCGAAGGCCGCCGGCCCCTTCTCTCGGGAACCGGGAGCTCTCAGACACCGAGGTCCAGGAAGCCCGGCGAGGCCCCCAAGACGCTCCCGAGAGGCCCCCCCCCCCAGAGGCTCCCAAGAAGCCGCAAAAGTGCCGCCGAGATCGGGACGATGGAGACGGGTACGGAAACAATGGGTACGATGCCCAGCATGTTCATTTTGAACAGGACTCGCTGTCCGCGCCGCCGCGGACGTTGCTCTTTGAAGGTGTAAAGCCGCCTGCCCAACAGCGGCCGCTGTCGGTTTTGGAGTACGTTTAATGTTGGGCATTGTGCCCATTCTTATCCGTACTCATTTCAAGCGTCCCAGCGAGAGGCCCCCGAGAGCGCTCCCGAGAGACCCCAAGAAACATCCCTGGGGCTCTGACCCGCAACCCGGGCACGGTGGCGGGATATAAGCCGAAGGCCATCCTGGCGTCGCGCACAAAGGGGGTAGTTACGGGGATGGGGGATGGCCTCTTCGAAGGAGGCTGCTTGTCAGGAGCCGCAGGCCGTACCTCTCTGGATGAGGCCCGCGCCTTCCAAGAAGCAGGCTGCTTCTGAGAAGCCTTACCCCTCCCCCCCTTCTCATCTCCTCCTCCTCCTCCTCCTCCTCCTCCTCCTCCTCCTCCTCCTCCTCCTCCTCCTCCCCCTCCCCCCTCCTCCCCCCTCCTCCTCCCCCTCCTCCTCCCCCTTCCAGCGCGTGGCCCCTGCCCTTCTCGGGGGGGCACGGAGCAGTCCCGAGACTCCGCTGCCGCTGCTCCCGAGGGCCCCCCTCCCGGGGCGCGCCCCTGGCCGGGCTCCCGGCGCGAGGCGGGCCTCCGGCGACGAGGGGCGGGCAGCAGCACAGCGGCCTCTCGGGCCTCTGGAGAGCCGCACTCTTCTAATAGCAGCAGCATTGATATTGTTATTAGTCGTACGATCATTCTGCTTATCAGTCTAATTCATGGTCTTATTATTCCTAGTGTTCTTATACCTCTTCTTCTGGTTACGACTACCGGTATTATGGTATGATTGTTATTATTCTTCGGGCTGCGCGCCGCAGACAAGAGAAGCATGTCGGCACCGATGCCTGTCTCTCGCCTTCGCCGCCCGCAGGGCCTCTGCAGCCGCGCCACGACGCAAGACGCATGTCTGGCCTCCAGCCAGCCCTACCGATTGGACAAGCAAAGCGGCGCCGCAGTAAGGTTCCCCCCTCTCCCATCCGCTGCCTGCTTAGTTACTCTGAGCCTTCAGGGCACTTATTCTGATCCCACTGCTTCTGGCCCCTCTTGTGCCCGCACTGGCAGCAACCTTAATTGTGCTTGCACTTCGCCGAGTCGGAATCTTACATCGTTTGTCACTGCCGAACGCTACATGCACAGCACTATAAGTTTGCCTACACGAAGGAGGAGGAGGAGGAGGAGGAGGAGGAGGAGGAGGAGCAGGAGGCCGAAAGCTGAAACCTGTCGGGCGGGTGGCAATCGGGGGTGACCCAAATTCGGGGTGAAGAAACAGACCCCCTAAACGGGGCCATGTTGGGCCCCTTCTGGCCACCATCTGGCTCCAGAAGGGGCCCCAAGGGCCCCTATCTAGGGTCCTTCATCACCCCCCATTGCTAAAGGTCCTAGCTGGGGTCGGAGTAGATGGGGTCGGAGGATCGCGCCGCATCGGCGATGCATCGGCGACGTCCGCGTGAAGCAAATCGGGCTCCACATCGAGCCGCATCGTCGATGCATCGGCGTTGCGGCGCGATCTTCTGGCCCCATCTACTCCGACCCCATTGGGGAGGCCTAGAATCACCACCCGCCCAAACTCGCATTGGGAATTAAACCCCGGCATGGCCTCTTTGGCCGTGCCATCGTGACGCGCCACGCGCCACGCGCGGGGCGGTCGCCCCCGGTAGCGCGGCGCCACGACCCTACAAAAGGGCATGGGAGAGTCCACGCAGGGCGACAAAGCCCGGTGCGAAGAAAGTGTGACGCCAGGATCTCGGGCTCCGCATTCCTTCCCCTCTTCCCACGTTGTGTTCTTTTTCGTGACGTCGATCCCTAGAGATCTCGGCCCCTTCCGCGGGAGCGGTTGCTCGTCCCTGGTCGTCCTCCCCCTCCTCCTCCTCCTCCTCCTCCTCCTCCTCCTCCTCC
>CAUYUJ010014742.1:334979-369671 GCA_963575745.1 Prorocentrum cordatum | reverse complement strand
CCCCGCCCTCGAACCCCCCCACCCCCCTCCAGAAAAACGAGGGGGTTCACTACCGGTTCGAACCCCCTCCCCCTCGAAAACCAGAGGGGGTCACCCTGGTTCGAACCCCCCTCCCCCCCGTCCCCCTCGAAAACCGTGGGGGGTCACTACCGGTTCGAGCCCCCCCTTCCTTCCTCCTCGAAAACCGGTGGTGATCACTACTGGTTCGAACCCTTCCCCCCCCTCACCGCCAGCAAACGACTCCTGGTCCCGACCACCGTTCGCATCACATCCCCCACTGTTGTTCCCAGCACCACTGTCCTCACCACCACTGTCCCCACTGGTTCCACCACCGTCCCTGCTGTCCCCACCAGTGCCCCCACCACTGTCGCACTGTCCCCACTGTCCCCACCACTGTTCCCACCACGGTTCCACTCTCCCCACTTTCTCCACGGCCCCAACCACTGCCCGACTATCCCCGCTGTCCCCACTGTCCCAGTGTCTCCTCCGCTGTCCCACTGAGCTGTCCCACTCTTCCCACCACTGTCCCCACTGTCCCCACCACTGTCCCCACTGCACCTCTGTCCCATTGTCCCACCGCCGTCCTGGCCACCGCCCTCACCACTGTCCCCACCACCACTGTACCCTCCACTGTCCCACTATTTCCACCACATTCCCACTGTCCCCACACCACTGTCCCCACCACCACCGTCCCCACAACTGTCCCACTGTCCCCACTGTTCCCACCATTGTCCCCCACCAGTGTGTCAATGTCCCCACTCTCCCCACCATTGTCCCACCACGGTCCCACTCTCCCCACTTTCCCCACGGTCCCCACCACTGTCCCACTGTCCCCCATGTACCCACTACTGTCCCACTGTCCCCGCCGCTGTCCCACTGTGCTGTCCAAGCGTCCCCACTGTACATATCACTGTCCCACTGTCCCCACTGTCCCCACCACTTTCCCCACCGTGCTGCTGTCCCACACCTGTCCTCACCATCGCCTTCACCACTGTCCCCACCACTACCGTCCCCACCACTGTCCCACTGTCCCCACCGCCGTCTCGCTGTCCCCTCACCACTGTCCCCACCACCACCGTCCCCACCGGTAATGACCCCCCCCCCCCTGGTTTTCGAGGGGGGGGTTCGAACCGGCAGTGACCCCCTCCCCTTTTCATGATGGACTGGGGTGGGGGTGGGGGGGGGGGGTCGAACTGGTAACGACCCCCCCCCGGTTTTCCGGTGGGGGCCCCTCCGGAAAACCAGAGGGGGCCCCAGGGGGGGGGTCGAACCGGTAGTGACCCCCCCCGGTCTTCCGCCAGCAGCGGTAGAACACGCTCTTTCTGATGTACCGTGCCGAGGGCTGTGCTGTGCTGCGCCGTGCTGAACTGCGATGTGCCATGCCGCGATTGTGCTCTATAGCGTTGAGGATCGAGTCCACCGTTGCATCCGAGTCCTGACCGAACTGATCTGGATCTTAAGCTCGAGCTGCCTGAGCACATAACTAGTAGCTGTCCCAGAGCTGATTGACAGGGGAACATGCCATGAGGACGCGACGCGGAACGTCCCAAGGGACGCGCCAGGCGACGTGCCAGGGGACGTGCCACGGGGACGCACCGCGGGACGTGCCGAGGGGACGCGCTACGGAACGTGCCAATGGACGTGCCACGGGACGTGCCAGGGGACGCGCCGCGCGACGTGCCCGGGGGACTCGCCATGGGACGCCCCATGGAAGGTTCCAAAGAATGTGCCACATTGAAATGCTGAGTGTACGATCTTGATGTACCGTGCCGAGGGCTGTGCTGTGCTGCGCCGTGCTGATCTGCGATGTGCCATGCCGCGATTGTGCTTTACAGTGTTGAGGATCGAGTCCACCGTTGCATCCGAGTCCTGACCGAACTGATCTGGATATTAAGCTCGAGCTGCCTGAGCACATAGTCCACAACATAGTAGCTGCCCAAGAACTAATTGACAAGGAAACATGCCAGGAAGACGCGCCGCGGAACGTTCCAAGGGACGCGCCAGGCGACTTGCTAGGGGACGTGCCACGGGGACGCACCGCGGGACGTGCCAAAGGGACGCGCTACAGAACGTGCTGGGGACAAGCGTCGGGTTGGTGGCCTGGACTCGTAAAAAACACGGTGCCAGCTCGGGACAACCATGTTAGATCCCCCTGGGTGGCCTGGACACGTAAAAAAACGTGGTTCCAGCTCGGGACAATCATGTTAGAGATCTCCCGGGGTGGCCTGAGCATGAAAAAGCACGTGGTTCCAGCTCGGGACAGCCATGTTAGATACCCCCATGCGTGACCTGGATACGCTGAATTCGCGCTCCCGCTCGAGACATCCTCGCAATGTCTTCCCTGGAGAGGCCCCCAAAGCGCAACCCCCTGTTCAGAGCAAGAAACCATCCCTTTTCTGTATTGGGGCATGTTTTCGGGTAGCGCTTTTCGGCCCCCCGCGCGTTTCATCATAATTCGTCGTTGGGCCCGACGCCATGTTAGATACCCCAACTCTGCAAAACCAGCGTTTCATCTGAGACATCCTCAACAAATTCTGAAAAACAAGCGTTTCGCTCGAGACACCCCCAACTCTGCAAAACCAGCGTTTCGCTCGAGACATGTTCAACAAATTCTGAAAAACAAGCGTTTCGCTCGAGACATCCTCGAAAATAATTCCGCCGGCCTCCTTCAAATTCGTCATCTATCGCAGAATAATTTTGCCGGCCTCCTTGAAGTCGAAACCGGGGGTAAACATGTAGAAGAGAACCCTGGGCCTACGCCCTTTCCGGGAAAAATGTCAGGCATGGCAACGTGTTCAAGACACCTGATTGGGCGACGGGCAATTGCAGTGCTGAGTGTTTCGACTTTGATGTAGCGTGCCGAGGGCTGTGCTGTGTTGGGCTGGATGGCGATGTGCCATGCCGCGATTGTGCTCTATAGTGCTGAGATCGAGTCCTCCTTTGCATCCGAGCCCTGACCGAATTGATCTCGATCTTCAGCTCGAGCTGCCCGAGCACATGGTAGCTGCCCCACAGCTAGTTGAAGCAGAGACGTGCTGGACGTTCAATCAACTCAACCTCGAGATCCGCATCAGCTCCGAAAAGGAACGATACGACACGGGGCACAGGCTCACAGACGCGCCACAGGATGTGCCAGGCAGGGGCGCAATAGGGGATGCGCCAGGAAGCGTGTCAGGGGACGCACTAGGGGACGTGCCCTGGACGTGTCAGGGGCCTGGGACGTGCCAAGGCGCGCGCCATGGGGCGGCCAGTTACCAGCCTGGAACATATCCCTATCCCTATGCTGGGCACCTCCTCACCAAGATGCCAATCTTAGGGATTCCCTTATTTTTTGAGGGCGGATCCCTAAGATTGTCATTGCCTTTTGGCGTATCAATCTTAGGGATAGGGGTACGTTCGAGGCTGGTAAGCCAGAGGACGTCACGCCAAGGGACGTTGCAAGGGGCCCGCCACGGAACGGGCAGGGGAAAGGCCTGGGGACGAGCCAGGAGACGCGACAGAGGACGAGCCAGGGAGCGTGCCACGCCGAGTGGCGCGCTAGGGGACGTGCCGGGGCACGTCACGCCAGAACGTCGCACGGGATGCGCCAGGAGACGCGCAAGCGCGCCAGGGGACGCCCCACGGACGGGCGGGGTTGGACTGCAGTGCACTTTATGTACTGCGACAAGCGTTTTGCTCGAGACATCCTACCCAGATGCTCACGTTAGACATCCGCCTGAGCGACCTGGACACGTGAAGACAAGCGTCTCGCTCGAGACATCCTCAACGCATCCAAGTTAACGCTAGACACCCCCTGTACGACCTGGACATGCGAAACTAAGCGTTTCACTCGAGACGCTTTCAACACCTTCTCCTGTTAGACATCTGCCTGAGCGACCTGGACGCGTGAAGATAAGCGTTTCGCTTGCGAGACACCCTGCCCAAATGCTCATGTTAGACATCCGCCTGGGTGACCTAGACACGTGAAACCAAGCGCTTAAATAAGCAGACCCTCAACACATCCTCATGCAAAACATCCGCCTGGGCGACTTGGACACGTGAAAACAAGCGGTTCGCTCGAGACTTCCTGCCCGTATGCTCATATCAGACATCCACCTTGGCGACCTGGGCACGTGAAAACAGGCGTTTCGCTCGAGACGTTCTCAACCACTCCTCATGTACTTTGACATGCGTTTTGCTCGAGACTTCCCACCCAAATTCTCATGTTAGACATCCGCCTGGGCGACCTGGACACGTGAAAGCAAGCGTTTCGCTCGACACATCTTCGACATATCTTCATGTTAGACATCCGCCTGGGCGACCTGGGCGTGTGAAACCAGGCGTCTCGCTTGAGACTTTCTCAACACATCCTCATGCTAGACATCCGCCTGGGCAACCTTGACAAGCAGAAGCAAGCGTCTCTCTCTCTCTCTCTCTTTTTCTCTCTCTCTCTCTCTCTCTCTCTCTCGAGAGAGAGAGAGAGAAAGACATCATCAACACATCCTCATGCCAGACATCTCCCTTGACGACCTGGACGCGTGAAAACAAACGTCTCTCGAGAGACATCATCAACACATCCTGGTGCTAGACATCTGCCTGGGCAACTTGGAGGCGTGAAACCAAGCGTCTCGCTCCAGACATCAATCAAGACCTGGGCACGTGAACACGAGCATTTCACCTGAGACATGATATGAATTCTGGTCCGTAGGAGAGGAACGATCTATAGCACGAAACAAACGTTTCGCTCGAGACTTCCTCCACAAAGTATGCAACACAAGCGTTTCGATCGAGACATCCGCAACAAACGGACATGTATACTGTAACCTGTGTTTTATCGATCCGAATTTGAAACACTAGCGTTTCGCTGGGGACATCCTCAAATCTTATTCCGCAGGCCCTCTCCGATCTCGTCACTCATCCGAGAAAGGATCAGCCGGTCCTTTTCGAACTTGGTACCGGGGACAGTGTACGGACTAAACGAGAACCCTGGGCCTCTGCCCTTTCCGAGAATCATGAAATCGGGGGTCTGGGGAGTGCGGAAGCATCAAAGGTGGGGGTATAGGTGGGGAATGCCTAGGTGGCGCCCTCTTCCCAGTCGGGCCAGCAGGCTTGCACCTGCCTGGCAGCGCGGCGCCACAGCTCGGTGCCAGTGGCCGCATGTGATTCTGGAAACTTAAAAATGAGCGTGATCTCTGAATCAGAATAATCGGTCCTTGAAACTATGACGGCAGCAGCAAGACTGCAGATTCAAAATGCAGCGCGTCGGCACCGACAAGTGCAGTCGGGACGTGCATCCTCGGACAGCAAAAACTGGGAGGGGGAAGGATAGGGGAGAACTTTGACTTGGAATCGGCGAGCATCTCCGATGGATCTGCGACAACGCCACCGATGGGGAACCCCGACATTCCTGGACAGGCTGGGCCACACTGGACCCGATCGGCGATGAATCGGCGATTGGGGGTCCATGCGAGTCGATGCTTACCATCGGGGAGGCGCAAGACTCGGGCTCAGGGGGCTCGGGTTGGCCTGACGGGGCCACCCTGAAAATGACGAGCCCCAGTCTGGAATGCGACGCGAGCTCGCACTGCAAGCGTCCGACGAAATCTGGACCGTCCAAATCCAGGAGGAGGCGAAGGAGGAAGAGGCGGAGGAGGAGGAGGAGGGGAGGGATGATGATGACGATGAGAAGGAGGAGGAGGAGGAGGAGGAGGAGGAGGGGGAGGAGGACGAGGAAGAGGGGGAGGAGGAGGAGGAGGATGAGGAGGAGGAGGAGGAGGAGGAGGAGGAGGAGGAGGAGGAGGAGGGGGATAGGCGGAGGAGGAGGAGGAGGAGGAGCAAAAGGCGTCGGCCAGCCCCCGAGCTCCGGCGTAGCGCTCGAGTCCTGCGTCTCCACGGGACCCCCCCAGCCCGGTCCCTCCCCTGGCGTTGCCCTTGGAGGCGCATCGTCGGACTCCAGCCCCCCTAGGGCGTCCCGTCGGCTGGGCGCCCTCCCGCACGCCATCCACCAGGCAGCTCGGAGGGGGCCACCAGCGTGCCGCAGGGACCGGCCGCACTGGCGTTCCTCGAGGCCTGCCACGACGTGCTGTCAGAACCGAGCGGTGCTCTGAGAACAGAAGAGATAGAAGAAATGCTCTCATAATCGAATCCCGAGGTGTGAGTACAGCACAGTCTCAGCCAGAAGGTGCCCTGAGTAGAAATAGAAAACACGCCACAAGCATAAACAGTGGGCGCTCCGCGCGGACTTCTTGGATCTGCGCTGGACCTCCCTCCCTGGCGCGCGGAGCCAGGGGCGGAGGCGCCGCCAGAGGGGGACCCAGCGTGGATCCAAGAAATCCGCGCGGAGCGCAAAACATGTATGTTTATGGCGATGTGTCTTCTTCGAGTCATGGGGTCCCTCGATATGAGGAGGAGGAGGGAGGAGGAGGAGGAGGAGGAGGAGGAGGAGGAGGAGGAACATGGGGAACATTGGGGTAAAATGACAACGTAGGTCAAAAACAATGCCCATAATGCAAGTGCAGAAACTTACAAGATCAGGAACCCAAGGCCTCCCTCACCGCTTTGGGGGGGCCTCCTGGGTGTGGGTATTCGCCTCGATCGATGCGGGCAAGGTTCTGTCTGCCCTTTGCCGAGGGCTCGCATCGAGGGACAAACTGCCGTGCATCCGTCGTGCACGTCTTCCCGCATTGGGTGCAAAAAATCAGCATATAATTCCGCCAAAAATGGAGCAGATGGGTCTCGTGGAAGGTTTTCCCCCCGACAACCCGCGGGCCCGAATATGGGGGAGAACTCATTAGTTCCACCACCCCTGCAGGGAGATTCACAAACCTGGAAAATCGAGTCCTGGTTGGCGAGCAAATCGCACCTCCTGCACCAAAATTTCGGGCCCGCACGGGCCCACACGTGAGGCGAGTCCCGAAGCGAGCGAGCGAGCCTCGGGAGCGCAGCCTCGCCTCTACTGGGGGGCTGCCATTCCGCGGTCCATGGATCACCAAGGATACAACACGCAAGGGCTCTCCGCGCACGACGACGGATCAACGAGGCCATGGCATCCCGCTCATCAGTGCTAGGAACAGGGGAAACAACATACTGAGACCACGCAATCTCGGCCATGAATCCAGCAAGCGAGTCTGCTGATTCATTACCAAACATATGAAAAACCTGCTGCGCAGACAGAACAGGCAACTGATCGAACTCTACATGAGAGGGCGTCCAAACGATATCGATCACACCAGGTCCGCGGGAGGCGACAGCCTTCAGGATATCGGACCAGAGATCAGCGTTCGAACCCAACGTCCAACACGACTCACCAACACGCTGAATTCTGCTCCAAGTATCCACCAACGGCCTGTGATCGGTGACAAAGCGCAGATTACTAGAGGACACCCTAAGAGCCATGAGGAACGCCAGGAGCTCCGCGCGAGGCACAGACTGCCTTCTGCCCTCGAGAGTGGACCCACGCCCCGCGGAGGGTTCCCAAGAAGAACCGACAGGAGTGAGGCCTATTATCCCCGCCCCGACCCTGCGACGCCGAGGGTCGCTCGAGAAGCGCCCCCCCGACCCGTCACCGAAGATCGTGGCGAAACCTTCGGCGTCGCGGGGAATCAGGTCGAAAGGTCCAAAATCTACAACCGTGGGGGGGAGAGGAGCGAAGGTGGGCACGGTCTCACTGACTCCAGGCACGCCTCGAAGCCAGAATCCAGGATACGCCTCATGCTGTGCCTGTGCCTCAGGATACAAATGCTGGGAAAAATCGAAATCATCATGCTGGGTGTTAGCAGAACATTCCCACACTCTGTGGAACAGTGACTCAGGTTTCTCATGGCACCGAGGAGCCTGTCGCCTCAACTGCACCAAGAGATGACGAGGGATACCATACGCTTGGTGAGCATAGGTCCCCTGCGGCTTTGCCCCTGTAGACCACAGTGCACTGGTGACCTTGCGGAGCTTGGCGTGCATGCGCATACGACGAATAGCCATGGCCCGCGACTTCGCTCTCTTGACACGATCCAACGCGTTGTGTCGGGAGCGGCACCTGCCAGCAGAAGCATCCATCCCCGGATCCACCGCATGCCGAACTGCAGCGACTGGAACTCCCGCACGTCGAAGCCCATTGCAAACCTTGAGAGACAGGGAACCTGACGAGGAAATCACCACAGTCCTGGGGCTAACCGTCAGTCCAGCAGAGCCGAGATCATCACACAACGCACAACCAGATTCCACGAGAAGGTCGCCAACAACTCTCTCTGGACCTTCAACCCTCAGCACAGTGTCGCCCACAAAGGTGCGCAACATGATACGGCCTTCGGAGCGCTGCTGGGCGCGCTGAAGAATTGGCCCTAAAAAGGCCTTCGCAAGTCGTCCGCCATTCAAGGAACCAGCCACAACACTGCGTTGCGGCAAGATCTGCTTGCAAATAGAATTCTGATCCTTCAGGTGGCGAGGGGCCATGAACATCTGAACCTCGAGAGCCAGAACTTGAGGAGGAAACCTTTGCTGCAAGGCTGAGACACATAGCAATGAGAAGGACAGGCTGTCGTAGAACTTTTCCAGATCCAAAAGAGGCGTCGACGAGGCAATACCCATCTCGCGGCAACTCTCGTCCATGCGCGAACGGATCAGCGCAGCCTGCAGCGCCGACGAACCACGAACAGCTGTATCTCAATGCTCCTCGAGGGCTTCGCTCCAATTCAACGTGTGCTGGCTACGCAGGCGGGCCCACAGCCGTACTAGGTGAGGCAGCAATCCCAAGATGCGACCACCTCCTCTAGGTTTCGGCAGAGTAGAAGCAATGATCAGGAGGAGGAGGAGGACCAGCGCACTGACTGTGGGTGGGTTTGCCGTCTTGGGCGTGAAATCCGCATCCCCTGGGTTGGGGCGTTCGTGAACACGGCGGAATCGCCCTGGCTAGCTCCCGACGCTGCTCTGCTGGCTTGCATTGAAGCTGGCAGCGCCAGCCTCAGCTAGTTCCTGGGCTAGCTGAGCCAAGGGGATGGGAGCTTTCAAAATTATCGGGGAAAAAGCCGCACCTTTGGGGTGTCGTCCCTCCATGGCTCGCTGTCGTTGTAGCTTGCGACCGTGGTTAGGCGGGGACTCTGGGCATGTAGCTTGAAACCCTGGTCCTCGAGTGCTCTCGGCGAAGCATCCACGCTTCAAGCACATGGTGATACTCGAGGGAATAGATTCGTCCACAAAACCGAAGAAATATGGGAGGTGTCCTTTCGGGTTGATGAGCAAATCACTGTGCAGTGCACAGTGCCCAAGACAAACCTCCTTCTCACGACGTTGTCTTACTTGGGTGCTTCCACACCTCTGTCTGCACGCAAAACATTGCCAGCTGGAACCTATATGGCGCCACTGGTGGGCCCTGCGGGGTCCAGGGGCCTCGGAGGCGAGGGGGGGGGAGGCCTCGGAGGAGGAGGAGGGGCACCAGGGGCCGCAGGGCCCCGCGCACCTTGGCCCCAGGAGGCCTGGGCTGAGGCAGCCCCCGAGGGTGGGGAGGGACTCTTGGCAGGCTTGGCCAGTGCCTTGTTCCTACGTGGGGCAATCGCTGGCCACTCTCCAAGGGCCTGGGACATATAACGGATATATTTCTTGGGCAGAGCAGTGTCACTCTGATACTGCTCTGTCTCGTTAGTGCTGGGTTGGCTGCCAGGGTTCGCGGCGGCCTTGGCCATCCTATCGGCGGCACCGTTGCCTCTGGCTATGCGATATTCTTCGCTGTTGGGTGGCAGCAGCTCCAGATTTTGATGGGCCTTGACTTTCTGGAGCTTGGGGCCGAGGTCAAAGAAACCCCCTCCCGCAAGGACTTTACAACCAGGCCACAGGTTACGGCGAGGATAACCTGCCTCCCCATGCAGCTGCAACACTCCTTTATAATCAGTACAAACGCTGACAACTTGGCTCGAGAGTCTACCCGCAGCCACGGCTGCGAGGTGCTCAGCTGCCCCCGAGGTTTGGGATCCCAGGGCCCCAACGCGGCCACTGAAGGTGGCAAACTCTTCACCATCAACCATGCACACTACAGCAAACGCTGCCGCATTGAAATCATAGTGGCCGTGATTCGTACAGCTGCCGTCAATAAACACATCCCCTTTGAACGCTTCCTCAAGCCTTAAATGAGGGTCTCGACACCAGAACTGGGCGGATTCAAAGCCAGTACCAGGAGGGGGGGGGGGCCCACGAAATCGGGCTTAAACTGGAAGCCGAGGTGGAGGGGGGAGGTGCCAGAGATCGGGCCTTTCAACCTACGAAGCTCCCCACTATCGAACACTTCTCTGGCGTTGGCGGTCTTGGGACACTCCAGGAGGCGATGTTGGAGGTCATATTTGTGGTGTCCACATGGGCAACCTTGGGGCACATCGCATCCCGCTGCTAGTGCACGCTCCATAGTCCAAATGCTCTGTGTGGCAAAGGCCAGCAACGTGCCGCGCTGCTGCTTGGTCATGTCGTCTGACCTGAGGACAGTGCATAGTGCTGCGGCATCCAGCCGCTCTCCTTGGAATCTCATCTTGGCAGCAGCCCGCTCTGCGAGGCGATCGTACCAGGCAATCTCGAGCTGCTTGGCAATGTAGGCTGGGGAGGTTCCTGGGAGGGGGTACTCAAGTCCTGCAGGGGTCACAAACCTGAAGGGCCCCTGGAACGACCAACCCACTCTGGCCAACGAAAGGGCCGCAGCACTGAGAGGGCCCCCCTACAGGAGCCCCACGCTTTAGAAACCCTCGGCAAAATAGCCTCACCCCAGTAGCTGAGTTGCTGGAGACTGACCACAGCCTTGTCTGGAAGGGCATGGGCCCCCCAGACGAGACGGTGCCACATGAGCGCGGGCCCGAGGCCCGCTTTCCACAGGGGGTCCTGGAGGATGAGGAGGGCGAGAGTACGACTCCTTGAGGCGCGCTTAGGACCTGCCGCGGCTAGATACTGAGACTGTGCCTGCGCGAGCATCGTGTTGTTGATGCCCGCGGCCTCCACTCCGAAGGTGGTGGCCGCAGCCAGGCCAGTAATATATAGTTTCTTCCCATTGCCTCCAGCATGTTTGATCATTTTAATGCGGGCCATGCGTTTCTTGATCTTGTTGATGCGCTCCAAAAGCTTCCTTCCTCTCCTCCATCTCCTTTGGGGTCGTCCAGCTCCGCTTTCGATGCCGAGGTTGGGACCTGAGATGTCCGTGGAGGGCCCCGCGAGCGTCCCGAGGGTCTTCCTAAGCTTGTTTTGGAGGTCCTGGCTGGAGGCTAAAACCTGGCTCTTCTTGTTAGCAATCTGGCACTTAAGCTCGTGCTGGATACATGTGGCTAAAGACCTAGCCGCCGAACTCGTCTGGCAGATCACAGCGTCGCAGCTCCTGCCATGACACTGCAGCGACAAATCGTCGATAAACATCGCGAGTCGGACGTGGCAGTGCGCGGCCGCCCACTGGTCAAGGGGGGCGAGCACATACATTTGCACCAGGTACGTTGCCCACCCACACCCAGCAATGAGACCCCATCCACGCATTGCCGACACTGACGCTAACATCTTGCATGACAACAAACCTGGGACCTCCGTACTGAGCAAGGATGACACGGAGCAAGCAGCACGGGAAACCAAACGCTACAGCACGCTTGGCGAGGCACTCACGATCAACATGTTCATAATAGTTCGAGAGGCCCCACAGAACTTGAGCGGAGTGTTGGGGTTCCTCACTGCAAGCGTGAAATTCACATTCAAGCGACTGAGCGTAGACGAGTTCCACGATGGAGTGCCCCGCCTGGTGTGCTATGTAGGGTCTTTTGTGGTGATACTCCCACTCACGGGCCGCCGACCTTCGCAAACGGGCCCACGCACGATAGAGAGCAGGGAGCATGCCAATCGACCGAAAGGCTGGTTGTGCGTTGATGTATTCCTGCTGTTTGAGTTTGAGCAGGAGGGTCGAGATAGCACCCTGCAGCTGCGATGGCATGTGCCCGATCTGCTCAACAAGCTCGATCAACTTACAGACTAGGTCGGCTTGCTCGTCGTCGAGCATGGCGAAATGACGCGGGTGCACTCCATCCCACGTTGAGGCCGTATTGCGCGGAAAACTTCGACAAACTTTGCGGAGGCGCTCGGGGGCGATGGGCCCCAGGGCCACTCTGTCGTCGGTCGGGGGAACCCACTGCGGAGGGGCTTCGGGATGGACGTTCCAAATCTCGGCGAGTCTGTCGGCCTCAACCTGGAGGATGCGCTGCGGGCGTCCAGAAAAACGCTGGCGATGCACAACAGAGACTGGCTTCCAGGCTTCGAGCTTCTTCGTCCACCTGTGGGCCCATCCCACTCCACCTCTCATGGAAGATTGCACCCAATCCCTCCACTCCTGCCCGTCCTTACTGTGCTCGGCGGCAAGCTCAGAGTTGATTACCTTGCCGACCTGCTCGAGCAGATCATCTAAAATCTGGATGCCCAGCGCAGCGTTGAGCCTCTGCGCCTGGAAATCCTCATGCATAAGTCCTGCAGCTATACGAACTTCCTGCAGCCCTTGGGCCAGGGCAGGGGAGGTGTTAAAGCTATCTGGGCTGCCTTCCAGACTGTCCAGGGTGCCCCGAAACTCCTGGAGATCCTCATCCTGGATGCTGCGCCGAAAACCTTGCAGCCGATTCCGGAGCCACCGAAGGGGCCTGGAGTAGGCCGTCCAGCGTTTTCGTCCCTGGGAGCACTTGGCACTCGCCGAGACCCAGTGGATCTGGGGAGGGTGGGCCCTGGGGGTTTTGCTGGGTTTGAGGGGGGTGTCCGTTTTCACACTGAGTGCGTGTTCCAGGTCCTGGACGAGGGTGTAGCACACGTGGTCCAGGATGGTGGAGCGCTGCTGGTCGGAGAGGGGCTGGGGAGCATCTCCGAGAAGTTGGATAGCATAATCTACCACTGCAGCTGTCTGATGCCAACTTACCGACGGGAGCTGAGGTCCTATAGGCGTCCTAGTGGGGAGCTTCTGGGGCCTGAGGAGCGTCGGGGTCTTAAAGTTGTCCTGCACTCGCAGGGTCATGATAACAGGACGGTGGGGGGAGAGAGGATAGGAGGCCAAGGAACGAGGGGGGTTCAGCCATGGCCCTAAGGCCTGGCTGTGGAGAAAGAAATCGATGGTCGACTTCGTCTTCTTAGTGTAGTAGGTGGCAGCAGTGGGCGCCGCAACCAACATCGTGGCACGAGTAAGAAAATCTGTGCCTGTCTGGATCCTCTCTGGCTGCAAATTGAAATCACCAGCAACAATGAGAGGCTTGCCCGCGAGATCCTGGGTCTGGCCGATTGTGGCCAGCAGATTTAGATTGGTCTCATTGAGACCCACAGAAGCCTGAAAATAAGCGCTCACCAAACCGAAGGCTGGGACCCCTGGCGCTTCGATGACAACTCCAGCGATCCTGGAGCTGTCCGTCGCGGGAGGGAAGGGGAGAGGCTGGACCCCCAAGTCCAAGCCGTCCCGAACTAAAACCGCCACCCCCGAGATGAATTCACCCGAGGGGCTGCGGGCGGCTGGCGAAATGTGGGCGAGCCAGCCGCGTGCGAAGCACCATTAAATCTGACGCGTGATGCTATCACCTGACTCTAGCTTGCACTCCTGTGCGCAAATGAAACTTAAATCATTCGCAGTGGCGGACTCAACGAAGGCCTTCACTGCTCCCCAGCACGATCCGTTGATCGTGGCAAACGTGTAGATGTTTCCGTCAGGAACGCGACGTAGTTGGTCCTGAGGCGCCCGCGGCTGCGGTGGCGGCCGCCGCCTTCGCCCGCTTGACCTCTGGGCCGTTCTCGCCCTGGATCTCCGCCATGCCGCCGGCCACGGACTGGAGGGCGGACGCCGCGCGCACCAGGGACTCCGACTCGTCCATCTTGCCGTCGTCGAGCTCGGTGTCGGTCGGGGTCGGCACATGCTCGGCGGGGTTGGTCTGCTGGCTTGCCGCGGAGCCAGCGTCCACTGCAGACTCATCCTCTGGGCACTGGCCGACAGCAGGGAAGTCTGAGGGCGACTGGGTCTGCGCGTGCTGGGCGGTGAGGTCGTCGAAATAGGAGGCGAGCTCTGCCACCTTCGAGCAGAGGTCGGGTGGTGCCCTGCTGCCTGGCGGCATACGGGCTGCGAGAACTCCTTGCAAGGTCGAGAGTAGATCTTCGTCCTTTGTGGCTGCTTGCATGGCGGCCTGCTTGGCCATGTTGCATTGGCTCTCGAGACTCTGGATCTCCTGCTGCGTGGACTTGGCCTCCTCGACGAGTTTGGAGTGCCGCCCACTGACTTCCAGGATGGTCTCGACGAGCTTCTTGAGCTCCGTGGTCTGCGTGATGTACTTCTGGCGCTGGGTCTCCAGCTGGTCCGAGAGAGATTGAGCCTGTTGATCCAACGACTTGGTAGCCAGGACGGAGGCCCTGACTTGCTTGAGTTTGCCCAACGCTGCAGTGTACTCTTCTCCGTTGGGCTTCCATTTCTTCCAGAACGTAACCTGCGCCTGCGCCAGGGCCGCGATATCTTCTTCTTGTGGCGGATGTCCTTCTCCGTCGGCGAAAGTGATCGATCCTGGGCGTCGCAGGCCTGGCGGGTGACTTGGCCCACGAGATCGGGTGAGGAGGAGGAAGAAGGGGATGAGGAGGGGAAGGAGGAGGAGGAGGAGGAGGAGGAGGAGGAGGAAGAGGAGGAGGGGGGAGGAGAGGAAGGAAGGCAGGAGGAAAGGAGGAGCGGAGGAGTGAGAGGAGGGCAAGGGGGGAGGAGGAGGAGGTAAGGGAGGAGAGGAGGGCAAAGGCATGAGGAGGAGGAGGAGGTGGAGGAGTGGAGGAAGGGAGCCCATCGAACAAGTCTCAAGCCTGAGAAGACCCTCGGGCGGGCCTGGGAGGCAAGCGGGGGCGCCTCGCCGCTGCTCTTGACACAGAGGGCGCCCCCGCCGCCTCTCTCCCCGAGGCGGCGGCCCCTCGTCGGCCCCCCAACAAACCACCACCCCGAAGGCTCCAGATCACCCAACACCATCGACACACCTCCTCCTCCTCCTCCTCCTCCTCCTCCTCCTCCTCCTCCTCGTCCTCGTCCTCGTCCTCGTCGTCCTCGTCGTCCTCGTCGTCCTCCGTCTCCTCCTCCTCCTCCTCCTCCTCCTCCTCCTCCGCCTCACCTGGAAAGGAATCTAGACATGTAAAGCATGACAACGTTCCAAAAACATCTGATTGGGCGACGGGCACATGCAATGCTGAGTATATCGATCTTGGTGAACCGTGCCGAGGGCTGTGCTGTGCTGCGCCGTGCTGACTGGCGATGCGTCATGCCGCGATTGTGCTCGATAGCGTTGTGGATCGCTTCCTCCTTTGCATCCGAGTCCTGACCGAACTGATCTGGACCTTGAGCTCGAGCTGCCTGAGCACATAGTAGCTGCGCATGCCAGGAGGACGCGCCGCGGAACGTCCTAAGGGACGCGCCAAACGACGTGCCAGGGGACGTGCCACGGGGACGCACCGCGGGGCGTGCCAAGGGGACGCGCTACGGAACGTGCCAATGGACGTGCCACGGGACGTGCCAGGGGACGCGCCGCGCGACGTGCCAAGGGGACTCGCCACGGGACGCGCCACGGAACGTGCCAGGGAACGTGCTAAGTTGCAATGCTGAGTGTATCGATCTTGATGTGCCGTGCCGATGGCTGTGCTGTGCTGCGCCGTGCTGAGCTGCGATGTGCCATGCCGCGATTGTGCTCTATAATGTTGTGGGTCGAGTCCTCCCTTGCATCCGAGTCCTGACCGAACTGATCTGGACCTTGAGCTCGAGCTGCCTGAGCACATAGTAGCTGCCCCAGAGCTCATTGACAGGGGGACATGCCAGCAAAACGTGCCGCGGAACGTCCCAAGGGACGCGCCAGGCGACGTGCCAAGGGACGTGCCATGGAGACGCACCGCGGGACTTGCCAAAGGGACGCGCTACTGAACAATCTATAACAAGATAGAACACAAAACAACCGTTTCGCCCGAGACGTCCTCAACAAAGTCTAAACTATTCGGCATCCGCGCTCCCAGGGCCACGATCCCTCGTGAATTACATGGCGCCCGCGCTCCCAGGGCCACGATCCCTTGCAAATTACGCGGCCCCCGCGCTCCCAAGGACGCAATCCCCAAGAATTGACGCGGGATCTGCGCTCCCAAAGCCGCGATCCCTCATACATTACCTTGGATCTGCGCCCCAAAGGCCGCACCCTCTTGTAACTTACGCAACCCCAGCACTCCCAAGGCCACGATCCCTTATAAATTACGCTTGATCCGCGCTCCCAGGGCCAAGAGCCCTCGTAAATTACGCGGCGCCCGCGCTCCTAAAGCCACGATCCCTTGTAATTTACAATGGGTTTGCGATCCAAGCATCCTGGAGCGCCCAGGCCCGTCAAATGTTGCAAAACGAGCGTTTCGCTCAAGACATCCCTTGAATTTCTGCGCGCAGGACGCGCCATCCTCGAGCGAGCACGCAAAAAGGTAACATTGTTACATTTGTCGTGTCCCGGTCGGGGCTCCAAACCTTGGTTTTCCCCAGGATTCTGCTGAAAATGCCCCGTACCCTTTTTTCACCCGGGAAAACGGATGTCTGCAGACCCTTTTTTTTTACCGAGGATCCGACAAGGGGGGGCGCACTTTCCTCGAGCGGGCACGCGCGAAACGCATTTGCTTCACGCCGAATTGGACGTTACCGCATTTTCATCGAACGGACATCCTCCGGCCTCCCCCCAGTTCCCTTGCCGTCGCTCGGACGTCCATTTCCCGTGCATTTTTCGATTTCGTGCGTGTTTTTTTTTGCTCGATGATCCAGGATGGTCCTCGATAGTTCTCGCCGAGAAAAGAATGCACACGTCCGAGCGATGCCAGGTTCCTCAACATACTACAAAAGAGACCCCTGTGCCTATGCCCTTTCCGGGACCCCCCCCCCCGAAGGCTCCAGAGAACCCAACACGATCGACACTTCTCCTCCTCCTCCTCCTCCTCCTCCTCCTTATCCTCCTCCTTCTCCTCCTCCTCCGCCTCCTCCTCCTCCTCCTCACCCGGAAAGGAATTCAGAACTGCGAGGCATGAGAGCGCCCGAAAGGACCTCAACTGGACGATAAGCGGTGGCAAGGCTGAAGATAAGCCACCCCCGAACGCTCCAGAGCACCCCACATGATCTCGGCGGCAAGCGAGGGGGGAAGAAGGGAGAAGGAGAAGGCCCTCTCAGAAGGCGGCGGGGCTTCTCAGAAACCCTCGCGCCTGCTGAGGTGGTTCTGGTGGCTTCGGAGAAGGCTCAGAGAACTTCTCGAAGGCCACGGGACTTCCGAACCTTCTGAGAAGGCCTTCTCCTTCTCATTTTCCCCCCTCGCTCGCCGCCGATGATCGACACGCGACGCCGGAAAGGGATCTGGAACTGCGAGGCATGGGAAGCGTCCCAAAGGACCTCAGTTGGGCGATGAGCAGTGGCAATGCTGAAGATGTCGATGGTAACGATGCTCTGCTGGGTTGCGCTGTGTCGTGCCGCACGGTGACGTGCCATGCCAAAGGACGCGCGAGGAGACAGTCCAGGGGGACGCGCCGAGGACTGTCCCAAGGGACGCGCCAGGGGACGTGCCACAGGACGTGCCATGGGGACGCACCGCGGGACGTGCCAACAGGACGCGCCACGGAACGTGCTTGGGACAAGCGTTTCGCTCGAGACGTGCTAGCCACATCCTCATGCTAGACATCCGCCTGGGCGACCTGGACACGTGAAAACAATCTTTTCGCTCAACACATCCTCAACATATCCTCATACTAAACATTCGCCTGGGCGAATTGGACACGTGAAAACAAATGGCTCGCTCGAGACATCCTCAACACATCTTCATGTTAGACGTCCGCCTGGGTGACCTGGGCACGTGAAACCAAGCGTCTCGCTCGACACATCCTCAACACATCCTCATGGTAGACATCTGCCTGGACGACCTGGACACGTGAAACCAAGCGTCTCGCTCGACACATCCTCAACACATCCTCATGCTAGACATCTGCCTGGACGACCTGGACACAAGAAACCAAGCGTCTCGCTCGAGACATCCTCAACACATCCCCATGCTAGACATCTGCGTGGGCGACCTGGACGCGGAAAACAAGCCTCTCGCTCGAGACATCCTCAACGATGCTAGACATCTGCCTGGGCAACCTGGACGCGTGAAACCAAGCGTATCGCTCGAGACATCCTCCAGATCCGGGCACGTGTTGTCACGCTTCCCCCGCCGTGGGGCGTTAGGAACGCATGTGTTTTCACGTCTGTCCCGCCCTGGGGCGTTAGGAACCGATGTGTTCATGCTTCTCGAGCCTCCTGGGGCCTCGTGGGGGGCGGTGGGAAGCGACAAACGCTACCCGAACACCTATCCCAATACATAAAAATACCTCCCGGGGCCTCCTGGGGCCTCCTGTGGGCGGGGGGGGACGAAAAGCGCCCCGCGAACACATATCCCAATGCAGAACAATGCCTCCTGGAGCCTCCTGACATCTCCTGGAGCCTCCTGGGGCCTCCTGGGGCCTCCTGGGGCGTTAGGAACCCATGTGTTTTTGCGCTCCTCCCGCCCTGGGGCAGTAGGAACCCATGTGTGTTCACGCGTGTTCCCGCACTGGTGCGTTAGGAACCCATGTGTTGTCACGCTTCTCCCAACCTGGGGCGTTAGGAACAAAGTGTTGTCACGTTTATCCCGCCCTGGGGCGTTAGGAACCATGTGTTTCACGCTTATCGAGCCTCCTGGGGCGTCCTGGGGGGCGGGGGGAAGCGAAAAGCGCTCCCCATGTGCATATATGTATATATATATAGATGCGTATAGAAACACACACATATATTATGTGTAGATGTGGTGGGGGGGGGGGGGGCGAATAGCGCTCCCCGGCCCATATGCATATATGTATATACAGGTGTATATCTATATATATATACACACCAATATAGAACATACGCACACCAGGCATTTCACCTGAGACATCCTCTGAATTCAAGTTCCGAGGGGAGGAACAAGGTATGACAGACAACAAGCGTTTCGCTCGAGGCATCCTCAACACATTCAGCCAACAAAAACAAGCATGATCGACCCGCGAACCCGGAAAACAAATAGCCTGGCGAAGGACCCAACCATATGCAGTTGTGAATGCCGCAATTGTGCTGGGTGGTGGCGGACGCATGCGGGCGGTGCCACTGGGACCTTCGGTGGAGCTCCCTATGGGGCCACGAAACGCTGTACTGGGTGGGTGAGACGCGGTCAGCAAGGGCTGTGCTGCGTGGTGGCGGACGCATGCGAGCGGTGCCACTGGGACCTTCGGTGGAGCTCCCTATGGGGCCACGAAACGCTGTACTGGGTGGGTGAAACGCAGGCAGGGAGCAAGGGCTGCGCAGGGTGGTGGCGGACGCATGCGGGCGGTGCCGCTGGGACCTTTGGTGGAGCTCCCTATAGGGCTACGAAGCGCTGTTCTGGGTGGGTGAAGCGCAGGGAACAAGGGCTGTGCTGGGTGGTGGCGGACGCAAGCGGGCAGTGCCACTGGGACCTTTGGTGGAGCCCCCTATGGGGCCACGAAGCGTGCGAGGGGTGTGCCAGAATGGGGTGTGGAACCGCATGCCAGCGCAGCCACTGGGGCCTTCGGTGGAGCTCCCTATGGAGCCACGAAACGTGTGAGGGGTGTGCCGAAATCGGGGGTGGAACCGCATGCGAGCGCAGCCACTGCGGCGTTCGGTGGAGCTCCCTATGGGGCCACGAGACGTGTGAAGGGCGTGCCGAAACAAGTGGGTGGAACCGCATGCGAGCGCAGCCACTGGGGCCTTCGGTGGAGCTCTCTATGGGGCCACGAACCGTGTGAGGGGTGTGCCGAAATGGGGGGGGAACCACATGCGAGCGCAGCCACTGGGGCGTTCGGTGGAGCTCCCCATGGAGCCACCCACGAAGCGTGTGAGGGGTGTGCCGAAATGGGGGGTGGAACCGCATGCGAGCGCAGCCACTGGAGCGTTCGGTGGAGCTCCCTATGGGGCCACGAAACGTGTGAGGGGTGTGCCAGAATGGGGGGTGGAACCGCATGCGGGCGCAGCCACTGGGGCCTTCGGTGGAGCTCCCTATGGGGCCACGAAACGTGTGAGGGGTGTGCCAGAATGGGGGGTGGAACCGCATGCGGGCGCAGCCACTGGGGCCTTCGGTGGAGCTCCCTATGGGGCCACGAAACGTGTGAGGGGTGTGCCAGAATGGGGGGTGGAACCGCATGCGTGCGCAGCCACTGGGGCCTTCGGTGGAGCTCCCTATGGGGCCACGAAACGTGTGAGGGGTGTGCCAGAATGGGGGGTGGAACCGCATGCGGGCGCAGCCACTGGGGCCTTCGGTGGAGCTCCCTATGGGGCCACGAAACGTGTGAGGGGTGTGCCAGAATGGGGGGTGGAACCGCATGCGGGCGCAGCCACTGGGGCCTTCGGTGGAGCTCCCTATGGGGCCACGAAACGTGTGAGGGGGGTGCCAGAAGGGGGGGTGGAACCGCATGCGGGCGCAGCCACTGGGGCCTTCGGTGGAGCTCCCTATGGGGCCACGAAACGTGTGAGGGGTGTGCCAGATTGGGGGGTGGAACCGCATGCGGGCGCAGCCACTGGGGCCTTCGGTGGAGCTCCCTATGGGGCCACGAAACGTGTGAGGGGTATGCCAGAATGGGGGGTGGAACCGCATGCGGGCGCAGCCACTGGGGCCTTCGGTGGAGCTCCCGATGGGGCCACGAAACGTGTGAGGGGTGTGCCAGAGCGGGGGGTGGAACCGCATGCGGGCGCAGCCACTGGGGCCTTCGGTGGAGCTCCCTGTGGGGCCACGAAACGTGTGAGGGGTGTGCCAGAATGGGGGGTGGAACCGCATGCGGGCGCAGCCACTGGGGCCTTCGGTGGAGCTCCCTATGGGGCCACGAAACGTGTGAGGGGTGTGCCAGAATGGTTGGTGGAACCGCATGCGGGCGCAGCCACTGGGGCCTTCGGTGGAGCTCCCTATGGGGCCACGAAGCGTGTGAGGGGTGTGCCAGAATGGGGGTGGAACCGCATGCGGGCGCAGCCACTGGGGCCTTCGGTGGAGCTCCCTATGGGGCCACGAAACGTGTGAGGGGTGTGCCAGAATGGGTGTGGGAGGGGGGGGAGGGGGGAAGAAGGGGAGGAGGAGGAAGGAGGAGGAAGGAGGAACGCGGGGCGACGTCTCTTCAAAACGAGGACCCAACACCACAGGATGGTTGGGAATATAGAAATGTAATGCGTGGCAACCCTTCAAAGACACCTGATTGGGCGACAAGCAAGTGCAATGCTGAGTGTATCGATCTTGATGTCAAGTACCGAGGGCTGTGCTGTGCTGCACCGTGCTGAATTGCGATGTGGCATGCCGGGATTGTGCTCCATAGCGTTGTGGATCGAGTCCTCCTTTGCATCCGAGTCCTTACCGAACTGATCTGGATCTTAAGCTCGAGCTGCCTGGGCAGATGGTAGCTGCCCCAGATCTAGTCGACAGAGGGGACATGATAGGAGGACGCGCCGCGGAACGTCTCAAGGGACGCGCCAGGCGACGCGCCAGGGGACGTGCCATGGGGACCCACTGCGAGACGTGCCAAGGGGACGCGCTACGGAACGTGCCAACGGACGTGCCGCGGGACGTGCAAGGGGACGCGCCGCGCGACATGCCAAGGGAACTCGCCACGGGACGCGCCACGGAACGTGCCAAAGAACGCGCCAGGTTGCAATGCTGACTGTATCGGTCTTGATGTACCGTGACGAGGGTGTGCTGTGCTGCGCCGTGCTGAATTGCGATGTGCCATGCCGCGGTTGTGCTCTATAACGTTGTGGATCGAATCCTCCTTTGCATCCGAGTCCTGACCGAGCTGATCTGGATCTTCAGCTCGAGCGGCCTGAACACATAGTAGCTGCCACAGAGATAATTGGCAGGGGGGCATGCCAGGAGGACGCGCCGCGGAACGTTCCAAAGGACGCGCCCGGCGACGCGCCAGGGGACGTGGGGATGCACCGCGGGACGTGCCACGGGGACGCGCAACGGAACGCGCCAATGGACGTGCCACGGGACGTGCCAGGGGACCCATGTGTTTTCAGGCTTGCCCCGCCCTGGGGCGTCAGGAACCCATGCGTTTTCACAGATCTGCTGGTCTGGAGCGATCGGAACCCATGTGCTTCCACGCTTGTCCCGCCCTTGGGCGTTACGAACCATGTGCTTTCGCTCTTGCTCCGCCCTGGGGCGTTAGGAACCCATGTGTTTTCACACTTGCTCTTCCCTGGGACGTCAGGAACCGATGCGTTTCCACGCTTCTCGGGGGGGGAGCGAAGAGCGCTCCCCGAGCACATACCCAGCACAGCAAAATGCCTCCTGGGGCCTCCTGGGGGCGGGAGGGGGGGGCGACAGGCGCCCCCCGAAAGCAGATCCCAATACAGAACAATGCCTCCTGGGGCGTCCTGGAGCCTCATGGGGCCTCCTGGGGCCTCCTGGGGCGTTGGGAACCATGCGTTTTTCCGGTTCTCCCGCCCCGGGGCGTTGGGAACCCATGTGTTTGAACGCTTGTCCCGGACCAGATGTTTTCACGCATCTCCAGCCCTGGGGCGTTAGGAACCCATGTGTTGTCACATTTGCCCCGCCCTGGGGCGTTAGGAAAACATGTGTTTTCACATTTGCCCCGCCCTGGGGCGTTAGGAACCCATGTGTTTTCACATTTGTCCCGCCCTGGGGCCTTAAGAGCCCATGTGTTTTTACGCTTCTCCCGCCCTGGGGCGTTAGGACCCCATGCGTTTTCACGTGTCTCCCGCCCTGGGGCGTTAGGAACCCATGTGTTTTCACGCTTGTCCCGCCCTGGGGCGTTGGGAATCGATGTGTTTCCACACTTCTCGAGCCTCCTGGGGCCTCCTGGGGGGCGGGGGGGAAACGAAAAGCGCTCCCCGAATACACTTCCCAATGCAGAACATACGTGAAACAAGAATTTCACCTGAGACATCCTTTGAATTCTGGTCCCCAGGAGAGATACAAACAAGTAAACTCTTCGCTCGAGACATCCTCAACCAATTCTGAAAACAAAACATGATCGACCCACGAACCCGGAAAAAAATATAGAAATGTAACGCATGGCAGCGTTTTCAAAGACACCTGACTGGGTGACGGGCAAGTGCAATGCTGATTGTATCGATCTTGATGTACCTTGCCGAGGGCTGTGCTGTGCTGCACCGTGCTAAATTGCGATGTGCCATGCCGCGGTTGTGCTCTATAGCGTTGTGGATCGAATCCTCCTTTGCATCCGAGTCCTGACCGAGCTGATCTGGATCTTCAGCTCGAGCGGCCTGAACACATAGTAGCTGCCACAGAGATAATTGGCAGGGGGGCATGCCAGGAGGACGCGCCGCGGAACGTTCCAAAGGACGCGCCCGGCGACGCGCCAGGGGACGTGCCATGGGGACGCACCGCGGGACGTGCCAAGGGGACGCGCTACGGAACGTGCTGGGACAAGCGTTTCGCTCGAGACATCCTGTCAAAATCCTCATTCTAGACATCCGCCTGAGCGACCTGGACACGTGAAAACAAACGTTTCGGTCAACACATCCTCAACACATTCTCATGCTAGACATCCGCCTGGGCGAACTGGACACGCGAAAACAAGTAGTTCGCTCGAGACATCCTCAACACATCTTCATGTGAGACGTCCGCCTGGGTCACCTGGGCACGTGAAAACAAGCGTTTCGCTCGAGACGTTTTCAACACCTCCTCATTCTAGACATCCGCCTTGGCGACCTGTACACGTGAAAGCAAACGTCTCGCTCGAGACATCCTCAACACATCTTCATGTTAGACATCCGCCTGGGCGACCTGGACACGTGAAAACAAGCGTATCTCTCGAGACATTCTCAACACATCTTCATGCTAGGCATCCGCCTGGGCAACCTGGACACGTGCAAACAAGCATCTCGATCGAGACTTCCTCAACACCTCCTCATTCTAGACATCCGCCTGGGCGACGAGGACGCGTGAAACCAAGTGTCTCGCTCGAGACATCCTCAACAAATCCTGGCGCTTGACCTCGGCCTGGGCAACCTGGAGGCGTGAAACCAAGCGTCTCGCTCGAGACATCCTCCAGACCTGGGCATGTGAAACCAAGCATTTCACTTGAGAGATCCTCTGAATTCTGGTCCCCAGAAAGAACAATCCATGACACAAAACAAGCGTATCGCTCGAGAAATCCTCAACAAATTCTGAAAAACAAGCGTTTCGCTATGGACATCCTCAAAAATAATTCCGCCGGCCCACCTCGACCTCGAGATTTATCAGGGAATAATTCCGCCGGCCCACCTCAAGTCAGGTCCAGGGGTAAACAGCTAAAAGAGAATCCTGGGCCTACGCCCTTTCCGGGAAAAGCATCCCCAACATAAAACAACATACACACATATTATATATATATGTATATATGTATATATGTATATATGTATATATGTATACATATATATAACATAAAAACGTTTCGCTGGGGACATCCTCAACCAAGTCTTAAAAATCAAACGTTTCGATCGTGACATCCTCAAACATAATTCCGCCAACCCTCTTTCCGCCTCGTTATTTACGGCAAATCATTGCGCCGGCCCTCTTCCCGTCTTGTCCGGGGAGAAACAGCTAAAAAAGAACCCTGGGCCGGCGCCCTTCCCGGGAACAAACGTTTCGCTTGGAACATCCTCAAAAATAATTCCGCCAGCCCTCTTCCCACCTCGTCACTTACCGCAAACATGTTCGCCCGCCATCTTCCCGTCGATTCCGGGGGTGAACACCTACAAGGAAGCCCTGGAGCCCTTTCTGGAAAAATGTTGAGCTCGATGTGTTGAAACAAAACAGTCTCAGCCGGACACGGTCTGAGAACATTCCGTGCAAATGTCCCTAGAACGGTCTTTGGTGGGACTCTTGGAAAGCCAAGACGCTTCGCCTCAGCTCGATGTAGGAGGACATGTCCGACCGAATGGTAGTCCCAGACATGCGACGTTCTGATTTTTTCAATACGGTGTCCTTGGAAGTCCCGACCCCTTCCCCAGGACCAGCGTCTCATCCTGAGTCGCTTTTGGACTGTCCTGAGGCCCAGCGAGGGCCTCCCGAGGCCGAAAATAGCACAAAACCTCCCGTCCTGATTTTAGGAGGCACCTGAGGTCTCCGTCGGCAGGATCAGGGAGGACTGAGCCCCACTGGGCGGCTGTTGCGCCGGAGTGGGCCTCGGATAAAGCGGGATGAAACATGATTAAACGGGATTCAGCGGGATTAAGCCGGATAAAGCGGGATTAAGCCGGATAAAACGGGATTAAGCGGGATCAAGCCGGATTCAGCGGGATCAAGCCGGATTGAACCAAAGAGTTTGGACCAGGGCAAGATCAGGACCTGACCTCCCAGGAGTCGCATCCGAACTGCTCTCGGCTTCACGGCGCCATCGTGCCCGACGTGGCGACCTCCCTGTCAGGAAGGGGAAAAACACGCAGACACAATTCATCGTCGAGTCCATCGTCGAGTCCCAGGAAAAGATGGGGCAAGACGGGAAGTGTGGGGGGGGGAAGACAAACCCCGGGGAAATCCGGGAAAACGGGGGGACTCTGTTTGCTTGTGTGCAGTGTGCATCTGCTTGCGTGCTCTGGGGCCCCTTTCGGGTCGGGCGAAAGGGGGGGATAGCAAAGGGGGGGTTTGAGAATCAGCTCACGCAGCTGATTCTCCCGGCGCCTCCCGGCGCCAGAGGCGGCTATGTATCGAGGAATGGGCCCCTCGGTGAGGCCGAAACCAGCTGCACGCAGCAAATTTCGTACCCCCCCTTTCCCAATCCCCCCCTTTCGTCCGGCCCGATTTTGGTGGGTGGCGACTTGTTGCTGGACCCCCGCTTCGGTCAACCAGGAGGAGGAGGAGGAGGAGGAGGAGGAGGGGGAGGAGTAGGAGGAGGATGAGGATAGGGGAGGGCCCGACCCTTCACTGCGAGCTGCCTGGGCCCCCCGCGGCGGTCACTGGCCCTGCGGCCCGGCGGGGCCGGCACGGCCCGCCGTCGGCGGGCGCGCCACCTCGGGCTTGGGCTTCAGCCCTGGCAGCAGCCTCGACCCAAGCCTCCTCCTCCTCTCCTCCTCCTCCTCATCCTCTCTTCCTCCTCCTCCTCACTCCTCCGCCTCCTTCCCCGCCTCCCCTCCTCTTCCTCCTCCTCCTCCTCCTCCTTCCTCCTCCTCCTCCTCCTCCTCCTCCCTCTCCACCACCTCCTCCTCAAGTGTCGGGGGCGGCCAAAGAGTTTGGACGCCCGAAGAGGATTTAGGTCGGGCATGTCCGCCTGCACACGGATTCTGGAGGAGAAACTTATACGTAGCATAAATCGGTACATGGTCAAGGCATGATCAAAACAGGCCGGACAAAACAGAGAATCGTCCCCAGACTATTGTGACATGATTTTTGGATTTTCCTCCTGTGCAGAGTCATGCCCGACTTTAACAAACTGGATCGGGCCGGCTGGCATCGACATCAATTTGGACGCCCGAAATGGGTACGGAAAGAATGGGTACAATGCCCAGAAAGGAATGTTGCCCCAAACCAACAGCGGCCGCTGTTGGGCAGGCGGCCTTCTGTCTCGAGTGGACACGGGTGCGGCGGCGTGGACAACGAGTCCTGTTCAGAATGAACCCGATCCGCTGTTGGGCATTGTGCCCAGTCTTTCCGTACCCATTTCGGACGTCCAGACAAGAGGGGGGGGGGGGGCGCAAAGCATGACCGGCGGCACGTGCGCGGCCCAGGGGGGGGGGCGGGGACGTATAGTGGAACAAGAAGGCGCGCCGTGAGATCTGGGGAAATGTCATGGCCCCCGCCATGAGATCCCCCCCCCTGGTCAGCCCGCCCCTCTTGGCCGCCCCCGATTTTGCTCGCTCTCGTCTTGCGCTGTTGCTTTCCCTCGTTTTTGTTGTCCAGATCCGCCTCTCTGCTGCAAAGATCGAGTAGGGGATCGACTTACAGAATCCATTTACCCCTAAAATGATTTCCCGTTGAGTCTGCGAGACATACGTAGGATGCTCGTAGCTTCGATGAAGAAGTCAATTTCGGGGTAAATCAATTCTGTGGTCGATCCCCTTTTCGAAGAGAGCAGGGTCGAAACGAAAACGGCGCACGAAATCGCAAAACGAAAACACCGCTGAGGTCGACCCCTGGCCTCGGTGGCTGCCCCGATGCGCCACACGCAACACGTAGCGTACTAATACGGAGCTCAACACGTATACTGGAAGCGCACAGTCGGCCCTGATTGAGCAGGACACGCGAGAGGACACAAGACCCTTCCGAGGGCCACATTGCCACAGGAATGCTAGCAGGCATGGGTCGGGAGACACAGGACACAAGGTTACCCCTGATATGGGAGGGTCGACCTACGAATCTCATGTCGGGCGTGTCCCCCTACAGGGGGATTTTCGACGAAAAGTTAAACATGATCGACCCACGAACCCGGAAAGGAATATAGAAATGTAACGCAAGAAAAGAAGCAAAAGTCAACGTTTTTGAAAAAAAAAAAAAGAAAAAAAAAAAAAAAAAAAAAAAAAAAAAAAAAAAAAAAAAGAAAAAACAAAAAAACAAAGAAAAAAAAAAAAAACATAAAAAAAAAAAAGAGACACCCTGATGGGGTGACGGGCAAATGCAATGCTGATTGTATCGATCTTGATGTACCGTGCCGAAAGCTGTGCTGTGCTGCACCGTGCTGAATTGCGATGTGCCATGCCGCGGTTGTGCTCTATAGCGTCATGGATCGAGTCCTCCTTTGCATCCGAGTCCTGACCGAACTGATATGGATCTTCAGCTCGAGCTGCCTGAACACATAGTAGCTGCCGCAGAGCTAATTGACAGGGGGACATGCCAGGAGGACGCGCCGCGGAACGTCTCAAGGGACGCGCCATGTGACATGCCAGGGGACGTGCCATGGGGACGCACCACGGGACGTGCCAAGGGGACGCGCGACGGAACGTGCTAATGGATGTGCCACGGGATGTGCCAGGGGACGCGCCACGCGACGTGCCAGGGGGACTCGCCAAGGGAAGCCCCACGGAACGTGCCAAGGAACGTGCCAAGCTGCAATGCTGATTGTATCGGTCTTGATGTACCGTGCCGAAAGCTGTGCTGTGCTGCACCGTGCTGAATTGCGATGTGCCATGCCGCGGTTGTGCTCTATAGCGTCGTGGATCGAGTCCTCCTTTGCATCCGAGTCCTGACGAACTGATATGGATCTTAAGCTCGAGCTGCCTGAACACATAGTAGCTGCCCCAGAGCTAATTGACAGGGGGACATGCCAGGAGGACGCGCCGCGGAAGGTCCCAAGGGACACGCCAAGCGACGTGCCAGGGGACGTGCCATGGGGTCGCACCACGGGACGTGCCAAGGGGACGCGCTACGGAACGTGCTGGGGACAAGCGTTTCGATCGAGACATCCTGTCCAAATCCTCATGCTAGACATCCGCCTGAGCGACCTGGACACGTGAAAACAAGCGTTTCGCTCAACACATCCTCAACACATTCTCATGCTAGACATCCGCCTGGGCGAACTGGACACGTGAAAACAAGTAGTTCGCTCGAGACATCCTCAGCACATCTTCATGTGAGACGTCCGCCTGGGTGACCTGGGCACGTGAAAACAAGCGTTTCGCTCGAGACGCTTTCAACACCTCCTCATTCCAGACATCCGCCTGGGCGACCTGTACACTGTACACGTAAAAGCAAACGTCTCGCTCGAGACATCCTCAACACATCTTCATGTTAGACATCCGCCTGGGCGACCTGGACACGTGAAAACAAGCGTATCTCTCGAGACATTCTCAAAACATCCTCATGCTAGGCATCCGCCTGGGCAACCTGGACACGTGCAAACAAGCATCTCGATCGAGACTTCCTCAACACCTCCTCATTCTAGACATCCGAGTGAAACCAAGCGTCTCGCTCGAGACATCCTCAAGACCGGGGCACGTGAAACCAAGCATTTCACTGGAGAGATCCTCTAAATTCTGGTCCCCAGGAGAGGACAATCTATAACACAAAACAAGCGTTTCGCTCGAGACATCCTCAACAAATTCTGGAAAACAAGCGTTTCGCTCGAGACATCCTCAAAATTTAATTCGCCGGCCCTCTTCCCACTAGTTTTTTATCGCAAAAGAAAGTCGCCGGCCCTCTTCCCGTCAGATCCGGGGGTAAACAACTAAAAGAGAATCCTGGGCCTGCGCCCTTTCCGGGAAAATATCCTGAAAATGCCCCAAGAAGGTAGAAAAATATTAAAAAAATAGTCCCCAGACTATGTTTGAACTATTTCCCCAATCAGAGCTTGCTTCTGTAGGGGTCCTAGCGGATATAAAGCTGAGGTGAGGTGAGCGGCCGATTTCGGTGGCCGGGGCCGGGTGCCCGGGTGCCCGGGGGTGCCCGGGTGGCCGATGTCGGTGGCCGGGCCCGGGTGCCCGGGTGCCCGGGTGCCCGGGGGTGCCCGGGTGCCCGGGGGTGCCCGGGTGCCCGGGGGTGCCCAATAGCCCAATAGCCCTGTAGCCCTATAGCCCTATAGCCCTATAGCCGTATAGCCCTATAGCCCTGTAGCCCTATACGCTTATATCCCTATAGCCCTAATAGCCTTATATCCCTATAGCCCCATAGCCCATATAGCTCTATAGCCCCATAGCCCTATAGCCCTATGGCCCTATAGGTCACAGTCCTATAGCCCTATAGCCCTATAGCCCGATAGCCGTATAGCCCAATAGCCCTATAGCCCTAACAAAAATCTGATTGGTGTTTTTCTCCGGTATCATTTTTGACTATTTTTGGGGTACTGCTTATTTTTCGTCGAAACTCCCCCTGTAGGGGGAGCCCGACTTAATA
The DNA here is from genome assembly GCA_963575745.1 of Prorocentrum cordatum. Lineage (NCBI taxonomy): Eukaryota > Dinophyceae > Prorocentrales > Prorocentraceae > Prorocentrum > Prorocentrum cordatum. The sequence continues at coordinate 339,876 of CAUYUJ010014742.1, read as the reverse complement.
CTAATCCGGGCCGCCTGTACGTGGGCCAACACGTTGAGCCAACACGCAGCGTGTTCACACGGACGCTTTGCACGCGGCACGCGCCGCGCTTCCAAAACGGGCGTGATCGGGGCAGCTATTAAGTACGCCCCTGGCCTGTAGTAGCTCCAGACGCAGGCGTGGCACCGGTCGCACTGCGCCCCGTCCTCTCGGGCTGGGCGAAAGGGGGGGATAGCAAAAGGGGGGTTTGAGAATCAGCTCACGCCGCTGATTTCCCCGGCGCCTCCCGGCGCTGGAGACGGCCACGTATCGAGGAATGGGCCCCTCGGTGGGGCCGAAACCAGCTGCACGCAGCAGATTTCGTACCCCCCCCATATTTCCCTATCCCCCCCTTTCATCCGGCCCGGTCCTCTAGGGCTCCCAACTTCGCGCTTCGTGCTCCGCGAAGCGCGACGTGCGAAGATCTTCGCGCCCTCGCGCCGCCTTCCCAAAGGGAGAAAAGGAGGACGAGGAGGAGGGGGAAAAGGAACGAGGACCGCGAAACGCAAATAATTTCGCGCCCTCGTGGGAGCCCTTGGGTCCTTGCACCCGCGGCTCTTGCGCACGTACTTGCAGGGCTCGCGGCACGCGTACGGGTGGCCCACCGAGCCCACGCTCAGCACCCCCCGGAAGCCCGGCGGCAGGCCCGATGAGGCCTCCCGCGCTCCCGGCCTCTCGGGCATCTCCGGCACCCCTCCCTGCGTGCGCTCCTCGGCGGCACGCAAACAGTGACCCTCCCATGATGGGCCTGTTTTCCACCACCACCATAAGCTGGAGGGGGAGGGGGTCCTCCTCCTCCTCCTCCTCCTCCTCCTCCTCCTCCTCCTCCTCCTCCTCCTCTTCGTCCTCCTCCTCGTCCTCCTCCTCCTTCCCCCTCCAACTTATGGTGGTGGTGGCGGAAAACAAGCCCACCATCCCAGACAGGACCGCGTCGCGAAACAAATCGGGCCGGGAGGCTTCCGGCCATCCTCGGCCCAAGGTGGCCGTTGCCGGGCCTCGGGACCCTCAACAGACGACTCGGGAGGAGCATGATCGACCCACGAACCCGGAAAGGAATATAGAAAAATGTAACGCAGGGCAACGTTTTCAAAGACACCTGGTTGGGTGACGGGCAAATGCAATGCTGAATGTATCGATCTTGATGTACCCAGCCGAAGGCTGTGCTGTGCTGCACGGTGCTGACTTGCGATGTGCCGTGCTGCGATTGTGGTCTCTAGCGTCATGGATCGAGTCCTCCTCTGCATCCGAGTCCTGACCGAACTGACCTGATCTTAAGCTCGAATTGCCTGAACACATAGTAGCTGCCCCAGAGCTAATTGACAGGGGGACATGCCAGGAGGACGCGCCGCGGAACGTCCCCAGGGACACGCCAAGCGACGTGCCAGGGGAGGTGCCATGGGGTCGCACCACGGGACGTGCCAAGGGGACGCGCGACGGAACGTGCCAATGGATGTGCCACAGGATGTGCCAGGGGACGCGCCCACGCGCGACGTGCCAGGGGGACTCCGCCAGGGGACGCACCCCACAGAACGTTCCTAAGGAACTGCCAACTGCAATGCTAGGAATCATCGATCTTGATGTACCATTGCCGAAAAAAAAAAAAAAAAAAAAAACACATAAAAAATAACTAAAAAAAAAAAAAAAAAGCAAAAAAAGATCAAGAAAAAAAAAAAAACAAAAAAAAAAAACCAAAAAACAAAAAAAAAAACAAAAGAGAAAAAAAAAAAAAAAAAAAAGGAAAAAAAAATGAAAAAAAAAAAAAAAAAAAAGACAAAAAAAAAAAAAAAAAAAAAAAAAAAAACAAAATAAAAAAAAAACAAAAGCTGTGCTGTGCTACGCCGTGCTGAATTGCGATATGCCATGCCGCGATTGTGCTCCCTGGCGTTGTGGATCGAGTCCTCCTTTGCATCCGAGTCCTGACCGAACTGATCATGATATTAAGCTCGAGCTGCCTGAACACATAGTATCTGCCCCAGAGCTAATTGACACGGGGAGATGCCAGGAGGACGCGCCGAGGAACGTCCCAAGGGACGCGCCAGGCGACGTGCCACGGGACGTGCCATGGGCACGCACTGGCGGGCGTGCCAAGGGGACACGCTACGGAACGTGCTGGGGACAAGCGTTTCGCTCGAGACATCATGCCAAAATCCTCATGCTAGACATCCGCCTGAGCGACCTGGACACGTGAAAACAAGCGTTTCGCTCCACACATCCTCAACACATTCTCATGCTAGACATCCGCCTGGGCGAACTGGACACGTGAAAACAAATGGCTCGCTGGAGACATCCTCAACACATCTTCATGTGAGAGGTCCGCCTGGGTGACCTTGGCACGTGAAAACAAGCGTTTCGCTGGAGACGTGTTCAACACCTTCTCATTCTAGACATCCGCCTGGGCGACCTGCACACGTGAAAGCAAACGTCTCGCTCGAGACATCCTCAACACATCTTCATTTTAGACACCCGCCTGGGCGACCTGGACACGTGAAAACAAGCGTATCTCACGAGGCATTCTCAACACATCCTCATGCTAGGCATCCGCCTGGGCAGCCTGGACACGTGCAAACAAGCATCTCCAACGAGACTTCCTCAACACATCCTCATGCTAAACATCCGCCTGGGCGACGAGGACGCGTGAAACCAAGCGTCTCGCTCGAGGCATCCTCAACAAATCCTGGCGCTAGACCTCTGCCTGGGCAACCTGGAGGCGTGAAACCAAGCGTCTCGCTCGAGACATCTTCAAGACCTGGGCACGTGACAACAAGCATGTCACTTGAATGATCCTATGAATAGGACAATCTATACCACAAAACAAGCGTTTCGCTCGAGGCAACCTCAACAAATTCTGAAAAGTATGATCGACCCACAAACCTGGAAAGGAACATAGAAATGTATAGCATGGGAACATTCCAAAGACACCTGATTGGGCGACGGGCAAATTCAATGCTGAGTGTATCGAACTTGATGTGCCGTGCCGACGGCTTTGCTGTGCTAAGCCGTGCTGAACTGCGATGTGCCATACCGCGAGTGTGCTCTATATAAATATATAGCGTTGTGGATCGAGTCCTCCCTGGCATCCGAGTCCTGACCGAAATGATCTGGATCTTAAGCTCGAGCTGCCTGAACACATAGTAGCTGCCCCAGAACTAATCAACAGAAGGGACATGCCAGGAGGACGCGCCGCGGAACGTCCCAAGGGACGCGCCAGGCGACGCGCCAGAGGACGTGCCATGGGGACCCACCGCGGGACGTGCCAAGGGGACGCGCTACGAAACGTGTCAACGGACGTGCCGCGGGACGTGCCAGGGGACGCGCCGCGCCACGTGCCAGGTGGACTCGCCACGAAACGAGCCAAGGAACGTGCCAAGGTGCAATGTTGAAAGTATCGATCTTGATGTACCGTCCAGACGGCTGTGCTGTGCTGGGCCATGCTGAACTGCGATGTGCCATACCGCGAGTGTGCTCTATATAGCGTTGTGGATCGAGTCCTCTTTGTATCCGAGTCCTGACCGAACTGATCTGGATCTTAAGCTCGAGCTGCCTGAACACATAGTAGCTGCCCCAGAGCTAATCGACAGGGGGACATGCCAGAAGGACGCGTCGAGGAACGTCCCAAGGGACGCGCCAGGCGACGTGCCAGGGGGCGTGCCATGGGCACGCACCGCGGGACGTGCCAAGGGGACGCGCTACGGAACGTGTCAATGGACGTGCACCGCGCGACGTGCCAAGGGGACTCGCCACGGGACGCTCCGCGGAACGTGCCGGGCAACACGCCAAGCTGCAATACTAAGGGATATATATATATATATACATATATATATTGATGTATCGTGCCGAGGGCTGTGCTGTGCCTTGGCGACCTGGACACGTGAAAACACGCGGTTCGCTCATGCTAGACATCCACCTGGGCAACCTGGACACGTGCAGACAAGCGTCTCGATCGAGACTTCCTCGACACATCCTCATGCTAAACATCCGCCTGGGCGACGAGGACGAGAGAAACCAAGCGTCTCGAGTTCGAGACATCCTCAACGAATCCTCATGTCAGACATCTGTCTGGGCAACCAGGAGGCGTGAAACCAAGCGTCTCGCTCGAGACATCCTCAAGACCTGGGCACGTGAAGACAAGCATTTCACTTCAGAGATCCTCTGAATTCAGGTCCCCAGGAGAGGACAATGTATAACACAAAACAAGCGTTTCGCGCGAGACATCCTCAACATATTCTGAATAACAAGCGTTTCGCTCGAGACATCTTCAGAAACAATTTCGCCGGCCCTAGACGACCTCGTTACTTATCGCAAATAATTTCGCTGGCCCTAGAGCCGTCGAAACCGACGGTAAACCAACTAAAAGAAAACCCTGGGCCCCCACCGTTTCTGGGAAAAAGCGTTTCGCTCTAGACATCCTCAAACATACTTTCGCCGGCCCTCGTCGACCTCGTTATTTACCGCAAATACTTTCGCCGGCCGTACGGACCGTCAACAAACGACTCGGGACGAAAGACCGGTCCTGGGGATGGGTCGAGACTCCCGGGCACCCCGCATTGAACATGAACGACCCACGAACCCGGGAAGGAATACAGAAATGTACGGCAAGGCAACGTTTCAAGGACACCTGATTGGGCGACGGGCAAATGCAATGCTGAATGTATCGATCTTGATGTACTGTGCCGAGGGCTGTGCTGTGCTACGCCGTGCCTAACTGCGATGTGCCATGCCGCGATTGTGCTATATATATAGCGTTGTGGATCGAGTCCTCCCTGGCATCCGAGTCCTGACCGAAATAATCTGGATATAAAGCTCGAGCTGCCTGAGCAGGTGGTAGCTGCCCCAGAACTAATCGACAGAGGGGACACGCCAGGAGGACGCGCCGCGGAAC
>CAUYUJ010014742.1:290572-334879 GCA_963575745.1 Prorocentrum cordatum | reverse complement strand
AAGGCTTCCTAGAAGGAGGCTGCTTCTTAGAAGGCGCCGGCCTTCCATATGCAGAGAGGGACCGCGCCTCCTAAGGAGCAGGGGTGCTTCTAAGAAGCCTTCCCCCCTCCCCCTACCCCCTTCTGCGCGTGGCCAGGGGTGGAGGGGGGGGGACCGCCAACGGGGGATGGAGGAGGTAACGAAGAGGAGAGAGCCGATGTCCCGATCCTGCCGTTGGGCAGAGCGAAATCCCTCTTGCTCGTGCAGCCGGGCTGCGGAACGAAGGAACGGTAACAGGGAACGACGCCCCCCTGCGTGCACGAGGAAGGCTGGAGAAGAAAAGCCACAGAAGGATCTGAGGAATCTCGAGCCCCTTTCTTACCCAAACTGTTCCTTCTTTCAGCGACTTGGCTCGGGCCGGGCGAAAGGGGAAGATAGCAAAGGGGGGGCTGAGAATCAGCTCACGTAGCTGATTTTCCCGGCGCCTCCCGGCGCCGAGAGGCGCCCATGTATCGAGGAATGGGCCCGGCGGCGGGGCCGAAACCAGCTGCATGCAGCAAATTCCGTACCCCCCACCCTTCCCTATCTCCCCCTTTTCGTTCGGCCCGATTGGCTGTGCTCCTTCTGCTGCTCCGCTCCTTTTCAGGGCCGTGCTGCCGCCCGTGTGCCGCGAGCAGCTCCTCACACGTGCCACAGGCTGCACGGATGCAGAGCGGTTCTCCGCCTCGGCCTCGCCGCGCTCCGCCACGCTGGGCGGTCGGATCCCGTGCAGTCCTGCCAGCGGCGTCCGCGGTGAAGCCGGTGGGCTCTCCGCCTCAGCCCTGGCGCTTCCCAGGGCAGGTGTTTCTCGACCTGCCCCATCCCCCTCTGGTCGTCCCCGTCGTCATCTGCGTTCGCGCCGCTTCGCCGGCGTCGTCAGTGGCAGATGGCCTGTGGGGGTGTGAGGCAAGCGCGCTCCACTGCTCGCACAGCAAGTGCTCGCAGATGGCCCGGATCCGCCGCGGGAGACTTAGGATCCACTGCATCGAGGCACGCATGCGTGTGTCGGACGTCTGCGAGTAGGCTCTTGGCGAGTAGGGGAACGCGCTCGGTGACGTTTCTGATGATCTGTGCTACCTATCTGCTGCTGGGTTCGGATGTGTGCCCAGCGTGACACGGGGTAAAAAAGGCTCAGCGGGCAGTGCCCCACACCCGCCTCGAGCAAGTTGGTCAAGCCTCCTCGTGCTCCCTGTGGGGCCACGATCCTCGTGAGAGGTGTGCCCAAATGAGCGCTGTCGCGCATGCGAGCCCTGCCACCAGGGCCCTCGGTGGAGCTCCCTATGGGGCCTTGCACCAAACTGCCTACGGCCGACATCCAATCCCAACAACAAGCATTCGGACGCTCGGAACGGGTACGGAAAAACGGGCACGATGCCCATCCACAAGCGGTGTCCCAAACCGGCAGCAAGCGGCCGCTGTTGGACAGGCGGCTGTCTTTCTTCAGTGAAAAACGACCGCGGCGTTGCCGGCAGCGAATCCTGTTCAGAATGGACACGGACTGGTGCTGGGCATCGTGGCCACTCTTTCCGCATCCGTTCCAGCTGTCCCGGCTTGAGCCAAACTGTTTAATGCGGGATGACGGCTAATTCCAAAACATGAGAGAGAACGATCATAAAAATAGTTTTCTGATTTTTCTGTAATTTTCTCACTGGAGGAGCACGATTAAAAAATAGTTTTCCAGCCCGCGGCCGGTTTTTTCTTATCGTCATCTTGGGCACCGCCGCGTGAACACGACCCCCGGTCGTTTATTAATCGTCATCCTCCATTACTGCTGCCTCCCAGCCCCAGAAGCAAGCCAGAGACCACGAATCCGACGCTGGGTGCCCCGCGCGCCCCTACGTCGGCAGGGGGCCCCCACCGCCGGCAGGGGCCGCGCACCCCTCCTCCCCCCAAGCTCCTCCTCCTCCTCCGCCTCCCCCTCATCCGCCTCCTCCTCCTCCTCCCCCCTCGTCTTCTTCCTCCTCCTCCCCCCTCGTCTTCCTCCCCTCCTCCTCGTCCTCCTCCTCCTCCTTCACCTCGTCTTCCTCCTCCTCCTCCTCCTCCTCCTCCTCCTCCTCCTCCTCCTCCTCCTCCTCCTCCTCCTCCTCTGCCATCCTCGAGGTGCCAGACCTGGGAGCCCCACCCCCCCGAGGCCGCATCCTTTCCCCCCCCCCTTTGCCCGTCTTCGCTCGCTCGCCGCCGCCGCCGCCGTTGTCCTCGGGGTCCGAAGCCAGCGGCGCGGGCGCGCGCGCGCGGGAGCGAACCGGGGAAAGGCTCCCCGTGGGCGTGCGGCGCCAGCCCGTCCCTGTCGCTCCAGCAGTACAGCTTGAGCCTCGGGGAGCGCGGAGGCGCGGCAGCGGGCGGGTGCGGAATTTCGCTTCGTCTGGGCTTCGCTTCCTCGGAGCGTTGCGGCGGTGTGTGTGTGTGTGGGTGTCCCCAGGGCCCCTTCAGGCCGCCACTGGCCAGGCCCATCCCGGGCCCCGGGAGCAGCGCACGCGCCCGCCCCAGCCCGCCAGGAGCGCGCAATGCACCGCTCCATGTGCTCAGGAGGGGCCCCCCCCCCTCTCCCCTCCCATTCCTCTCCTCCTCCTGCCGGGCCTCCTTCTCCCTCGCCTCCTCCCCGCTTCGCCTCCCCTCCCTACTCCTCCTCCTCCTCCTCATCCCTCCTCCTCCTCCTTGCTCCTCCTCCTCTCTCCTGCCTCCTCCCTCCTCCTCCTCCTCCTCCTCCTCCCCCTCCTCCTCTCTCCTCCTCCTCCTCCTCCTCCTCCTCCTCCTCCTCCTCCTCCTCCTCCTCCTCCTCCTCCTCCTCCCTCCTCCTCCTCCTCCTCCTCCTCCTCCTCCTCCTCCTCTCCTCCTCCTCCTCCTCCTCCTCCTCCTCCTCCTCCTCCTCCTCCTCCTCCCCCTCCTCCTCCTCCTTCCCCCTCCTCCTCCTCGCACGTCGCCAAGAGAGCGCAGCAGTCCTCAGCTCCTCACTCTACCTCGGGCAATCTGGGCCTGCACTGCGGGAAGGACCTGGGCTTCCAGACCTTCTGAATTTGGATGGGGCAGGCCTGCCACACGGATGAAAACAAAATAAGAGGCACACATTCGGAGAATGGAGGATTCAGAGGGAGAGCAAACGCCGAGACGGTGGATGGGACAATCAGGAATAGCGGCATCATGCAGAGCAGCGCGGACAATCGCCCACATTCGGGGGCAGCACCAGTAGTGAACAAAACTGTCAGGCTGGCCCTGACATTGAAATATGCATTGCTTTGCTTCTCTGTCGTGCATCCTGAAACTTGTGATCCAGGCCCCGCTCAGGGTTCGCCAGATTGCGTGCCTGAATGCGGGAGGGAACTTCTTTGCGACATTCTGTACTTCGCTCCAATTAATTCCCCGAATTAATTGTCTCTTCGTTGGAAAGTATCGGCACCACCTTTTACTCCAATCGCCTACCAAAGAATCAGGCATGAACTCGGCCCCAAAGGCTCGGATAATCGCTCCCTGAAGTTTCAGTCGTTTCGACGGGTTAGCAATGAGCCTACGCTCTGCCAGAACATTCTCAGCTGCTGCCAAAGCTTTCGCACCAGCTTTCTTATGGGCAGGGGAGGAAAACGGAAAGCCTTTCGCGGCGTTCCTGAGGTTCTCTACAAACGCGGGAGCTTTCCAAAAATTCGGGTATTTCTTTCCATGACCAAGGTCTTGGAGAGTGAGGCACCTCTCAGCTTCGCTCTCCAGCATACTATATATCGTACGCCATTCTGGCAACGTACTGATCGCAGATCTCATTAAAATGCTGGCACACAACGTTTCAATGCTCTCGATCTTGGGCCCTCCCCATTTCCAAAGCGAACACAGGGAAGCTCTTGATAGGGCGCAGTTAGGGAGCGAGAAGAGAGAGGCGAGGGAGGCATGCTCGAGACGACAGAGAGAGGGAATGGATGGGATACTACTAGGCAGCTCAGCATACTGAGCTACATATGACACCGTGGGCATGGCTCGTTTATTGTACAAATACTCGGCAACAGCCGTTGGCGTGGTTTCACGGGAAATTTGGGCCGCACGGGTGGCCCACTTCTTCAGCGGAGCTTCCCAAGCCTCAGTCGAGGCGCCTGGCCCCAGGACCATTCCGAGGTAAGTGACAAAGGCCACGATTTTAAAATCTTTCCACGCAGGGATATTGTTTTCAATCCAAATTCTATACCTGGCGGCCTCAATCTCAGAAAAGGCTCCACTCAGCGGCACGATGAAGCACTTGCTGGTCTTCAGCTTCAGCGCCGCCAGCCTGTAGCTGTTGTCAAAGACACGCTTCAGATCTAGTAATTGACGAATAGCGGTGACCACAGCTCCCACATCATCTGCGCAGGCTTTCGCCGCCGAGATGGGTCGGGATACTCGTGGCGATCGTAATACTTCTCGAAATTCGCTCATGAATGGGTGGCTGCATATCGCGTATAACACCCCGCTTCCAGGACACCCTTGTAGAATACCAGAACACACTGAAAAGAGAAATTGGCTCACCCTCCCATGTACTCCGTAGCATTCAACACAGGTGTAAATGTACTTCATGAAAATCATCATCGGCTCTGGTATGGATAATCTGGCTAGAACTGCGAAGATCCATACGTGCGCTACTGATGGGAAGGCCTGGCCGTAGTCAAATGTGCATAATGCTGGCAGATCCAAAGAGGCTGTGAGTTGCATACTTGCTATCCTTGCTCTTGCGTCCAAGTCCAAAATGTTCACCCCGAAGTTCCTCCCCTGAACGAAACCTCTCTGCTCGCAATCTATGAACTCGCGCAACTTCTTACTTAAGTGGGACACCACTAGGCCTGTGAGGATCTTGTTGCTAGTCTGCTTGAGCCCCAGGGGCCTAGTCTCCGAAGCGCCTCTGAGAACTTCCTCTGAGTCCTGATCATGGCTTCCCTTTACCAGGAAAGCTCCTCTAATAAAGTTGAAGTCACTGAAAAGCGCATTCCCGCTGAGGATCCACCAGAGGGCCTTATCGAGAACCTTGAGCCCCATGGGGTTGAAGCGCCACGCGGAGTACACCAGCCCGTCTGGTCCTGGGGCGCTGTCCTGGAGCCTCTTGAGGTGCTTCTCAAGACTGTGCATTGTCGGTGGAGGCAGATCTTGGAGACAAACTTTGGGAGCATGCCGATCGAGATATCTGTCGATGTCCTGCTGATTGAGATTTTTCGTCGCGCCGAAGACCGCGCCCCAGTGCTGGCTGAGCAGCTGCAGGACCTCGGCTGGTTCCCTGACGACAGCTCCGCTGTCTGTGCGGATGCCTTTCAAAGACATCCTCTTGTCAAAAGGTGACCAGAGCTTGCCTCTTCGGATTTGTCCTATCATCTGTCTTCGCAGTTTGGCTTTTGTCGATTCGTTCGGATTCTCGTTAATTTCTCGTCGGAGTCGGGCTTCTTCCTGTTGGCTCATCGTTCTCTGGATCTGGTCCGAAATCGAGGCAAACTCGGTCGGGTCGTGAAGCCTGACCACCTTCTCGATCGCGTCGATCTCGAGATGGTCTCTGCCTAATCTACTGCTCGACCTGATCTTCTCTGCCAATTTGATGTCTTGCCTCCAGATAGCCCTGGCAATGGATTTTACTGTGATATACCGAGAAAAGAGACTATCAGGCGAGCTCCTTAGCATCGTATTTCTGGCGACTCTTGCAGCTTCCCTCATCATTTTCGTCACGAAGTCCAGGGCCAGAGGGGGAGAAAGCTCATCAACTCCAGGAAGCTCCGAGACCTTACGAAGATATTCGGCGTATTTGGGATGTCGATACACATCTCTGGGAATGCTTTGAAAACTTTCCTGAATGTCCTCTGAATTTCTCTTCGGGATGCTGCTCGAGGCCGTCACGACTACCGGTGCGTGATCGCTGATGCCCTGCTTGTGGAGCACCTCTGGCATCTCGGTGACATTGCCCGAGATCGTGAGCTGGTTGAGCACCCAGCCCTTGAAACTAACAAACAGCCGATCTATCGAGGTGAGCACGCGCTGAGGGGCATGAAAATGTGTTGGTTCTGCTACTTGTAGTTCTGTCATGTGTTTGAGAGCTTCCATCCATTCCCCGTCCTGTCCCCTCCTGTATTCTCTAACGTAATTGATGTTCTGGCTATCTGTGTTTCTGTTCTGGCTCTCTGTGTTGTAGTTCTGGCTATGTGTGTCCCTATTCTGGCCCTCTATGTCCCTGTTCTGGCTATCTGCGTTTCCGTGCTGGCTATCTGTGATCCTGTTCTGGCTCTCTGTGTTGCTGTCCTGGCTGTGCCTGTTCCTGTTCTGGCTATCTGTGTTGTTTTTCATGTTCTCTGTGTTGCCCCTGCGCTGCCATCTCCCGCTCCTCGGGTCATCCTCGATCGGCGGCTGGTCGGCAAAGTTGAAATCACCCGCCACCGCGACCAGGCAAGATTCTGGGTGAGCACTCGCTTGATCAAGGTCCTCCCTGATCTTCGCTGCTACATGTCGTTTTTGTTCTCTCGTGAGTTTAAAATTGTGAACGTTGTAGTGGGAAATCCAGATATCCATGGCGAACTCAATCCGAAGGTTAAGAACTCTCCCTGGAATCAAAACTCTGGCTTCCGTCTTCGGCGCCTCGGACCCCAGGAAAGCGAAGTTCGGGTAGAACGTGACCACTCCCCCTGCCTGAGACGATGGACAAAAACTCGGTGATGCACTCGCCTCCTTATTCAAGTGGTAGACTAGCTCTTGGACCTCTAGCTCAGTCCCGTGGCTCTCTTGGAGGGCGAGGATGGTTCCAGAACGAAGGATAGATCGCAAAGTACGCAACTTCCGATCTCGCGTGGAGGGGAGATGATGGAAAAGAGCTCGAGAGTTCCACGTGGCAAGAGTTAGCTTCCAAACCTGGTTCTTATCTCTCCATCTGGTGAAGAGCCTGCTAAATACTCCACTCGATGTTCTCTGTTGGGCTGGCGAAGGCCTGGTTGAAACACGGGCGCAAAAAGTCAATATCCACTCCAGCTGCTTCGCAGTTGGCACGGGCGAAAGAGATGACAGGCGCTTCGTCTCCTGGGCGAGGGTCGACACGAACGAGTGGTTTCCACATATGGCTGAGCTCCCCTTTCGATTTGTCGCCGTAGACCTTGATATTGGGGTACTTCTCTGCCATGATGTTTCGCATTTTCTTGAGATAAAGTTCTCGTCTGACCATCTGCGGGTTCTTATCTCCAGCCAAGAATAACTCATACGGGTTACCGTCCACATCTTTTGCATTGAAACGTTCCCAGCTGCCATTAAATTGTCGTAGACTTCCCAGTATCTGAAGTACCTTCCGCTCGGCAAATCCTTTGCTTCCGCCGATCCTGAGTGCAAACCGGCGCGCCGCAGGTTCTCCTTCCATAGTGTAGCCCTTCGGCCCGATGCTGTTCCTGGCCAGTATGTCTCCGAGTGCGTCGAGTACGTTCTGCTTTGGTAGCATGCCCTTTGATCTAATAGTGAGAATGGCCGTGTCGATAGATCTGTCAAAAGCCGTGTCCACTGGCTTGGGCAGCGGGCGTTCTTCTCTGATACCTCCAAGCGTGTTGCGAATGTTGTGAAGTTCCTGCTTGAGGATCGCGATGTCTTTAGCCTGGTTCTCCAACCTTGCTTCCACCTGGCACATCCGTCCCTCCACCTTCTTGTGAATGGCATCGAGGCTGGTCGACAGCGTGTTGGACATCCCACTGACGGTGCCTGCGAACGATTGGAGCATGTTCTGCATGGCACGGAGGGACTGCTCCATGTGAGATTTGTGCTCATCAAGAGAAGCCCGAAGATCATCATTTTCATTACCAGCACGAGCACGCATACGCCTCCCTTCTTGACTGTCGAATGTGGGAAACTCCTCCAATTCTTCCGCGATGCGCTGCTGCGTGGCATCCCCGATCGACATGGCTGAACTGCGGGGTTCGATAAATCCGAAAAACTCTTGGGATGAATGGCCGAAAGAGCCGTGGTCCCTGCCTCGGGCAGGCCTCTTGGGGACCACTTCGGTGCCTCCTGGGGGCGGTCTCGAGCGGGAGGTTCCGAGTCCCCAAACGATATCTTGAGCCAAAATCCTACTCTCTCTCCTCCTCCTCCTCCCTCCCCCTCCTCCTCCTCCTCCTCCTCCTCCTCCTCCTCCTCCTCCTCCTCCTCCTCCTCCTCCTCCTCCTCCTTCCCCCTCCTCCTCCTCCTCCTCCTCCTCCTCCCTCCTCCTCCTCCTCCTCTCCTCCTCCTCCTCCCCCTCCTCCTCCTCCTCCTCCCTCCTCCTCCTCCCCTGGGAGGCGGCTCTGTGTCGACGTCCGCCGCCCGGCTCCTGCTTCGCCGCGGCAGCTTTGGCCTCCCCGGCGGGCGGGGCGGGCCCCCGCTCGCGCGGCGCCGCGGGCTCCGGCGGCTGCGGCACTGCCGGGGGCTGCCACGGCAGCCACTGCGGGGGCTTCGCGGGCGCGCTCTGCTGCCACGCCAGCGGCTCCGGGGACGGCGTGCGGATGCGGGCCCAGGCCGCGTCGGGGGCGCTCCACTCCCGGGTCGGGGAGCGCGCGTCGGCCGCGGAGGCCCTGCTGTCGCCGCGGGCGCTGCTGAACGCCCAGGTGTCTGGCCCGTGGGTGCGGGGAGTGCTGGCGTCCATGAGCTCACTGTCGTTGGAGAGGATCTCGAGCTTGAGGCCCGCTGGCGGGCGGCCCCGCCCGCAGGCGAGACCGGCGCAAGCGGTTCCTCGTTCGCCGTCAAGCTGGTCGGGCCTGCTGTCGCACACGCCATAGTAAGTGGCGCTTGTCGCCCAAGGCTGTGAGCTGCTGCGGCTGCAGTTTGGCCATGGCGGGGCGCGAGCGGGCTGGTTCGCCATGGTAGCCGAGCCCCGGCCGCCGAGCGGAGCCGATGCGCGCGGCGTCGGAGCAGTTCTGGGCGGCTCGGGGAGCCCGAGGACTCGAGCCTCCAGGTTATTGTGTAATTACGGACACCGAGGAGGAGGAGGAGGAGGAGGAGGAGGAGAAGGAGGAGGAGGAAGAGAAGGTACGGTGATGGCTTTGGATAAGGAGCCATTGGATCAGGAATCCAGGGTCTGAAAACCTGGTTGGGCACCAACTGAGGTTTGACCATGGATATCACCGCCGCCCTCAACTGGAGAAGGAATCCTCCAGGGTCTGAAGCCTCATGGGCTCATTCCTTGAAGAGACGCCCCAACCGTATGGAAGAGAGGGAGGGAAACACATGGCGGCTCGCCGCTAGGGCCCCACCGCCAGTCCAGACGGCGACAATAAATTGGGCGCGGCCCCGCAGAAACTGCCCGGGTGGTGCGTCAGAAATATATGGGCCATGACAAGGATTGCGCGATCCGAGCTTGGCTGTGAACACGACGACCGAAAATAAAAGGACTATTGTTGCTTGCGACATAGGTTTCGTACCAGGCGGCGAAACATGATCGACCCACGAAGCGGGAAAGGAATATAGAAATGTAAGGCATGGCAACGTTTCAAAGACACCTGATTGGGCGACGGGCAAATGCAATGCTAAATGTATCGATCTTAACTGATCTGGATCTTAAGCTCGAGCTGCCTGGGCAGATGGTAGCTGCCCCAGAACTCATCGACAGAGGGGACACGCCAGGAGGACGCGCCGCGGAACGTCCCAAGGGACGCGCCAGGCGACGTGCCAAGGGACGTGCCATGGGGACGCACCGCGGGACGTGCCAATGGGACGCGCTGCGGAACGCGCCAATGGACGTGCCGCGGGACGTGCCAGGGGACGCGCCGCGCGACGTGCCAGGTGGACTCGCCACGGAACGCGCCAAGGAACGTGCCAAGGTTCAATGTTGAGTGTATATATATATATATACATCGATCTTGATGTACCGTGCCGAGGGCTGTGCTGTGCTGGGCCATGCTGAACTGCGATGTGCCATGCCGCGAATTTGCTGTATATAGCGTTGTGGATCGAGTCCTCATTGCATCCGAGTCCTGACCGAACTGATCTGGAATTAAGCTCGATCTGCTTGAGCAGATGGTAGCTGCCCCAGAACTCATCGACAGAGGGGACACGCAAGGAGGACGCGCCGCGGAACGTCCCAAGGGACGCGCCAGGCGACGTGCCAGGGGACGTGCCATGGGGACGCATCGCGGGACGTGCCAAGGGGACGCGCTACGGAACGTGCCAATGGACGTGCACCGCGCGACGTGCCAGGGGGACTCGCCACGGGACGCTCCGCGGAACGTGCCAGGCAACATGCCAGGCTGCAATGCTGAGTGTATCGATCTTGATGTACCGTGCCGAGGGCTGTGCTGTGCATGGGCGACCTGGACACGTGAAAACAAGCGTTTCACTCGAGACGTTCTCAGCACATCCTCATGCTAGACATCCGCCTGGGCAACCTGGACACGTGCAAACAAGCGTCTCGATCGAAACTTCCTCGACACATCCTCATGCTAGACATCCGCCTGGGCGACCTGGACACGTGAAAACAAGCCTCTGGTTCGAGACATCCTCAACAACTCCTCATGCTAGACATCTGTCTGGGCAACCTGGAGGCGTGAAACCAAGCGTCTCGCTCGAGACATCCTCAAGACCTGGGCACGTGAAAACAAGCATTTCACTTGAGAGATACTCCGAATTCAGGTCCCCAGGAGAGGACAATCTATAACACAAAACAAGCGTTTCGCTCTAGACATCCTCAACAAATTCTGAAACATTAGCGTTTCGTTCGAGACATCCTCAATGTTGAATTCGCCGGCCCACCTCGACCTCGATATTTATTGCAAAAGAAATTCGCCGGCCCACCTCAAGTCAAACCCGGAGGTAAACAAACTAAAAATGATCCCTGGGCTTATGCCCTTTCCGGGAAGAAGACCCTGTCATTGGTTGAGCCATCGGACGCGCACCCGGAGGCCGAGAACAAAACTACATGCGATTGGTTTCGGTAAGAATTGCGCACGTGCCGGTCGAACATCATTCCGGCGAGGTGTGACACGGGAACCCTGCCCCCCAGGACGGCCCCCAAGACCCCCAACAGAATCCCAAGAACCCCACGGACGGCCTCCAAAAGCCCCCGGGGGGCTCTGCAACAGGATCGGCCCACGAACCCGGAGAGGGATGTAGGAATGACAAGTATGAACACGTTTCCAAGACACCATAAGTGGGCGACGGGCAATTCCAATGGTCAGAGGAAAAGATGTTCGCCAGGGATTCGGCTGCGCCGCTCGCCCCTCTCACTGCGCCCGTTGCTATTCACATCCTTCCGCGGGCAACATGATCGACCCACAAACCCAGAAAGGAATATAGAAATGCAACGACTGGCAGCGTTTTCAAAAACACCTGATTGGGCGACGGGCAAATGCAGTGCTCAATGTATCGATGTTGATGTACCGTGCCGAGGGCTGTGCTGTGCTGGGCCGTGCTGAACTGCGATGTGTCATGCGTCGAATTTGCTCTATATAGCACTGTGGATCGAGTCCTCCCTGGCATCCGAGTCCTGACCGAACTGATCTGGATCTTAGGCTCGAGCTGCCTGAACACATAGTAGCTGCCCCAGAGCTAATTGACAGGGGGACATGCCAGGAGGACGCGCCGCGAAACGTCCCAAGGGATGCGCCAGGCGACGTGCCAGGGGACGTGCCATGGGGACGCACCGCGGGACGAGCCAAGGGGACGCGCTACGGAACGTGCCAATGGACGTGCCGCGGGATGTGCCAGGGGACGCGCCACGCGACGTGCCAGGGGGACTCGCCAAGGGACGCCCCACGGAACGTGCCAAGGAACGTGCCAGGTTGCAATGCTGTGTGTATCGATCTTGATGTACCGTGCCGAAGTCTGTGCTGTGCTGCACCGTTCTGAATTGCGATGTGCCATGCCGCGGTTGTGCTCTATAGCGTCGTGGATCGAGTCCTCCTTTGCATCCGAGTCCTGGCCGAACTGATCTGGATCTTAAGCTCGAGCTGCCTGAACACATAGTATCTGCCGCAGAGCTAATTGACAGGGGGACATGCCAGGAGGACGTGCCGCGGAACGTCCCAAGGGATGCGCCAAGCGACGTGCCAGGGGACGTGCCATGGGGACGCACCGCGGGACGTGCCAAGGGGACGCGCTACGGAACGTGCTGGGGACAAGCGTTTCGCTCGAGACATCCTGTCAAACTCCTCATGCTAGACATCCGCCTGGGCAACCTGGACACGTGAAAACAAGCGTTTCGCTCCACACATCCTCAACACATGCTCATGCTAGACATCCGCCTGGGCGAACTGGACACGTGAAAACAAGTGGTTCGCTCGAGACATCCTCAACACATCTTCATGTGAGACGTCCGCCTGGGTGACCTGGGCACGTGAAAACAAGGTTTCGCTCGAGACGTCTCAACACCTCCTCATTCTAGGCATCCACCTGGGCGACCTGGACACGTGAAAGCAAAGGTCTCGCTCGAGACCTCCTCAACACATCTTCATGTCGGACATCCGCCTGGGCGACCTAGACACGTGAAAACAAGCGTATCTCTCGAGACAGTCTCAACACATCCTCATGCTAGGCATCCACCTGGGCGACCTGGACACGTGAAAGCAAAGGTCTCGCTCGAGACCTCCTCAACACATCTTCATGTCGGACATCCGCCTGGGCGACCTAGACACGTGAAAACAAGCATATCTCTCGAGACATTCTCAACACATCCTCATGCTAGGCATCCGCCTGGGCAACCTGGACACGTGCAAACAAACATCTTGATCGAGACTTCCTCAACACATCCTCATGCTAGACATCCGCCTGGGCGACGAGGACGCGTGAAACCAAGCGTTTCGCTCGAGACATCCTCAACAAATCCTGGCGCTAGACCTCTGCCTGGGCAACCTGGAGGCGTGAAACCAAGCATTTCGCTCTAGACATCCTCAACAAATTCTGAAAAACATGCGCTTCGCTCGAGACATCCTCAATGTTTAATTCGCCGGTTCACCTCAACTTCGATATTTATCGCAAAAATAAATTCGCCGGCACACCTCAAGTCAAACCCGGGGTTAAACCTAGTAAAGGAGAACCCTGGGCTTATGCCATTTCTGGGGAAAAAATGAAATATTGAAGACCTTGGTGATCATGATGCCGTGAAGCAAGTTCCGCTACACTGTGTTGCACTGCGCTGCGCCGTGCCGTGCCGCGTTGCACTGTGCCGCCACACTGCGCCGACATGTGATTTACCCTACTGCGTGGCGAAGCAATCGCTAACGGCGTCCAAGCCCCGCCCGAACTGATTTAAATCTTCAGCTCGAGCTGCCTGACCGCGCTGTTGCCCTGAACTCGAGCTCAAAATCCAACCCAGCTCCCCAAAGGGACGACACGAAACGGGGCACAGGCTCACGGACGCGCCACGGAATGTACCAGGGGCGCATTAGGGGATGCGCCAGGGGGCGTGTCAGGGGACGTATTCGGGGACGTGCGCTGGACGTGTCAGGAACCTGCCACGAGACGTGCCAAGGCGCGTGCCATGGGGCGGGACAGAGAATGCCATGCCAGGGGACGCGGTAAGGGGCGCGCCACGGAATGGACAGGACCTTGAAACAAGACAGGAAACGCGACAGAGGACGGGCCAGGGAAGGGGCCACGTCGAGGGGCGTACTGGAGGACGTGCCAGGGCAAACCACGCCAGAGCGTCGCAAAGGACGCGCCGTAGAAACGATTGTCCATCGCCACTTCGCGCGAGCACCGAGGCAAATAGGCCAACAGCGGGCCACGCTCTGCACGGCATACACCGTGCAATCACGCGCACGGGACGGCCTCACAGGGGACTGGCCAGCGCGCCAGGGGACGCCCCACGGACACCTGGACACGTGAAAACAAGCGTCTCGCTCGAGACATCCTCAACACATCCCCATGCTAGACATCTGCATGGGCGACCTGGGCACGTGAAGACAGCCGCTTCGCTCGAGACATCCTCTACACATCGTCAGGTTAGGCATCCGCCTGGGCGACCTGGGCACGTGAAAACAATCGTTTCGCTCGAAACATTCTCAACGCATCCTCAGGCTAGACATCCGCCTGGGCGACCTGGACACGTGAAAACAAACGTCTCGCCCAAGACATCCTCTACACATCTTCATGTTAGGCATCCGCCTGGGCGACCTGGGCACGTGAAAACAATCGTTTCGCTCGAAACATTCTCAACGCATCCTTATGATAGACATTCGCCTGGGCGACCTGGACACGTGAACACAAACGCCTCTCGCTCGAGACATCCTCAAAAAACCCTGACACCAGAAAACAAGCATTTCGCCTGAACATCCCCCAACTCTGCAAAACGATCGTTTCGCTCAAGACATCCTCAACAAATTCTGTAAAACGAGCGCTTTGCGGGGGACATCCTCAAAATTCAACTCCGCCGGCCCACCCTTTCCTCGTCATTTATCGCAGAATGAGGTCGCCGGCCCTCTTCAAGTTGGGGCTCGGCATAGTTTACAAAAACTAGACGAGCACCCTGGGCCAACGCCCTTTCCAAGAAAACATGATCGACCCACGAGCCCGGAAAGGAATATAGAAACGTAAGGCATGGCAGCGTTTCCAAGACACCTGACTGGGCGACGGGCAATTGCAACGCTGAGTGTATCGATATTGATGTACCGTAGCACCCCGCAGATGCGGATAAGAATGAGGGGGCGGTGGGGACGTCGGCAGTTTGCGAAACTCTGGAGAAGCCCGCCGCAGGTGCCAAAGGTTTCCAAATTATACAACGAGCCTGCCGCAGCCGCCGATTCTTTCGTTAAACCAATGTGGGTAGGTCGCAGGTGGCTCGCGGGTGGGTCGCGGGTGGGTCGTGGGTGGGTCGCAGGTGGGTCGCGGGTGGGTCGCTGTTGGGTCGCGGGTGGGTCGCGGGTGTAGAGGGCAGCAAATCCACCCCATAAGAATCACCCCGACAAGCGAAGCCGTTTAGTAAACGCACACAAGGAATAAATCGAACAGGGCAGGGCTGTTTAGTAAACGCCCAGGGCCGCTTCGTAAACGTAAATTGTCGGGTCCGGGTGGTTTCTCCTCCCTTGAGGGTGGGTCGCGGGGTGGGTCGCGGGTGGGTCACTGGGTGGGTCGCGGGTGGGTCGCGGGTGGGTCGCGGGTGGGTCGCGGGATGGGTCGCGGGTGGGTCGCGGGGTGGGTCGGGGGTGGGTCGCGGGGTGGGTCGCGGGGTGGGTCGCGGGGTGGGTCGCGGGGTGGATCGCGGGGTGGGTCGCGTGTGGGTCGCGTGTGGGTCGCGGGTGGGACGACGACAACAACAAACAACAACAGCAACAACACCAACAGCAACAACAACCACAACCAAAACAACCACAACAGCAACAGCAAAACAAGCAGAATTCTCACCGCAAGTTCCCTTTTCAGCCATGCACCCAGGGACGATGAATGACCGTTGGGCCCCCTCACTCTGACTGTGCCAAAAGCTGTGCTGTGATGCGCCGTGTTGAACTGCGATGTGCACTGCCGCGAGTGTGCTCTATAACGTTGCGGATCGAGTCCCCCTTTGCATCCGAGTCCTGAACTGAACTGATCTGGATCTTTAGCTCGAGCTGCCTGAGCACATAGCAGCTGCCCCAGAGATAATTGACAGGGGGGCATACCAGGGGGGCTCGCCGCGGAACTTCCCAAGGGACGCGCCAGGGGACGCGCCACGCGACGTGCCAAGGGAACTCGCCATGGGACGCGCCACGGAACGTGCCAGGGAACGTGCCAGGTTGCAAAGCTGAATGTATCGATCTTGATGTACCGTGCCAAGGGCTGTGCTGTGCTGCACCGTGGTGAACTGCGATGTGCCATGCCGCGATTGTGCCCTATAGCGTTGTAGATCGAGTCCTCCTTTGCATCCGAGTCCTGACCGAACTGATCTGGATCTTAAGCTCGAGCTGCCTGAGCATAGCAGCTGCCCCAGGGCTGGGGGCATACCAGAGGGCGCGCCGCGGAACGTCCCAAGGGACGCGCCAGGGAACGTGCCAAGGGACGTGACACGGGGACGCACCGTGGGACGTGCCAAGGGGACGCGCTGCGGAACTTGCCCATGGACGTGCCACGGCACGTCCCCTGATACCGCGCGACTTGCCAGGGGGACTCGCCACGGGACGCACCACGGAACGTGCGAGGGAACGTGCCAGGCGACGCGCCAGGGGACGTGCCATGGAACGCGTCAGGGAACGTGCCACGTGACGTGGCACGGGGCCGTGCTCCCAGGAAAGCCAATTTTCTGATCCAACATGCGGTCGTCCAGGGCGCCAGCCAGGGACAGCCATGTCAGGTACCCCCCTGGGCGACATGGGCACGTGAAAACAAGCATTTCGCCTGAGACACCCCTGCAATCTGGCCCCCGACGAGGCCCCCGCTCGAGACATTCCCCAACTCTGCAAAACCAGCATTGCGCCTGAGACATCCTCAGCACATGTACATAAAACAAGCGTTTCGCTAGGGACATCCTCAATCATTTTGTTCGCCGGCCCACCCTTTCCTTGTTATTTCTCGCAAGAGAAATTCGCCGGCCCACCTCACGTCGATTCCGGGGATAAACCTCTAAAAGAGAACCTTGGGCCCGCGCCCTTTCCGGGAAAAGGAAGGATGAGGGAGAGGAGGAGAAGGAGGACGACGACGACGACCACGACAACGACAACGGCGAGAGGGAAGACGAGTAGGACGGTGGGGAGAGTGAAGAAGGAGGGGGACGACAACGAAGACGGCGGGGTGAAAGAAGAGGAGTCGGGGAGGAGCGGGGTGGGGGGGGGGGGGGAAGAGGAGGAGGCAGAGGCGGGAGGAGGGGAGCTGGGAGGGCGACGCGACGCCGACGAGGACGGGAGGAGGAACCAACGCGGCATGGGAGGGCGAGGGGGCCGCTCGGGGGACGAGGGGGTCCCGAGGCCCCCGCGCCCCCCGAGGCCTCTCCGGGGCCGCGCCCCGGCCGGGCCCGCTCGAGGCCACGGCCCTGGCCGCGGGCGACGAAGAGAGGGGGAGCGCAGCGGCACTGGGGGCGGCGCCGGCTGCTCCCCGGGGGCAGCGGCGGGAGGGCAGGGGGGGGAGCTTCGGCTGCGGGTGCCATGGCCAGGGGCACTCCAACAGTCCGATCGTGGAAGTAGAGAGGTGCTCACAATGCGTAAGCCATGCTCTAAACATGTGCCGATCACGTTTACGTGTATCTACACATACATATATACACATACATACATCTATATATATATATATAGAACATGCTTGAAGCACGTTTTAGACATCTGGGCATGATCTGGCAGCACGCTCCCTCTCCCTCCATCGCCTTCCACAGAGCTCCGGCCGCACGCGGGAGGTGGCCCCTGGGCAGGCCTGGCCTCCGTGGTGCGCGGCCTCGGCCGCGGGCACTCGGCGATCGGGGGGAGGGGGGGGAGAGGGTCCTCCGCCTCCTCCTCCTCCTCCTCCTCCTCCTCCTCCTCCTCCCTCCTCGTCCCTCCTCCTCCTCCTCCTCCTCCTCCTCCTCCTCCTCCTCCTCCTCCTCCTCCTGGAGGAGGTCACCCCAGCGAAGGGCCACTCCTATACGCGGGGTCGAGAGGGCAGGGCCCGAGATCCGGCGTGGGGGGGAAAGGGCAACCGCGATAGGGAGAGATCACGCCCCAGGGCTCCAGGCCCCATCTTTCGCTTGCGTCCGGCTTCGGGCCGCATCGACCTGCGAGGGCCCCGCAGGAGGGCCCCGCAGGAGGGCGCGCAAGGAACGCCCACAGCTCGAAGGAAGGGAGCCACGCCAGGATCTCGGGGGAGGCACGAGAGGGTCTGGACGCCCGATGTGGGCACAGTCGGGGAGTTGACCTAAGGAACGATAAATCAGGAACGAGGCCCCTTTCTCCCATAAGTTAAACGTCGATTTCCCATGGAAGACCTCAGGAAAACCTGAGGCAAACTGTTTAATAATCAAAGAACACCGAGCCCCTCCCCAACGAAAGGGGTTCCTTCTTCAGCGCCCCGACTGTACGGAAAACATGGGCACAATGCCCAACAGCAAATGTTGCCCCAAACCAACAGCGGCAGCTGCTGGGCAGGCGGCCTTCTGCCTCAAATGCACACGGGCCGCGGGAACACCGACCGCGAGTCTGGTTCACAATGAGCAGGAACCACTGCTGGGCATCGTGCCCATCCTTTCCGCACCCGTCTCGCTCGTGCCGAGAGGAGGGCGCGCAAGGAACGCCCAGAGCTCGAAGGAAGGGCGCCACGCCAGGATCTGACTACCTACCAGACCACCCCAACCCAACCCGAAGACCCGAATTTCGGGTGGGGGGGGTAAGGGTTCCACATGTGTTTTGTCCTATGTTGCCCGACCCCCCCCCACACACACTGGAAATCGAGGGTAAGTCTGAGCCTTCGGGCTGGGTTGGGGTGGTTTGGTGGGCGGTGAGGATCTCAGGGGCAGGCACGGGCTTGGACGCCCGAAATGGGTACCGAAAACATGATGGACCCACGAACCCGGAAAGGGATATAGACATGTGCAGCATGGTCACGTTTTCACGATATCCAACTGGGCGACACCTCACGAAACATCCCACGAGACAGCCCGCGAAACATCCCAGGAGACACCTCACGAAACAACCCACGAGACACCTCACGAAACATTCCACGAGACACCCCGTGAAACATTCCACGAGACACCCCACGAACAGGCAACCACTCAACCAGACACCCCACGAAACATTCCACGGGGGTGCGACTGGGTGTGGTCGTGCTGGGGTGTGGTCGTGCTGGAGTATGGTCGTGTTGGGGTGTGGTCGTGCTGGGGTGTGGTCGTGCTGGGGGGTGGTCGTGCTGGGGGGTGGTCGTGCTAGGGGGGTGGTCGTGCTGGGGGGTGGTCGTGCTGGGGCGTGGTCGTGGTGTCGTGCTGGGGCGTGGTCGTGCTGGGGTGTGGTCGTGCTGTGGTGTGGTCGTGCTGGGGTGTGGTCGTGCTGGGGTGTGGTGCGTGCTGGGGTGTGGTCGTGCTGGGGTGTGGTCGTGCTGGGGTGTGGTCGTGCTGGGTGGGGTCGTGCTGGGGTGGGGTCGTGCTGGGGTGTGGTCGTGCTGGGGTGTGGTCGTGCTGGGGTGTGGTCGTGCTAGGGTGGGGTCGTGCTGGGGTGGGGTCGTGCTGGGGTGTGGTCGTGCTGGGGTGTGGTCGTGCTGGGGTGTGGTCGTGCTGGGGCGTGGTCGTGCTGGGGTGGGGTCGTGCTGGGGTGGGGTCGTGCTGGGGTGTGGTCGTGCTGGGGTGGTCCGCACCCTGTGATTTATCGATCGGGTCGTGCTGGGGTGTGGTCGTGTGGTCGTGCTGGGGTGTGGTCGTGCTGGGGTGTGGTCGTGCTGGGGTGTGGTCGTGCTGGGGTGTGGTCGTGCTGGGGCGTGGTCGTGCTGGGGCGTGGTCGTGCTGGGGTGTGGTCGTGCTGGGATGTGGTCGTGCTGAGGTGGCCCGCACCCTGTGATTTATCTATCGGGATTTCAAAAACAAGCGTTTCGCTTGAGACATCCTCAAATTTTAATCCGCCGGCCTCCTTCGACCTCGATATTTATCAGGGAAAGAATCCGCCGGCCTCCTTCAAGTTGGGCACGGGGACATTGTTTACATACTAAAAGAGAACCCTGGGCCTATGCCCTTTCCGGGAAAAATTGGTACTATGTCCAACAGCACATGCTGTCCCAAACCAACAGCGGCCGCTGTTGGGCAGGCGGCCTCCTGTCTCGAATGGACACAGGCCGCGGCGGCGTGGACAGCGAGCCCTGTTCAAAATGAACAAGATCCGCTGTTGGGCATTGTACCCATTCTTTCAGTACCCGTTTCTTGCGTGCAGAATGGGGGGCGGTGGACCTTCTCGGAGTGAAACTTCTCGGAGACCTTGGCCCACTCCATCTGCGTGCCCGGCGGCTGCAGCAGCAGCTCCTCCGGGGGCAGGCAGCGCGGCGGCGCGCGCGAGGCGCCCCCCCGGGCTGCGCGGGGCGCGCTGGCCTCCTCGACGAGGGGGGCGAGCAGTGGCACACTTGGCTCCCCCCCTGGCTCTCCCCCCCCTCCCCCTTCCCCCTCCGCCCCTGGTCATTTCCCCCCACCCCCCCCCCAAAAAAAAACACCCCGCCCCTGCATCCCTCCTCCCCCCATCGCTCCTTCCCCCCCTCCCCTCTGCTCTCTCCACCCGGGGGGGGATTGACAGTGAAGGGGAACGGATAAGGCACTTAGCTGCCCCCGATACGCAACACGCAACACGTACCGTACCGATACGGAACTCAACACGTAGGCTGAAAACGCTGAAAACGTGGGTGCGACGCGATACATTCGCCAAAACGTGGTCCAATACGTGGAGCCAACACGCAACGTATTGACACGGACGTCTTGAACACGGGCCGTGTTGCGTTTCAAAACGCGCGTATCGAGGCCACTACAGTCGAGGCGTTGACCTAAGGAACCCTGAATAAGGAACGAGGCCCCTTTTTTCGTAAGTTAAACTTCGACTTCCCATCGAAAACTGAAGGGAAACCTTAGGCGAGGTGTGGAACAATGAAGGAACATCGAGCCCCTCCCCAACGAACAGGGTTCCCTCTTCAGCGCCCCGACTGTAAGAGAAGGCATCAAGACGGGAGGGGGATGCCTCCGAGGCCTCGAGCATTCGGCACCCGCACGCGCGGAGGGGGGCACGGGGCGGGTCACGCGGCGGCTCGGCAGCGCGCGCGTGCTCGTAGTCAGGGCGCCTAACTTCGCGCTCTCGCGCTGCCCCTCGGAGGGAGGAGGAGGAGGAGGAGGAGGAGGAGGAGGAGGAGGAGGAGGAGGAGGAGGGGGATGGGGAGGAGGAGGGAGGGGATGGGGAGGAGGAGGCGAGGAGGAGGGGGAGGAGGAGGAGGAGGAGGACGAGGAGGAGGGAGGAGGAGGAAGAGAAGGATGAGGAGGAGGAGGAGGAGGAGGAGGAGGAGGAGGAGGAATCGGGGAGCCGAAGCGCGAAGCGTGAACAACTTCGTGCCCTCGAGGGCGCACTTGCTATCAGGGGCTCCGCGAGCCGCTGGTCGCGAGGCAGCGCTGGCGGCGGCAGGCGGCGGCCAGCACTGGAGGCAGGGCCGCCACCGCCGACGCTCGAGCTGCCCACCCGTCACCTGTGCGTCGGCAGTGAGCGGCTCGTCAACACTGCGGATGGGCCATCGCTCGGATCTCCACGCAACGTGCAGTTGCGCGCACAATGTGTACGCGCATCATCTGGGTGTGCGCGCCAGGTGAACCGCGTGCGCCACAGGTGGGCCAGGGGCACCATTTGCTCCAGGTGCGCCATGAGCGCCTGGTGAGATCACGCCGGATGCAGGTCGGCATGTCCCACAGACCTGCGACCCTCTACATAAAATACACCCGGGAAGCCACCAAACATCTGGCACCGACAGCATATTCAACACAGCGTTGTGCAACTGTTTTGTGTGTTTGTGTTTGTGTGTGTTGTGCCATACTTGTTTCGTGAGTTTCGCATCGTGCGAGATACTACCTGGGCCCCTGTAACGCATCGACCCCCCAACATGCGCCCACGCGGTACTCCGGCAATGCAAATCGCAATGCGATCTTCGAGGGTCCTGGTGGCCCGATTCACAGATAATCCCCCCCAGACCGCCAAGTCCCTCTTTTCGAAGCGTGGTGGCGAATTCGCGCGGATTCGCAATCATGCGCCAATGACGGTGATGGTAATACGTCGTTGTCACTCTTTGCATCGTGATCGATGTCATGTTCGCCATGCCCGCCGACATCGTCGCAACATCTATAAACGTCATCACCATTGACATCGTTGACATCGTCGGCACCGTGGCCACCATCAATTCACATCAATATAACATCACTGCCATTGTTGACACCGTGATCGGCGCCATCGTGGTGGCAATCAATATCATCATGAGACGATGACCCTCAGGACCGACGCGTGGTGGACTAATGCGCTGACGGATGTGGCCCCAGCGATCCAGCAGAATGACAGCGCAGGCGAAGATGTCGGCCTTCGGGCCACGCGGCAACTGCTCAAGTCAAGCTCTATTGCCAGCCTGCCCCTCTGGTCATCCAGATTCCCACAGCCTCTCTGACCCTCTTTTCCATATGCACAACTCCTGTCTGTCGCACCCTCGCGTGCCCCTCCTTATACATAACTCCTGCCTGTAGCACCCCCAGACGTGTCGGTAGGGCTGTCCAGGCGTGTCGCCTGAGACATCCTCGCGATGTATGATCCCCATGCTGGGAGTTAACAGTTTCACAGATAGAAAGCGGTTCGTTTTCAAAGTGTCGCCCTCGCCGTAGCGCCGTGCACACTAGTCTTAAAACTTCGCAGCAGCTTCAAGGATTGAGAGCGGGCCGTTTTCAAAACGGGGCTCTGGCCTTAGCGACGCGTGCATGTTTAAAAAGTGCTGTAATCGATTCAGGGATGGGAGGCGGTTCCTTTTCGAAATGAGGCTCTTGCCTTAGCGCCGCGCAGACTCCTCTTAAACAGCTGCACCAGCTTCAAAGATGACGGGCGGTTGCCTTTCAAAACCGGTCTCCTGCCTCAGCGCAGCGCGCACATTCGCCTAAAAAGCCTGGCAACAGGTGCAGGAATGGTGGGGAGCTGCGCTTTTCCAAGTGGGGCCGTCGCGTGACACTCCATTCCCCCTAACAAATGCTTGCCCTGAGGGGCCACCTGTCTATGCAACGAGTCGGGCAGTGCGTTCTTTCTTCGCCCCCTCGCAACCGTTGCGGGAATGGTGGGCAGATGCCTTTCCAAGTGGCGCCTTCGTTGGAGACTCCCTCCCCCCCAAGACATGCTTGCCCCGAGGGGCCCCCTCTCTATGCCACGAGTTGGGCAGCGCAGGTTCTCCTCGCCACCTCGCGACCCGTACCGCCTCGTGGACACACCGCCTTTCCGGGAGCGGCCAAGAGGGGGGGGTCCAAGAGGGGGGGTGCAAATCATGACCGGCGGCACGTGCGCGGCCCGGCGGGGGGGCCAGGGACGTAATGGAATGAGAAGAGGCGCCATGAACTCCGAGGAAATATCACGCATGGCCCCCGCCACGATACCCCCCCCCCCCTAGTCACCACCCCCCTCTTTGCCGCCCCCGAGCCTCTGGAGGGTATGCCGGAGTTGCGCCGCGGTTCCGCCCCGGCCGCCGCACTCGCCATCGCTCGGACGTCCATTCCCTGTGCTTTTTTCGGTCTCGTGCGTGTTCTTTTCGCCAAATGATCAAGGATGCTCCTCGATGATCGTCGCCGAAAGAAGAATGCACACGTCCGAGCGATGCCGAGCGCATGGGCGCCGCGCGCATGGAGGCCATGCCAAGGCTGCGCCACGTGGCCGCCTCGTGGCGCCCCGTGGCGCCTCGTGGGCGCCCCGTGCGCGGGGGGCATGCCGAGGTTGCACCGACAGTGCCGCGCGTGCCGCCCCGTGGGCGCCTCCGTGCTCGGAGCTCACGCGACCGAGCTTTCACGCCATAGCCAAGACCACATAGCATGCACCAGTGCACCACATGGCTTGTACCCCTCGTCTTACAGTCGGGGCGTTGACCTAAGGAACCCTAAATAAGGAACGAGGCCCCTTTTTTCCATAAATTAAACTTCGATGCCCCATCGAAAACATAAGGAAAACTTGAGGCAAGCTGCGAAACAATTAAGGAACACGGAGCCCCTTCCCAACGAAAAGGGTTCCTTCTTCAGGGCCCCGACTGTAGCATGCACCAGTGCACCACATGGCTTGTACCCCTCGCCTTGCCGCACCCATATTACACGGCGCAGCTTGCACTGCTCAGCTTCCACGCCATAGCGTTCACCTCACGCTCGCACCACCTGGCTTACACAACACAGCTTGCACCAGATAGCTTGCCCCACATAGCTTTCACATCGTCAGATCACACCTGATAAGGTGCACCACATAGCTTGCACCTCACAGCTTGCACCACATAGCTTGCGCCACATAGCTTACATCACAAGCATCAAACCGCATAGGTTAATATCATATTCTGTTTCGCATAGCATCCATCTCCTAATTCGCACCGCATGACTGACACGGCACTGCGTACACCGCATATCTTACACTGCCGAAATGTCACCTCCATAGCTCACGCCACAATTTTTACGCGACGCAGCTTCATCAACAAGTTTGCACCCCATAGCTTCCACCTCCACAAGTCAATGACGCATTGTGTCGGGGTCCATCACGCTGGCCAGTCCTCAATTGTGAGGGCCAGAAACTTGATCAGATACAACAGCTGAGGGGATATGCAGGGCGCCCTTGTTTTCCAAAAGTGAGCGTTCGACTTCGACGGTCAGAAACTCGAGCGCATGGCACATCGGCACGGGTGGAGGGCGGCTGCTTTTGAGAAGGGGGGCTCTGACCTGAGACTTCCTCGACGCTCAGGAGGAAGAGGAGGAGGAGGCGGAGGCGGAGGAGGAGGAGGAGATGGAGGAGGAGGAGGAGGAGGAGGAGATGGAGGAGGAGGAGGAGGAGGAGGAGGAGGAGGAGGAGGAGGAGGAAGAGGAGGAGGACGAGGAGGAGGAGGAGGAGGAGGAGGAGGAGGAAGGGGAGGAGGCGGAGGAGGAGGAGGAGGCGGAGGAGGAGGAGGAGGAGGAGAGCTTGAGCAGCAGTTACACAGGTTGGGGCGTTTTTTCCTCCTCACAACGGGCAACTCGCTGGACACCTCGTCGAGCTGCACGCTCATACCTCTGCGCATGCCTTCTTACTCACCGGAAGGACCGATGGATGCAAGAAAAACCTGGCTCCTCCTCGAGGCAGATGCTCCCGCCCGAATGGCAGGCCCACCGGCTGCTGGCCGTTCCGAAGAAACGCCTCTGGAAGTGGAGAGGAAGGCGTGTAGGAACTTGTGGATTGGGGACTTCGGGATGGGACGGTGCGCTGCAGCATCTCTGATGCGTCTTGGGTGCACTCTGGTCCTCTCACCCTCCCCTTCTTGTACACCATCTCCCTCCTGCTCCTAATTACGCTGCTTCGCTCTCCTCCTCCCGTTCCCCCCGCCCCTCGGATCCCCCCTCCTCCTAGGCATCCTCCACTTCCGCCTCATCCTCCTCCTCAGCATCACCATCCTCATCGCCATCACCCCCATCATCATGAGGAGTGCTGTTCTCACCAACCGTCAATCCCACCAAGGCGGTTTCTCTTCCACCCCCGTCGTCCCCTTCGGGGAGGGGTCTACCACTGATCACTATTGATATACACTCCCTCCACCAGCCGACTGGCAGCGAACCAGGAACAACGAGGACACCATGATCACCCACTCAACCATCCTTGTCAAACATGATCGACCCACGAACCCGGAAAGGAATATAGAAATGTAAGGCATGGCAACGTTTCAAAGACACCTGATTGGGCGACGGGCAAATTCAATGCTGAGTGTATCGATCTTGATGTACCGTGCCGACGGCTGTGCTGTGCTGGGTCGTGCTGAACTGCGATGTGCCATTCCGCGATTGTGCTCTATATGTAGCGTTGCGGATCGAGTCCTCTTTGCATCCGAGTCCTGACTGAACTGATCTGGATCTTAAGCTCGAGCTGCCTGAGCGGATGGTAGCTGCCCCAGAAGTAATCGACAGGAGAACATGCCAGGAGGACGCGCCGCGGAACGTCCCAAGGGACGCGCCAGGCGACGTGCCAGGGGACGTGCCATGGGCACGCACCGCGGGACGTGCCAAGGGGACGCGCTACGGAACGTGCCAATGGTCGCGCCGCGGGACGTGCCAGGGGGACTCGCCACGGGACGCTCCGCGGAACGTGCCAGGCAACATGCCAGGCTGCACTGCTAAGGGTATCGATAATTATGTACCGTGCCGAGGGCTGTGCTGTGCCTGGGCGACCTGGACATGTGAAAACACGCTTTTCGCTCAAGACGTTCTCAGCACATCCTGATGCTAGACATCCGCCTGGGCAACCTGGACACGTGCAAGCAAGCGTCTCGATAGAGACCTCCTCCACACATCCTCATGCTGGACATCCGCCTTGGCGACCTGGACACGTGAAAACAAGCCTCTGGTTCGAGACATCCTCAACAAATCCTCATGCTAGACATCTGTCTGGGCAACCTGGAGGCGTGAAACCAAGCGTCTTGCTCGAGACATCCTCAAGACCTGGGCATGTGAAAACAGAGATCCTCTGAATTCAGGTCCCCAGGAGAGGACAACCTATAACACAAAACAAGCGATTCGCTCGAGACATCCTCAACAAATTCTGAAAAACAAGCGTTTCGCACGAGACATTCTCGAATGTTGATTCGCCGGCCCACCTCGACATCGATGTTTATCGCAAAAGAAATTCGCCGGCCCACCTCAAGTCAAACTTGGGGGAAAACAAGCTAAAAGAGAACCCTGGGCCTAAGCCTTTTCCAGGAAAAAACATGATCGGCCCACGAACCCAGAAAGGAATGTAGAAATGTAAGGCATGGCAACGTTTCAAAGACACCTGATTGGAAGACGGGCAAATGCAATGCTGAATGTATCGATCTTGATATACTGTGCCGACGGCTGTGCTGTACTACGCCGTGCTGAACTGCGATGTGCCATGCCGCGAGTGTGCTCTCTCTCTCTCTCTCTCTCTATATATATAGCGTTGCGGATCGAGTCCTCTTTGCATCCGAGTCCTGACCGAACTGATCTGGATCTTAAGCTCGAGCTGCCTGAGCAGATCGTAGCTTCCCCAGAACTAATCGACGCGGGGACATGCCAGGAGGACGCGCCGCGGAACGTCCCAAGGGACGCGCCAGGCGACGTGCCACGGGACGTGCCATGGGCACGCACCGCGGGACGTGCCAAGAGGACGCGCTACGGAACGTGCCAATGGACGCACCACGGAACGCGCCAAGGAACGTGCCAAGGTGCAATGTTGAGAATATCGATCTTGATGTACCATGCCGACGGCTGTGCTGTGCTACGCCGTGCTGAACTGCGATGTGCCATGCCGCGATTGTGATCTATATAGCGTTGTGGATCGAGTCCTCTTTGCATCCGAGTCCTGACCGAACTGATCTGGATCTTAAGCTCGAGCTGCCTAAGCAGATGGTAGCTGCCCCAGAAGTAATCGACAGGAGAACATGCCAGGAGGACGCGCCGCGGAACGTCCCAAGGGACGCGCCAGGCGACGTGCCAGGGGACGTGCCATGGGCACGCACCGCGGGACGTGCCAAGGGGACGCGCTACGGAACGTGCCAATGGTCGCGCCGCGGGACGTGCCAGGGGGACCCGCCACGGGACGCTCCGCGGAACGTGCCAGGCAACATGCCAGGCTGCACTGCTAAGGGTATCGATAATTATGTACCGTGCCGAGGGCTGTGCTGTGCCTGGGCGACCTGGACACGTGAAAATACGCTTGTCGCTCAAGACGTTCTCAGCACATCCTGATGCTAGACATCCGCCTGGGCAACCTGGACACGTGCAAGCAAGCGTCTCGATAGAGACTTCCTCCACACATCCTCATGCTGGACATCCGCCTGGGCGACCTGGACACGTGAAAACAAGCCTCTGGTTCGAGACATCCTCAACAGATCCTCATGCTAGACATCTGTCTGGGCAACCTGGAGGCGTGAAACCAAGCGTCTCGCTCGAGACATCCTCAAGACCAGGGCACTTGAAAACAAGCATTTCACTGGAGAGATCCTCTGAATTCAGGTCCCCAGGAGAGGACAACCTATAACACAAAACAAACGTTTCGCTTGAGAAATAATCAACAAATTCTGAAAACCAAGCGTTTCGCTCGAGACATCCTTAAATGTTAATTCGCCGGCCCACCTCGACCTCGATATCTATCGCAAAAGAAATTCGCCGGCCCACCTCAAGTCAAACCCGGGGGGAAACAAACTAAAAGAGAACTGGGCCTAAGCCCTTTCCGGGAACAATGCGAACACACATTCTGCCTCGCAATTCAGGAAATGCGCAACCAACCCGATGCGGGCCCCCCGACCATCCCTGTCAAAAAAAACAAAGTACACTTCGGGGCAAAGTCTGGAGTCATGTTCGTGAGGCCCGCGAGCACTACTTTGCATTTTCTCTGACAGGGACAGCGGGGGGGTCAGCATATTGCCGGCTGCGCGCAAGGCGACCATCCCTGGCAAAAAACATGATCGACCCACGAACCCGAAAAGGAATATAGAAATGTAAGGCATGGCAATGTTTCAAAGACACCTGATTGGGCGACGGGCCAATGCAATGCTGAGTGCATCGATTTTGATGTACTGTGGCGAGGGCTGTGCTGTGCTGCGCCGTGCTGAATTGCGATGTGCCATGCCGCGATTGTGCTCTATAGCGTCATGGATCGAATCCTCCTTTGCATCCGAGTCCTGACCGAACTGATCTGGATCTTAAGCTCGAGCTGCCTGAACACATAGTAGCTGCCCCAGAGCTGATTGACGGGGGAACATGCCAGGAGGACGCGCCGCGAAACGCCCAAAGGGACGCGCCAGGCGACGTGCCAGGGGACGTGCCATGGGGTCGCACCGCGGAACGTGCCAAGGGGACGCGCTACGGAACGTGCCAATGGATATGTGCCAGGGGACGCGACACGCGACGTGCCAGGGGGACTCGCAAAGGGACGCCCCAGGGAACGTGCCAATGAACGTGCCGAATTGCAATGCTGAATGTATCGATCTTGATGTACCGTGGCGAGGGCTGTGCTGTGCTGCGCCGTGCTGAATTGCGATGTGCCATGCCGCGATTGTGCTCTGTAGCCTCGTGGATCGTGTCCTCCTTTGCATCCGAGTCCTGACCGAACTGATCTGGATCTTAAGCTCGAGCTGCCTAAGCAGATGGTAGCTGCCCCAGAGCTTATTGACAGGGGGACATGCCAGGAGGACGCGCCGCGGAACGTCTCAAGGGACGCGCCAAACGACGTGCCAACGGGACGTGCCATGGGCACGCACCGCGGGACGTGCCAAGGGGACGTGCTGCGGAACGTGCTGGGGACAAACGTTTCGCTCGAGACATCCTGTCAAAATCTAAAGAAATCCTGGAATCACAAGCAAATTCGTCGAGACATCCCCAAAAATCATGCGCGCGGGACGCGGCGCGCGCGAGACATCCTCGGAATTCCTGCGAGCGGGACGTGAAAACAAGCATTTCGCCTGAGACGTCCTTTGAATTCTTGTCCCCCGCGAGGCACCCGCTCGAGACATCCCCAAATTTTGCAAAACCAGCGTTTCGCTCGAGACATCCTCAACAAATTGCGAACATCTATAGGAACATACGTATAAACACAAACGCGTGCCCCTGGATGGGGCCAATCTATGGGAACGTACAGGATCCGTGCCCCTGACCAACATGTGTCCGCACCCTGTGATTTATCGATCGCGATTTCAAAAACCAGCGTTTCGATAGGGACATCCTCAAATGTTAATTCGCCGGCCCTACGCGACCTTGTTATTTATCGCAAAAGAAATTCGCCGGCCCTACACCCGTCAGATCCGGGGGCAAACCCCTAAAAGAGAAACTGGGCCTGCGCCCTTTCCGGGAACAACATGCACCTCGCGGCTAAATCTGGATCATGTTCGGCCACCCCGCGATCACTGTCAAGTGGTTCTTGACAAGGACAGCGGGAGTGGTGGCGTATGGCCTGCTGTGCGCAGACCCACCAGACACAATGATGGGCATTGGCTTTCGACAAGGATGGTGGGGTCCGACATGTTTTCCGATGTGTACTGTCACGTGCGCAGGCGCACCTGACGCACTCTGTACGTGCCCCGAACGTGGCACACCTGGCGCGGCTGGAGTATGCGGCACACCTGGCGCACGCGGAGGCACGTGGCGCACCTGGCGCACCAGGCGTGCCTGGCACGCTCGGGCCCCAAGGGTACCTGGCGCGCGTGGCGTGCCTGACACGCGTGGCGTTTCTCGCCCCAGCGTCGCGCACCTGGGGCCGGCTTTGGTCCCCAGTAGCTGTCAATGGAAAGACGACCGCTGAAGATGCTGAGGCTCGGGTGTTTGCTTGTGCATCGGGAGGGCGGGTAAGAGTGAGCCAGACGGCTTGCATCTAGGAGGGTATCATGACCCCTCCCCCTACACTCTCCCTTGGACCTGGACCGTGCGCTCCGCGAGGCGTTGGAGCGTCCAAGATGGCCTAAGACGGCTCTAACGGGGCCTCGGAGAGTCCAAGATGGCCTTCAAGGTGGGCCAAGATTCAAGAAGCCTCAAGGCCGCTCCAAGACGTGTCCAAGTGGACCAAGAGCACCCCAAGGAGGCCCCCTAAGAGGCCAAAATGCGTCCACAACCTAAGGCACATCACTGTTGTTTGCTTTCTCGCCTGTTCGCTTCCGATGGTTTTCTGAGGCCTCGAGGGCTCCAAGATGGGCCAAGAGGGCCCCAAGAGGAGCCCCAGAGAGCCCCAGGACTGCCTCCAGAGCGCCCAAGAGCGCTCCAAGAGCGCCCTAAGAGCTTCCCCAGATGCGGCTTTAGGCACTCTACAAGGGCAAAGCTGATTAAAGCCTTTCCTTTTTTGATCGTGGTCCTCCAAGATGGCCCCAAGAGGCGCCCAGGAGAATCCAATAGGCACCGAAGAGGTCCCCAAGAGGCTTCCAAGAGACCCCCAAGCAGCCCCAGAAAACTCCCCGTGGAACATGCAAGACGCCCCCTGGGGTCCCCTGGGACCATCAAGAGGCCCCCAAGACTCCCCCAAAGACTCCCAATAAGCTCCCAAGAGACATTTCAAGATACTCCGAGAGGACTCTGGCCCTTCTGTTCGCACTTCTCCTTCGGATTATTTTCTCTTTCTTCCTCCTTCCTCCTTCTCCTCCTCCTCCTCCTCCTCATCCTCATCCCCATCCTCATCCTCCTCATCAGCATCATCCTCCCTCGAAAGATAACGGCTGTTCCCCTCTTGGCTGCTGCACTTCCCTGATCGTCTCAACTCGCCTGGACGTCGGTTTTGGATGGGCTAGTGGGGACAAGCGTGAAGCAGCCCACCAGCGCTCTGGGCGCAGGTGGTTTAACGAACTGAATATACTCGCTGCCAAAACCCTTCCTTCCCCTGCTCGGGGGAGGTGTTTATCACTGTTCCCCATCAATATACATCCCCTCCCCCACCTGGCCGGCGGCCAACCCGGACCCATGCCGACCCAATGCGGGTCCCCCCTATCAAAAAAACAAAACGCACTCTGCCTCCGAATTGGGAGCATGCGCGGTCAAACTGATGCGGCCCACCCCCACCATCCCTGTCAAAAAAACCGTACAGGGTACACGCGAGCACTTTGCATTGCTGTTGCCAAGGACGGCGTGGGTGTCAGCATATTCTC
Source organism: Prorocentrum cordatum (assembly GCA_963575745.1). NCBI lineage: Eukaryota > Dinophyceae > Prorocentrales > Prorocentraceae > Prorocentrum > Prorocentrum cordatum. The sequence goes on along the minus strand of CAUYUJ010014742.1, from coordinate 303,748 downwards.
CAATATGCGCAAGGCTAACATCCGTCACAAAAACCAACAATACAACATGCACCTCGCGGATAAATCTGGATCATGCGTGGCCACCCCGCGATCACTACCAGGTGGTTTTTGACAGGGACAGCGGGGGTGGTGGCGCGTGGCCTGCTGTGCGCAGGCCCACCAGGCACAATGATGGGCATTGGTTCTCGATGAGGATGGTGGGGGCCACATGGTTCCCGGTGTGTACTGTCACGTGCGCAGGCGCACCTGACGCACTCTGTACGTGCCCCGAACGTGGCACACCTGGCGCGGCTGGAGTGTGCAGCACACCTGGCGCACTCAGAGCACGTGGCGCACCTGGCGCACCAGGCGTGCCTGACACGCTCGGGCCCCAGGGGTGCCTGGCGCGAGTTGCGCCCCTGGCACGCGTGGCGCACCTCGCCCAAGCATCGCGCACCTGGGGTCGGCTTTGGTTCAGGCTCGGTTGCTTCTCATGTGTTGGGAGGGCGGGCGGGAGTGAGCTATACGACTTGTGGGCGGATGGGTAGCTTGAACCCTCCCCCATACCCCCTCCACTGGGTCTGGGAGGGGGGGCGCGGGTAGTTAGAGCGCCCAAGATGACCGCAGATGGCTTCAAGAGGGCCTCACAGAGCCCAAGATAGCCTCCAAGATGGCTCAAGATGTCTCAAGACGGTTCAAGACAGCCTCCGACACACATCCAAGAGGCTCCAAGACGGCCCCAAAACTATTCCAAGTGTCCTCCGATCCATCCAAGGGACCCCCTAAGAGGCCAACATCCTTCAACGAACTAGGGGAAATCTATGTGAGTTTGCCTTCTCGCCTTTTCGCTTCCCATGGGCTCCTGAGTCCTCAAGATGGCCCCAAGACGGCCCAAGAGGGGCCCCAAGAGGGCCCCAAGAGGGCCCCAAGAGCGCCCAAGAGCGCCCCAAGAGCGCCCCAACAGAGCCTCAAGGCATAATTTCTGAGCCTCCGAAATGGGATATGAGGGGGGCGGGGGACTTGAGGACACTTCCTCTTTTTGAGCCATGGGGCCCAAAACGGCCCCAAATGGCACCCCCCCCCCCCCCCACAGAGCCCCAAGAGGGCCCCCAGACCCCCCCAGTGGCTCCGCGAAGATCCCCAAAACACTTCCAAGGCGACTGTTACACTGCATGCTCCCACACCTCCCTGACCAAGGCAACTCGCCTGGCGATCTGTTTCTGGATTGGCTGGTGCGGATACGTTTGTTTTGATCGCGACCGCGGCGAAGAAAAGGTCGGGCGGCGCCCAGGCAACTGCAAGCTGGCAACTGCCTAAATCAGCGCAAGAGGAAGGGGAAGGGCGAAAAGAAGGAAAAGACAGGAACGAGCAGGAGAGAACTCGTGCGGATACGCGAGCCGTCAAAAACTGCGGCTAGAATCAAATCCATCGTGGCCCTGCTCTTTGTGGGCCCTGGAAACAGCAGGGCCGTTTTTTCACCGTTTCCAAAAAGATGTCCCTTGAAAATGGAAACGGCAAACAAACGGCGACCGAAAACGGCAAAAAAACGGCTCCAGGACTGGAACTGGAGCCGGAACCGGTCACAAAACGGGACGGAAGCAGCAAAAAAACGGCGTCGGAACCGGCAACAAAAACGGCAAAACGGAACCGGTAAAAAAACGGCCCTCTTGGGCCCTCTTGGGGCCCTCTTGGAAGCCTCTTGGCCCGTCTTGGGGCGCTCTTGGGGGCCTCTTGGGCCGTCTTGGAGCATCGGACGGCCGAAAAGGCGACATGGCCAAAATCCTTCCAAAACCATCGTGAAATTTATGATTTTGGCCTCTCGGGCCCTCTTGTGAGGCCTCTTGTGAGGCCTCTTGGAGGCCACTTGGAGGCCTCTTGGGAGGGCCCACTAAGGCCCTGCTCCACATCGCCATCATCCTGCTGCTCCCGCTCGCGATCCTGCTCCTGCCCCTCCTCCGCCCCCTTACCCCGCCTGCTCCTCCGCGCCCCTCCGTCTCCTCCTCCTCCTCCTCCGCCTCGGTCCTCCTCCTCCTCCTTCGTTCCCCTCCTCCTCTTCCTCCTCCTCCTCCTCCTCCTCCTCCTCCTCCTCCTCCTCCTCCTTCCCCCCCCCTGCTCCTCCACTCGACCTCCTCTTGCTCCTCTTGCTCCTCCTCCTCTTCCTCCTCCTCCTATTCCTCCTCCTCCTCCTCTTCTTCCTCCTCCTCCTCCTCCTCCTCCTCCTCATGCTTCTTCCTCCTCCTCCTCCTCCTCTTTTCGCTCCTCTTCCAGCCTCGTCCGCCTCCTCCGCTGACGAGCCGAAGGCAGCAGGATCCGTCGAATGCCGCCCTCCCCCCACAGGACCAGTCGGCCCTGGGGGGCTAATCAAACTAAGAGCGAGGCGACTCCTGGAGCATTGCTCCTCCTGCCTTCCCAGACCCCTGGCGTCGTGATTTTTTTGCTCGCAGCGTCGACCCCCAGAGGTCTGGACCCCTTCCCCGGGACCGGATGTTCCTCCTGGCTCGTTTCTTGACGGTCCCGAGGCCCGGGAAGGCCCCCGGAGGCCAAAAATAGCGAAAAACCTCCCGTCGCGATTCTTTCTCAACGCGAGGAGCGCGCCGCCAGAACGTGACCATATCCACTGCTGCTGGGTCGCGTTCCGAGGACTCGGGGAGCGGCGGATCTGGATGCCTGCCCGCCAGCGCGGGCGGGCAGGCATCCACCTCCACCGCTCCTCGGGATCCCAGGGCGCGACTCCGAAGCGGTGGCTGCGGGCAGATTCTGGCGGTGGGAGGAGGTCCCCCTTCGTCGGGGGCGCGCAAACATGGATTACAGTCCACCGGGGTAGTGGGGATGCGCGGTAAGGGTGCAAGGGCCCTGGAACGCCGTGTTGACGCTTCTCGAGCGGGGCTGGTCAGCGAACGCTGCAAAACTCACTCGTCCTTCCTATGCGGGCTGACTGTAGCCATCCATGGGTTTGGTGCGCGGAAGCCAAATCCATGGGTTGGGGGAGGCGCCCTCCCCAAAATGCGGCCGGCGCCGCCTCGTTCGGCAGCAGAAATCCGCGATTCCCCATGGAAGAGGGACCCGTCGCTAATCTACGCCCCCTTGATCCACGTTTGCGATCGTCTTCCTTCGCTCCCCCTCTCGTCTCGTCCGCCTCTTCCTTCTTCTTCTTCTTCTTCTTCTCCTTCTCCTCCTCCTCCTCCTCCTCCTCCTCCTCCGCCTCCTCCTCTTCCTACGCCTACTACTACTGCATCTTCTCCTCCTCCCCTCCTGCTCCTCTCCTTCTCCTCCTCCTCCTCCTCCTCCCTCCTCCTCCTCCTCCTCCTCCTCCCCCTCCTCCTCCTCCTCCTCCTGCTCCTCCTCCTCCTCCTCGTCCTCCCCCTCCTCCCTCCCGAAAATAGGATCAACACAAACACATCATTTAAGACATTTGGGCCAGCTTCCCGGAGGCTTCTTAACATACGCCTGGAGCAGTTTCTGTCGTTGGCACTAAATGGGCCAACGTGCTCAAGAAACTGGGCCAGCATTCTGGCAAGTTGGTGCAGAAACGCTGGTCCAGCTTTTCAGGAGGAGGTCTCTTACATAATCAGATGCACGACTGTACCATATGTGAGACGAAGCCAGGACGAGGATAACATCGTGTGAGGAGAAATGTCGCCCGGCGGTCAACGCGCCCACGCGGATGACGCCGACTCCGACGACGCTGGCACCGCGGCAAACTCACGGCAAGTCCTGCGCCTGAGGCGGCATTTGCTCTGGTGGCCGAGGCGCCCTCCAAAAGACGTAAGGCCGCGAGTCGGAACAAACGGCGCCGCGACAAAGCAAGTGCCTCTGAGATCGGGCGGATCTGGAGGATGGATCGGGCGCCGCGTCCTTCTCAGAGCGTCTCGGGACGTCCTGCAGGGCGTTCCAGGACGCTCTGGAACGGATGCATCCTCGCCCCAAACCCCGTCCGAACATGGCCGAGCCTGGGAATCATGAAACCAAAAACGGTGACGTCTCGCTCCCAGGTCTGCCGCCTTGTCGCCGCACTTCCGCCGCGCCTCGTCGGCCTCATGCCCTGCCCATTGTCCAGGCCTGCGCACAAGGGCGCCCGAGATAAGCCAGCTTCACGCTGCGCGCTCCGTCGGCGTGCTGCAACCTCATGGGCTGGAATGGCCGCCCAAGAAGGCTTCCCGGGAGGCCCCTTAGGCTTGCCGCCGCTCGGACGTCCATTCCCTGTGCATGCCTCGGTTTCGTGCGTGTATGTTTGACAACCCTCCTGTCTTGGGTTCTGGTCTTGAATAGAGCACCGCGGTCTGCAGACCTCCTCTCCTCCTCCCCCTTTCTCCTGCCTTCTCCTGTGTTGCTCCCTGGGTGGCTGCGAACTGCGCAACTCTGGCCACTTTCGTGGGCTCCGGGCAGGCCCAGCGAAGTGGACTTGTACGCGCATCCAGACGAGGCCTCGCAGCTTCATGCGTGGCTGCGCACCCCGCAACTGTCATCGTTTTCGTGGATTCCCAGGAGGCCCAGCGGACTGGAATTGTACGAACATTCGAACGAAACCTCGCGGCTCCCTGGTGGTTGTGCACCGCGCACCTGTCGCCACTTTCGCGAGTTCCTGGGAGGTCCAGCGGAGTTGTCTTGTACGCGCACCCAGCCGAGTCCTCGCAGCCCCTTGGGTGGCTGCGCACTGCGCAGCTGTCATCACTTTCTCGGGTTCCGTGGAGGTCCAGCTGACTGGATTCCTACGAGCATTCAGACGAACCTCGCGGTTCCCTGGGTGGTTGCGCGCAGCGCAATTGTCGCCATTCTCGTAGTTCCGTGACCGACTGCGGACCGCACGAGGTGGAGTTGTACGGGCACCCAACCTAATCCTCGCGGCTACATGGGTGGCTGCGAACTGCGCGAGTGTCCCCACTTCCGCGGGCTCTTGGGAGGCACGCTGCGGTGCAGGGCACCGCAAATAACTTCGAGACCTCGCGGCTGCCTCGGGGAGTGCGGGCTGTTCACCTATGGCCACGTCCTGGGTTCCTGGGAAGTACGGCGGAGTCGAGGGCAACGCAGATCATTTGAGACCTCGCGGCTCCCTCGGGGGCTGCGAACTGGGCAAACGCCGCCACTTTCGCGGGGCAGCGCAGATTCAGACTTCGCGGCTCCCTCGGGGGCTGCGACATGCGAGCTGTCGCCTTTTTCGTGGGCACCTGGGAGGCGCGGTGGAATGCAGGGCGCCCGCATGACGCGTGCCCACATAGCGCGCGGCGCCGTCGCATTGTTTAGCGCGCGGCGCTGTTGCAGCACAGAGCGCAGAGAGCTTGAACGTCACGTAGCGCACGCCGCTGTCCTCATCGGCCCACTCCTGCGCAGGTGTGCGACGCGCGTGGCCCGGCATTGCTGGGCAAAGAATGTCAGAGTGGTGCATATCTCGCACTGCGCTATTTGTATGGAGCGTTCATATACATAGTCACCCTGCATGGAGACGGGACTGGGAACGTCTCGGATCAGTTTCGCAAGATTTGTTATTGCTTGATCGCCCCCCCCGGCGCGCCACGAACAGCTCCTACAACGTGTCCCCGGACGCCAGATGTCCCCACCCCGAGGAATGAATCATCGAAGGAACCGCAAAAACGAACCCGGTTTCAACCGCCCGGGGCCCGACGGAATAGGGACAGGAGCTAGAAGTGACGGTGCCTCCTGGTGCTTCAGAATAGTTTTCGCAAGATGGTCCAAGATGTCAGTTACACGCAAGAGTGACCGTAAGCAAGAGTGACCTTTGGTGCGCGGCTTAACTGGGGACGCGGGGTGGCCAAACCTTGGCGCGCAAGAAGCTGCTATCGCAAGGGGAAACCCATTGGGCCCGCACCAAAGGTCACTGCGGCGCAAGGTCACTCTCACGCCAAGTCGAAGATGCTCCTCGACGAGAAAACAACAGCACAAGCCCGAACGGTGCCGAGCTAGGAATAGGTCGGGCATGCCTACTACAGGCGGGTTTTGGACGAAGAAGACGAGACAAATAACCGAACAATTCTCAAAGCTAGGAGTACGAGGAGGAGGAGGAGGGGGAGGAGGAGGAGGAGGAGGAGGAGGAGGAGGAGGAGGAGGCTCCAAGGGAGCCGCCCTCGAGCGCCGGAGGGCCCCCACGGCAGCCGTCGCCGCGCGGCTCGAGCGGCCGCCCCCCGGGGGAAGGGCGACGCTGCGGCCAAGGCCGCGGAGCGCGCGGCGCGAGAAGCCCTCCTCCCTCTAGAGGCGAAGCCAGGACGAGGATAATTCACGGGCGAAGAACGGTATAAAATAAACTTTTTCGCCGTCGGGGACACCTGCCCCAGCGCGGCTGGAAAGTTTATACCCTTACGGCGGCGCCGTAAGGGTATAAACTTTCCAGCCGCCCAGGGGCAGGTGTCCCAAAAAGGCGAAAAATACTCCAAACATAGTCCCCAGACTATTTTTGGACTATTTTTTACTACGTTTGAAATATTTATTATTTTTCGTCGAAAATCCCCCTGTAGGGGGACAGGCCCGACTTAACCCAAGGCATGGTCCTCGCCCCCCTCGTCGACCCCTGGTGGCTCCGGAGTCTCGGGACTCCGGGGGCCGTCCGGGACGACCCCCGCGCCCCTGGAGAGAAGCCCTCCTCGACGGAGCGCAGCCGCCCATGACATCAACGTGCCCGTGGTCCTCGCCCCCTTCTGAAGGGGCCCAAGGACACGCAAATAAATACACACAAATAAATGGATTCCCCATACTTGTCCGTATTATCGGGATTTCTGTCTTCCCCCCACTGCCCATATTTCCTTTTATTTTTGGGGGAATCGACGATTAATTGTGTCTGTGTGTTTTTTCCCCTCCTGACCTTCGTCGCCCCCTGGTGGCTCTCGGGTCTCGGGCCTGCGGGGGCCGTCCAGGACGACCCCCGCGCCCCTGGAGAGAAGCCCTCCTCGCCGGGGCGCGGCCGCCGGAGCAGGCACCCGGCGGCGAGAAGGCCTCGAGGACCAGGCGAGACCCCGCCGGCACCCCCGACGATCGCGAGCTTCCCATACCTCCCCCCCTGGGACTTCCCCGACGATCGCGAGCTCCTCGGCGAGCAGGAGGAGGAGGAGGAGGAGGAGGAGGAGGAGGAGGACCAGGAGGAGGAGGAGCAGGAGGAGGAGGAGGAGGAGGAGGAGCAGGAGGAGGAGGAGCAGGAGGAGGAGGAGGAGCAGGAGGAGGAGGAGCAGGAGGAGGAGGAGGAGCAGGAGGAGCAGGAGGAGGAGGAGGACGTCCCCGCGGCGGGGCCCCCTCGGACCCGGCAGCGCGAGGCCGGCCGACCGCGGCCGGCTGCGGTTTCCCCACGCCGCGCGGCAGCTCACCAGGCGGCACCGGGCGGCCCCGCGCGGGCAGAGCGCTGCTCGGGAACGGCGGCGCGGGCCAGGCCGTAGAAGGCGGGCCAGCGCACGGCGAATACGGATCATACACGCCCGCCATCCCAGGGCGGCCAAAAAATATCGTGCTCCACCGCTTCCTCCTCCTCCTCCTCCCTCCTCCTCCTCTTCCTCCTCCTGCTCCTCCTCCTCCTCCTCCTCCTCCCCCTCCTCCTCCTCCTCCCTCCTCCTCCTCCCTCCTCCTCCTCCTCCTCCTCTTCCTCCTCTCCCTGCTCCTCCTCCTCCTCCTCTGCTCCTCCTCTCCTCCTGCTGCTCCTCCTCCTCCTCGCCCTCATCCTCGTCTGGAGAGGAAGAAGAGGAGGAGGAGGAGGAGAGGGGAGGAGGAGGGAGGAGGAAGGGAGGAGGAGGAAGGGAGGAGGAGGAGGAGGAGGAGGAGGAGGAGGAGGAAAGGAGGAGGAGGAGGAGGAGGAGGAGGAGGAGGGAGGAGGCGGAGGAGAGGGAGGAGGAGGAGCAGGAGCAGGAGGAGGAGGAGGATAATGCGATAGAGGGGCAAGAGGACGACGACGATCGGAGGCCGCAGCGGAGGAGAAGGCCCCGGTTCCGGAGCAGCAGGGGGAGCAGGAGATCCTCCCCCTCCTCCTGCTCCCTCCCAGGAAGCCCTTCCTGGCCTCCTGGCCAGTTCCCTGCGCCCTCGGGGGAGGGCTTCGAGAGCTCCTCGGAAGGCCGGGGGACTCCCGGGCCTTCGTTGAGCAGGGACCGACCGTCCCGGCATTCCTAGAGTCCTACCACGACATGTTCCTAGAACCCACAAATGTTCTACGAACCAGAAAAATGCTCTTAGAACATAACCCCGACGTGTTGAAACAAGACCATCTCAACCAGGCATGTTCTGAGAACATTCCGTGGAAACCAAAGAGGGTTCTCAGAACATGGCGTGGTAGGGCTATAGGCGAGCCAGGACGCTTCGCCACTGCTCGACTTCTGAGGATGCCCGCTCCTGCTCGCCAGGGTTCGAGCTCAGCAGTGCTTGCCGTCGTCGTTCTGCCTTCGCTCTCCCGCCCGCTGCCTTCGCCCCGCCCCTTGCCACCGAGCGGCATGAAGACGACAACGGCCCACGAAATTGCCAACATACCGCTTAGCTTCAGATCGGGCGTGTCCCCCATACAGGCGGATTTTGAACAACAACAAACATGATGGACCCACGAACCCGGAAAGGGATATAGACATGTGGAGCATGGACACGTTTTCATGATACCCAACTGGGCAACACCTCACGAAACATCCCACGAGACACCTCACGAAACAGCCCACGAGACACCTCACGAAACATTCCACGAGACACCTCACGAAACATTTCACGAGACACCCCGCGAAACATTCCACGAGACACCCCACGAAACATTCCACGACGACAGGCAACCACTCAACCAAGGCGGTGTGGTCGTGCTGGGGAGTGGTCGTGCTGGGGTGTGGTCGTGCTGGGGGGTGGTCGTGCTGGGGGGTGGTCGTGCTGGGGGGGTGGTCGTGCTGGGGGGTGGTCGTGCTGGGGCGTGGTCGTGCTGGGGCGTGGTCGTGCTGGGGCGTGGTCGTGCTGGGGTGTGGTCGTGCTGGGGTGTGGTCGTGCTGTGGTGAGGTCGTGCTGGGGTGTGGTCGTGCTGGGGTGTGGTCTTGCTAGGGTGGGGTCGTGCTGGGGTGGGGTCGTGCTGGGGTGGGTCGTGCTGGGGTGTGGTCGTGCTGGGGTGTGGTCGTGCTGGGGTGTGGTCGTGCTGGGGTGTGGTCGTGCTGGGGTGTGGTCGTGCTGGGGTGTGGTCGTGCTGGGGCGTGGTCGTGCTGGGGCGTGCTGGGGCGTGCTGGGGTGGTCGTGCTGGGGCGTGGTCGTGCTGGGGTGTGGTCGTGGTGTCGTGCTGAGGTCGTGCTGTGGTGAGGTCGTGCTGGGGTGTGGTCGTGCTGGGGTGTGGTCTTGCTGGGGTAGGGTCGTGCTGGGGTCGGGTCGTGCTGGGGTGTGGTCGTGCTGGGGTATGGTCGTGCTGGGGTGGGGTCGTGCTGGGGTGGGGTCGTGCTGGGGTCTGGTCGTGCTGGGGTGTGGTCGTGCTGGGGTATGGTCGTGCTAGGGTGGGGTCGTGCATTTCGCTCGAGACATCCTGCCAAAATTCCAGGAAATCGTACAAAAACAAAGGAATTAGTCGAGACATCATCGAAATTCCTTCGCGCGGGGCGCTTTTCCGCGTCGCGGTCGGCTCTGCAAAACAAGCGTTTCGCTCGAGACATCCTCGGCAAACTCTGCGGAGCAAGCGTTTCGCTCGAGACATCCTCAACACACGAAAAAGTGGCCCGCACCCTGTGATTTATCGATCGGGATTTCAAAAACAAGCGTTTCGCTCGAGACATCCTCAAATTTTAATTCGCCGGCCTCCTTCGACCTCGTTATTTATCAGGGAAAAAATTCGCCGGCCTCCCTCAAGTTGGCACCGGGGGACAGGTTTACCTACTAAAAGAGAACCCTGGGCCCCCGCCCTTTCCGGGAAAAACACAAAATACTAAACAATACACAAAAGCAAGTGTCCAACATACGGAAAGAAATCGTCCGCACACGATGTTGCCTGTTAACTGTTGTTGGATATTTCTCCTGTAGAGGGACACGCCCGACTCAAGCTCAGTTCGAGCCCTGCTGCTCACTTCCCCTCCCGGCTCGCCGCCGAAGCTCCATAACGAGAGGTCGGGGTGTGAGCCGCCCCCCCTGGCCCCCAGGAGCTCCTCTGGCGCGCCGCCGCGGCGGCGGGCAACCACCGGGCCCCTCACTTCAGGTGCCCGAACAGCTCGTGCGCGACGCAGTGGTCCTGACTGCTGCCATCGACCCCCCCCCTTCCTCCTGCTCCTCCTCGTTCTCCTCCTCCTCCTCCTCCTCCACCTCCTCCTCCTCCTCCTCCTCCACAATATATGAAAATACTCTCCCTCTTCCCCTGATGGCGTCCGGGTGATGGCCGCGCACCCTCCGCGTACTGTTTTTTTACACACAGGATTCCCGGGAAATCCCGGGAAACGATTCTCGCTGAGGCGCCGGCGTCATTGTTTCCCAAAATGCTGCTCTCGTTGAGGCGCCGGCCTCATTTCTGCTCCCGAATCGTTCCGAATCGTGCTCCCGCTGCAGCGTGGGCCTCATTTTCGGATCGGTGTTTGGCCTCCGTCGTTCAGGATGGCGTTCTCGCCCCAGCGCGGGCCTTTTTCTCGCGCGCCCATCCGCCCGCCACCACCGCGCCGCACCGCCACCACCACCACCACCACCACCACCACCACCACCACCACCAGCACCAGCACCAGCACCAGTACCAACACCACCACCACCAGCACCACCACCACCACCAGCACCAGCACCAGCACCAGCACACCACCAGCACCACCACCAGCACCACCACCACACCACCACCACCACCAGCACCACCACACCACCACCACCACCACCACACCACCACCACCACCACCACTACCACCACCACCACCACCACCACCACCACGACAACCACGCACACACGCACGCACGCACGCACGTGCACCACCACCCACTACGCACGCGCGCGCGGAGCCACAGGTCCGCTACGACACGCGTCCGCGGATAGAGAAAATCAGCGACATGGTAAGGGATGGGAGGGAGGGATAGGACGTCAGATATGACGCGAGCGCACCTACTGTAATGTACCGTAGCTTGTCCTCCTCCCCCTCCTCCTCCTCCCCCTCCTTTTACTCCTCCTCCTCCTCATCCTCCTCTTCCTCCTCCACCTCCTCCTGCTCCTCCTCCTCCCTCCTCCCTCCCTCCTCCCTCCTCCTCAGCCGCTGCCCCGGTTCGAGGCTCTGGAATTGGACACCAGTTATCCGCGAACCTCTCTCGGGGCAGCTGCCATGCGCGACCCGCGCCCGTGAGGCGAGCGGGTCCGGCCGCGACACGAGATGTTTCCTGCGGGTCGGCCGCGCGGCCGGCCCAGAGGCCCCTGGCGGCGGCGCTCTGCCGCTCGGGCTGGGCCGCACGGCGCCGCTGGCCAGTCCGAGGCGCGGACGTCGCCCCTCCCGGCGCGCAGGGTTGCGCAGGTGCTGGACGAGTAGATCGTCGTGAAGAAGTCCGTGGAGGACCTAGGCGACGTCGACCTGAAGGGAAAGAAGGCGCTGATCCGATGCGACCTCAACGAGCCCCTGTTTGCGGACAAGGAGATCACGGACGAGAAGCACATCACGGGCCCGATCCCGACGGACATCAAGTGCGCCCCGGAGTGCAAGGCCAACGGCGAGGTGAAGGGGGAGACCAAGTTTGACCCCGAGCTGGCAGAAAGCCTGGCCAGCCTGACGGGCCTGTTCGTGAACGACACGCTCGGCACCATGCACCGGGCCCACACTTCCACCGAGAACGTGACCGAGCTCCTGGAAACGAGCGTCACGGGCCTCCCGCTGAAGGAGGAGCTGGACTACCTGAAGGGCGCCGTGGTCACCCTGAGGCCGTCGAGGCCTGACGCGCCGGAGATCACGGACGAGAAAAGCATCACCGTCTCGATCCTGACGACCAAGGGCGCCAAGGTGCTGGAGTGCGCCCAACTGGGCCATCCCGAGGACAGGCCCGAGGGCAAACTCTTGTCGAAACCAGCGTCGAAGAAGCTGGGCGACCTGCAGGGCTGCGACCGTGCGTATGATGACCCCACCGAGGCGGCCCGCGAGGAGGAGACGAACAGGCGGATCAGCGCCGCCATTGCCGCCCAGGGAGGCATCGTGGCAGTCAGGGCCGCCATGGCGGACGCTCGGGCCCAGGCGCCTCCGCCGTCCCTGAATGCGGACCAGGAGATCACGGACGCGAAGCGCATCACGGCCTCGATCCCGACGACCAAGGGCGCCAAGGTGCTGGAGTGCGCCCAACTGGGCCATCCGGGGGACGGGCCCGAGGACAAACTCTCGCCGAAACCAGCGGCGAAGAAGCTGGGAGAGCTGCTGAAGAAGGACACCAAGTGCGCCCTGGACTGCAAGGCCAACGGCAAGGTGAAGGGGGAGACCAAGATCGACCTCGAGCTGGCAGAAAGACTGGCCAGCATGACGGACCTGTTCACGAACGGCACGTTCGGCACCGCGCACCGGGCCCACTCTTCCACCGACGGCGCGACCGAGTCCCCGGAACTGAAAGTCCTGGGCGTCCTGCTGAAGGAGAAACTGGACTACCTGAAGGTCGCCGTGGACAGCCTGGTGAAGCCGTTGGAGGCCATAGAACATGACGTGGTTCAGGTGAAGGCCGTGCAGGACGTGCAGCTGAACATTCACGTCGTGACCGGCCGATTTAGCCAGAGCAAGTTGGAGGGGGACCAACTGGACGCTGTCATGTCGCCCGTCATCTGTGTAAACTCGGTGATTTGGGAGATGCGCGCGCGCGCTGGCCGCCCACCTCGAACGAGTTCCTGTTGTGCCGCGTCTAAAGTAGACTGGCGCACGGCGTCTCGGCCCGAGTGAGGCCAGAACGCCCATGAGATCCGTTTCGAGCCCTCTGCGAGGAGGCTGCACAGCCTCCGAGGGCCCTCCCCGCGTGGGCCCCTTCATAAGTTCAGGGTGCCCCCCTGGGCGAGAAATCCCACCAGCCCTTTAGGGCGTCGGTGGTTTAAGGAGTTTCCTCTTCCACCCCTCCTTCTTCCCCTTCGGGGAGGGGTTTACCCCTCCCCCTACCCCCTCCCCACTGACCTGGACAGGGGGTTCCGCGGCGCGTTGGAGCGCCCAAAACGACCTCGGCGAGGAAGCCAAAATGATTGATTTTACCAGGGTTTGGCACCATTTTGGCCTTCTGAAGGGAGGGCTGAAATTTAGGACCCCCCCTTCTTTGATCGATTTCCTCCACGATGGCCGCAAGAGGCCCCCAGGA
>CAUYUJ010014742.1:220032-280472 GCA_963575745.1 Prorocentrum cordatum | reverse complement strand
CTCCTCCTCCTCCTCCTCCTCCTCCTCCTCCTCCTCCTCCTCCGTGGGGGAGGTCGAGGGTCTCAGGACTCAGGTGAGAATGTTAAAAGCTGTTGTTGCTGCGGCCGGTAACTATCTGAAGTGACGGCCGATCACTCTGGACCCAGCCCTTTCCCGCCCTCCCCGGTTGCCCATGGCGCCCTCGGGCTCGAGCCCGCGCGCGCGCCAGGATAGAGCAGGAGTGGGTGAGAGGAAGGGAGATGAAGCAGGATGGAAGGATTGAAGCAAATGGAGGGGCGGAGAGAATACTACGCATTGCAAGAGGCAGGCAGGGAGGGTGCGCGACGCGTGTCCGCGGAGCAGTCCTGTGCCAGGATCAGTGTCAAGGGTGCGCACGACGCCGGGACGGGTGCAGGCCAAAAGGGGGGGGGAGGGCCGGGGGGCGGGGGGAGGAGGCTGTGGCCTCCTGGGCCACCTTGGCTTACTAGAGGGCAGAAGATCCACCCCGACAACAACATCCACCCCGACACGCGAGGCCGCTTGGTGAAAGCCCAGGGCCGTCTGGCAAACGCCGATTGTCCGGTCCGGGCGGTTCTTCCTCCCTTGACGTAAGGTTCAAGGACCTGTTGGCCTCCCGCGCGCAGGCCGCCACGGGGGGGGCGCGCCCGGGGCACGCGCGGTGGGCGGCACGGCGGGCGCCAGCAGCCAGGAAGGGTTCGAGAGGAGCTGGCTGCCAGAGGAACCGTGCGGGCCCAGCTGGTAAGGAAACGAAGAATGACATGAACATAAAAAGCTCGGAGGTCCGCGCGGATTGCTTGAATCTGCGCTGGACCCCCCTCCCTGGCGCGCGGAGCGCGCCACGGGGCGGCTCCGGAGGCGCCGCCAGGGGGCCCCAGCGCCGATCCGAGCAATCCGCGCGGACCTCCGAGCTGATATGTTTGTGTCACTGTTCGTTTCCTTACCAGCAGGGCCTGGGTAGCTGCGAGCTGCAGCACGCAGGACTGGCTACAAGATGGACGTATTCCTCACGGGGGTCGCTATGCCGAGCGTGCGTTCGGACCAGGAGCAGGAATGCGTGCCGAAGTACAGCACCAAGCAGGACAGCAAGCACGACGCCAAGTAGAACATCGGTTACGACAATTACGACAACAAGTACGAGGAGGGAAGAAGAGGTGCCACACGAAGCACGAACGGAAGAGGAAGGATGACGTGATACACGCACGAATGGCGCACGAGAGCACCATACGCCGAGAGATCAGCAGATACAGTACATCGTCGTCGAGGTCCCACTGCAACAATACTACGGTAAGAAGCGAACCTTCGAGGCACACCAGCGGACATACGGAAACCATCAGCAGAGCTTCGAGAACCACTAACAGAGCTTACATGGCTACCAACGGCACTTCGAGGATACCCAGCAAGACTCCGATCGTTCAACCCATACCCGACACAACTATGCCGGGGTAATTAAACACATTGGACAAATTATCAGAACAGGAATGGGCACAGTGAGGAAGTGGAGGAAGGATGGCAGAAGGATGCAGCGGAAAATGGACGCGATCCCGAGAGACCCCGCAACGCGATCAGCATGAACTTGAAAGGGTCTGAAGACGACGAGGAAGATGCGGAAAGAAAAAAGGGAAACACGAAGAGGTGACTAAGGGTGGGACAAGCCGGGTCAAGCACAAAGACACGACAAAGCTAGCTCGCTCAGTGTCCTGCGAAATCGCAGTTTGAAATAGGACCGCCTCCATGTAACAATTGTACACGTTTGAACGTTCTGCCACACATTATCCAGAGAGGTTCCCTCAACTCACTGGCCTTGAAATTCAAGGGGGCCGCAGAAGAGAGCCTGATGTGAAGAAGGAACAATCCTCCATCCTTGCAGCCCTTGCTGGCTTTTGTGGCACATCTGCGCGGCACTCAAGCGTTCCTCCGTTTTGACAAGCCCTTCCTCCGTTTGAACTGATGCAAGCTTGTGGGTCAAATATGCGCAGGGCTAGAGCGAGAGCCCCATTCAGAAACAATAGTATAGTTAATGATGCAAGACGCATGTGCGCGGCGATAATGCAAGAGCCCCAGCTTGAAAAATACACCATCTACCGTGTAGCGGCTGGAACCGTTTAAGACGAACGCGCGCGGCGTTCAAACGATGTGGCCTTACGGCCATGTCTGGCGGTCAGACGAGGAGATACATACAGGGATGTTGGCCAACGTAGGCCCTACACGACATGTTTCTAGCAAGATGGTGTGCAATGTATGCCATGCAATAAATGTGGTGCAATATATGCGGTGCATGCTATGCTGTGCAATCTATGTGGTGCAATGCATGAGGTACAACCTACGTGGTTCAATCTACGTGGTGCCATCTACGGTGTGCAGTCTATGCGGTGCAATTCACTTTGACCGTCTTGAAGCTGTCCTCTCCACTGCTCGTGCAAACATCCCACCCTCCCACCCGCAACTTGGTCGAAAGACCTCTTAAGACAAGACCGTGACGGTAGGTACCACATGGCACTTGGCCACGACACCGACGCCGACGACGACAGCGACAACGACGACGACGGCGCCGCCGACACCGACTACGACGACACCGACGACGTCTCCAACGACTTCGACGACGACAACGACGACGACGATACCGACGACGACGACGCCGACGACGACGACGACGATGACAACGCCGACGACGACGACGACAACGACGACGACGACGACAACGACAACGACGCCGCCAACGAAGACGACGACGACGAGGGAGGAGGGAGGACGACGACGGCGACAACGACGACAACGACGAGGGAGGAGGGAGGACGGCGACGACGCGAACGACGAAGAAGGAGGGAGGACGGCGGCGCCGACGACGACAACGACGAGGAGGGAAGACGACGACGACGACGACGGCGACGAAATCGGAGGGTCGACAACGAGACGCCGACGACGGACGACGACGTCGAGGGAAAAGGAAACGACGACCACGACAACCGCGACGACGGAAACGACAACGACGCCAAGACGACGACGACGAGGAAAGACAGAGACCGACGACGCCGACGACGACCCGGGAGGAGGGAGGACGGCGACGACGACGACGACGCAAGAGCGCGCGCGCACGCTTTTGTTGAAAATCCGTGTTGCGAAACCTTGTGTTTTTGTAGGTTTTTTGGAAACACGATTTTGAAACCCTTCCGAACCAGATGGGTTTTGAAGGATTTCGGCATACGCGCGCGACGACGCGCGCGTCTGCACTTCGCCCTCTTTTTGTGCAGAGGATTCTCGCGACGGCACACGCGCAACGGCGTTCAACAGATTTCGACATGCGCGCGCGCGAACCCCGTTTGGTAGCATGTTGTGAAAATCTTGAAAAACCAATGGTTTTCTCAAGATTTCGCAAGAGCTCGCGCGTAAGTCTTTTTAACAAATCAGGTTTGCGAAACCGTGTTTTTTTTTTTAAAAAAAATGCGTGTTGTTGGACACTCGATTGCGAAATCCTTCCGGCACCGAAGGTTTTTGAAGGATGTCGGCATGCGCGCGCGACGACGCGCGCGCGCGCACTTCGTCTTATTTTGTTTCAAGGGATTCGTGGAACAATCTTATGTTAGAACAGTAAATGTCCCCGCGTATTGTTTTTCCCCAACCATCCTGTGGTGTTGGGTCCTCGTTTTGAAGAGACGGTGGCCCGCGTCTCCTCTCCTCCTCCTCCCCTCCTCCTCCTCTCTCCTCCCTGCGTTTCACCCACCCAGTGCATCGTTTCATGGCCCCATAGGGAGCTCCCCCGAAGGCCCCAGTGGCAGGGTTCGCATGGCGGCCTCGGGCCATTTCGGCACACCCTTCACTAGGATCGTGGCCCCATAGGGAGCTCCACCGAAGGCTCCAGTGGCAGGGTTCGCATGGCGGCCTCGGGCCATTTCGGCGCATCCCTCTCGAGGATCGTGGCCCCATAGGGAGCTCCACCGAAGGCGCCAGTGGCAGGGTTCGCATGGCGGCCTCGGGCCATTTCGGCACACCCCTCACGAGGATCGTGGCCCCATAGGGAGCTCCACCGAAGGCGCCAGTGGCAGGGTTCGCGTGGCGGCCTCGGGCCATTTCGGCACACCCCTCACGAGGATCGTGGCCCCATAGGGAGCTCCACCGAAGGCCCCAGTGGCAGGGTTCGCATGGCGGCCTCGGGCCATTTCGGCACACCCCTCACGAGGATCGTGGCCCCATAGGGAGCTCCACCGAAGGCCCCCAGTGGCAGGGTTCGCATGGCGGCCTCGGGCCATTTCGGCACACCCCTCTCGAAGATCGTGGCCCAATAGGGAGCTCCACCGAAGGCCCCCAGTGGCAGGGTTCGCATGGCGACCTCGGGACATTTCGGCACACCCCTCTCGATGATCGTGGCCCCATCAGGGAGCTCCACCGAAGGCGCCAGTGGCAGGGTTCGCATGGCGGCCTCGGGCCATTTCGGCACACCCCTCTCGAGGATCGTGGCCCCGTAGGGAGCTCCACCGAAGGCGCCAGTGGCAGGGTTCGCATGGCGGCCTCGGGCAATTTCGGCACACCCCTCACGAGGATCGTGGCCCCATAGGGAGTTCCACCGAAGGCGCCAGTGGCAGGGTTCGCATGGCGGCCCCAGGCCATTGCGGCACATCCTTCATGAGGATCGTGGCCCCATACTTGTGCTGCTTCAACAACCGCGCCTAAGAGTCGTACTCCGCCTTGTCGACGTGCAACGCCACCTCCTCCCTCATGGCTCTCAAGGCCCTCTCCTGCTTGTGCTCCTCGGTGAGAGGGGAGCCGTCCTTGTCGTCGTCGGCGCCCGCGAAGACGGCCACGAACGTGCACCTGAGCATGTCGGGCTCCGGCGGGAAGCCGTGGCCACATAGGGGGCGCGGGCGAAGATGGATTTCACAATTGCGGTATTCACAACTGCGTATGGTTGGGTCCTTCGCCAGGCTAATTTTTCACAGAAAGGAACCTCAGGGGGGACCGATCCCGGCTCCCCTGGGATAAGGTAAATTCATATTTGTGATGGCCATGTGGCCAAACTCATCCATGATTTACATGCCCGAAAGGGGGGCGGATAACGCCGGGGGGGGGGGTAGAGTCTGTTCTCTTTGTAGAAAGGAGAATCTAGATTGTGCAACCCAAGTGGGGCAATCTATGCTGTGCACTCTAATCTCCGTGGTCCAATGTAGGTTGTGCAAACCACGAAGTGCAATCTGTGATGCAACATATGTGGTGCCATCTGCATCGTGCAATGCCATTTTGTCCCCAATGCGTTGTCAACTCCATTGCTCGCGCAATCATCCCACCCACCCACCCGCAACTTGTTGGTTTGCAACACCGCACGCCCCACGAGGCGGCAATTGTGATGCCTGCCCGGCGCTGGCTGGCGCACCGCTGCAGCATTGCTAGCGCGCGCAGGCTCGAGCGCAGGGCGGCCATCTAACGACCAGCGCCGCCGCGGTGGCGCTGACCGCTGGGGACGTCCCGACACGTCTCATTGGCCGCGCTGATGCGCGGGCACTTCAATGCGAATTAGTGACTCGGGCGGGCGCGCTTTCATCGCGACGCCGGCAAGGGCAAATGATACCTACAGCGATGCTGGTTTCGACGAAAACGATGACAACGATAGAACAAATGACGGCGCCGATGCTGATCACGCCGGTTACGTTGATGGTGTCCACGCGTCGGCGATGACGGTTTTGCACGGATTTCAACACGCGCGCGAGGCCGACGGGTGCGAGCTGCCCGCGTGGATTCTTTGACAAGGGTCTTTCCCCCCCCACTAGCACGCGCGCGAGGGCGTTCGAGTGATTTCGACACGCGCGTGCGAAAGGCCCGCTCGGTCGAATCGCATGAAGAGTTTGACAAACCTAAGGCTTTCAGTAGTTCGCATAACCGCACGCAGTCCTTGGATTGGAAAGTTGCTGTTGCAAAACAGCACGGGTTCCCAAATGTTTCTGGGGTAGTCGGTGTTCAACTTCTTACGACACCGGAAGTTTCCCAAAGGATTCCAGCACGCGCGCAGAACAACGTGCGCGTGCGCACATCGTTCCTTTTTGCTGCAAGGGAACAATTCACATGGATCTTTTGTATAAGCAAATGTGCGCGCAATGTTTCTTCGCAACAAAGACGGCGGGGGGGGCTCGACACCAGCCTTGCTGTGACGGTACGAACTCATATCTAGAATGCGCGATGGGGCCTGCTCGAATGTGAATTGCGTATCCCCCGCGGCGCGGGGATACATGATTTCACAAATTACTCCGACGGAAAGACCCCGCGTGAAAATCCTTTCGGCTAATCCGGAAATGACTTTCACTGTCGTCCTCGCAATTAGTGAGGCGCCCTTATTGCCATCTCTGCGTCATTATCATTCTCGCCCTGGCGCAGGGCCCTCACCCGCTCCCCGCGTCGCCCTTGCCTCGCCCTCCTGCTGTTTGTTTCGTCCCCCACCGCCTCCTCTCCCGTCTATTGCAAGAGCGCGCGTCGATTTGCCTCGACGCCGTCGCCGCCTCGGCCAGCGCGGGCGCATTCTCGAATAGCCGCGTCGCGCGGCAGTATGGACAACCCCGCGGGCCAGGCCGTTGGGGCAACCGCGCGAACCGCTGGGGCGCGGGAGCAAGCCGTTGGGACAACCCCGCAGGCACCGAACTAGTCACGGCCGCGCTCATGCGGGAGGCAATGCGAAGCCAAGCTCTGCGGCAAGCTACTCGGCCTCATCCCTGGAGCTCTCTACTCTCTCATCGAACTTCTCGAGCGCCTTCCGGAAGGACGCCGGCGGTCCGCGTTCCAGAAACTCCCGCGTGGGCGGCCGTAGGATTAGCATGTTCCACCCTTTACCCACGAGAACACAAAGCATGTTTTGCGGAGGGACTGGCTTCGGGCGCGGATGGGCCATCAGTCCAAGGCCCCGGACACAAGGGTTCCCCCCTGCGCCCGATTCGGCCGAGGATGGGTTGCCACCCGCAACCCGGACGCAAGGGTCTCCCGCTGCGCCCGATTCGGCTGACGATGGCTTACCACCGCCAGCCCGGACGCAAGGGTTTCCCCCTGCGCCCGATTCGGCTGACGATGGATTGCCACCGCCAGCCTGAAGACAAGGGTTCCCCCCTGCCCCCGATTCGGCCGAGGATGGGTTACCCGGCCCGGACGCAAAGGTTCCCCCCTGCGCCCGATTCGGCTGACGATGGCTTACCACCGCCAGCCCCGACGCAAGGGTTCCCCCCTGCCCCCGATTCGGCTGGCGATGGGTTACCACCGCGAGCCCGCAGACAAGGGTTCCCCCCTGCTCCCGCTTCGACTGAGGATGTGCTACCACCCCCGGCCAGGACGCAAGGGTTTCCCCCTGCGCCCGTCGCCGTCGTCGTCCTCACCTCCTGTTCTTCCTCTTCCTCCTCACCTGATGGGTCGGGCGAATCGCCCTCTGAAGAGCGCATATCGAGGGGGCTCCTGCCTCAGACTTCCTCGCAATTCACTCACAGACGAGGCTTCCCGCCTGATACTTCCTCCATATTCAGGCCTCAGGAGCCCCCAAAAAACGAAAGTTACAGGCTCGAGGATGACCCGCTAGGATGAAAAACATGAAGTGCGGGCCCCAAAGGGAGAGGGCCCCCGCCGGAGACTTCCTCGCAATTCACTCACAGATGAGCCTCCCGCCTGATACTTCCTCCATATTCAGGCCTCAGGAGCCCAAAAATGACGACAGTTACAGGTTCGAAGATGACCCGCTAGGATCAAAGACATGATTATCCCGGCAAAGCAACCTTCCCCTTAAGATTCAGATGAGAATCCAGTTGTAGAATTCTGCTGTTCTCGCAGTCGTAGTCGCATTCGCGATGACAGTCGCAGTGGCAACGGCAGCCAGTCATAGCCTCAGCCTCAGCCTGCCTCAGCCTCAGCCTCAGCCTGCCTCAGCCTCAGCCTACCTCAGCCTCAGCTTCAGCCTCAGCCTCAGTCTGCCTTCAGCCTCGCATCAGCCTCAGCCTGCATCAGCCTCAGCCTGCCTCAGCCTCGGCCTGCCTCAGCCTCAGCCTCAGCCTGCCTCAGCCTCAGCCTGCATGAGCCTCAGCCTCAGCCTCAGTCTGCCTGCAGCCTCGGCCTCAGCCTAAGCCTGCCTCAGCCTCAGCCTCAGCAGCCTCAGCCTGCCTCAGCCTCAGCCTCAGCCTCAGCCTCAGCCTGCCTCAGCCTCAGCCTCAGCCTCAGCCTCAGCCTCAGCCTCAGCCTCAGCCTGCCTCAGCCTGCCTCAGCCTCAGCCTCAGCCTGCCTCAGCCTCAGCCTCAGCCTGCAGCCTCAGCATCAGCCCTCAGCCTCAGCCTCAGCCTCAGCCTCAGCCTCAGCCTCAGCCTCAGCCTCAGCCTCTGCAGCCTTCAGCCTCGCCTCAGCCTCAGCCTCGGCCTCAGCCTCAGCCTCAGCCTCAGCCTGCATCAGCCTCAGCCTCAGCCTCAGCCTGCCTCAGCATCAGCCTGCCTCAGCCTCAGCCTCAGCCTGCCAGCCTCAGCCTCAGCCTCAGCCTGCTTCAGCCTCAGCCTCAGTCTGCCTTCAGCCTCGGCCTCAGCCTCAGCCTGCCTCAGCCTCAGCCTGCATCAGCCTCAGCCTCAGCCTCAGCCTGCCTCAGCATCAGCCTGCCTCAGCCTCAGCCTGCCTCTGCCTCAGCCTCAGCCTGCTTCAGCCTCAGCCTCAGTCTGCCTTCAGCCTCGGCCTCAGCCTCCTCAGCCTCAGCCTGCATCAGCCTCAGCCTGCCTCAGCCTCAGCCTCAGCCTGCCTCAGCCTCAGCCTCAGCCTCAGTCTGCCTTCAGCCTCGGCCTCAGCCTGCCTCAGCCTCAGCCTGCATCAGCCTCAGCCTCAGCCTCAGCCTGCCTCAGCCAGCCTGCCTCAGCCTCAGCCTCAGCCTGCCTCAGCCTCAGCCTCAGCTGCTTCAGCCTCAGCCTCAGCCTGCTTCAGCCTCAGCCTCAGTCTGCCTTCAGCCTCGGCCTCAGCCTCAGCCTGCCTCAGCCTCAGCCTGCATCAGCCTCAGCCTCAGCCTCAGCCTGCCTCAGCATCAGCCTGCCTCAGCCTCAGCCTCAGCCTGCCTCAGCCTCAGCCTCAGCCTGCCTCAGCCTCAGCCTCAGTCTGCCTTCAGCCTCGGCCTCAGCCTCAGCCTGCCTCAGCCTCAGCCTGCATCAGCCTCAGCCTCAGCCTCAGCCTGCCTCAGCCTGCCTCAGCCTCAGCCTCAGCCTCAGCCTCAGCCTCAGCCTTCAGCCTCAGCCTCAGTCTGCCTTCAGCCTCGGCCTCAGCCTCAGCCTGCCTCAGCCTCAGCCTGCATCAGCCTCAGCCTCAGCCTCAGCCTGCCTCAGCATCAGCCTGCCTCAGCCTCAGCCTCAGCCTGCCTCAGCCTCAGCCTCAGCCTGCTTCAGCCTCAGCCTCAGCCTGCCTCAGCCTCAGCCTGCCTCAGCTCAGCCTGCCTCAGCATTCAAAATGTGGCCCAGGAATGGAGTTCTGGGAACTCGAAGAACACGAAGTGGCCTACAGTTGGCTCCGGGCATTCAAAATCATGCCCAGGAATGGAGTTCTGGGAACTCGAAGACCACGAAAAGGCCTACAGTTGGCTCCGGGCATTCAAAATCATGCCCAGGAATGGAGTTCTGGGAACTCGAAGACCACGAAATTTCCTACAGTTGGCTCCGGGCATTCAAAATCATGCCCAGGAATGGAGTTCTGGGAACTCGAAGACCACGAAATGCGTTACTGTTGGCTGAAAAAGGAGTCCCCGGTTTTCCGCGGCACTCGTCTGGCATCTGCCCAGACCCCCCTGGGGAGTCATGATGCTCTCTTTTGACCCCACTAGAAACCTATCAGTCTTCGCTGTTAGGTAATGAGCGGGCCCCATGGGGAGAGGACTCCCGCCGGCGACTTCCTCGCAATTCACTCACAAACGAGCCTCCCGCCTGATGCTTCCCCCATATTCAAGCTAGCGAATGAGTGGGTGAGTGAGTGAGTGAATGACTGAATGAGTGATGATGATGCAGATGATGAGTGAGTGTATGAGTGAGTGTGTGATCGAGTGATGGTCAAGGTGATCAAGATGGTCTGTGTGTGAGTGAAGGTGAATATGAGTGAGTCTGTGAGTGATGACGATGATTATTGTGATGGTGATGAGTGAAAGGAGTGAGTGGGAGTGAATGGGTGAGTGCGTGAGTGAGTGAGTGAGTGATGGTGATGATGCTACTGATGTTGATGATGTGGCGATGATGCTACTGATGTTGATGGTGACAAGTGTGTGTGTGTGTGTGTGAAAGTGATGGCGACGTGATGACTGAGTGAATGAGTGATGATGATGAGTGAGTGAGTGAGTGAGTGGGTGATGATGTGGTGTGTTCTGGTTCCTGCGCGGGGTGTCCAGAGAAAACAAGAGCCCCACTTTGGATGTGGGGAAAAAGACATGTATATGGTGGACCGCGTCGACGTCGGCGACATGGCGGCCAGAGCGCCACACTGGGCCGTACGACGGGCAGCGACGAGGCCGCGACGGGGCGTCGACGGCGGCGGCATGGCGGCCAGAGCGCCACTCTGGGCCATACGACGGGCAGCGACGAGGCCGCGACGGGGCGGCGACAGCGGTGACGGGGCGGCGACGGCGGCTACATATCCGCCGGACCGCCACACCGACCCAGTTCCGAACTAAGTAAGGACCCCTAAGTGCAAGCACTGTTTGGGGGGAGGGTGCAGCCAAGAGAGGAGGAGGTGGGGGACCAGGAGGAGAGGAGGCGGAAGGCGAGGAGGTCAGAACGAGAATGGGGGAACAATAGTGTACCGATACCGCTACTCACCAAACCTCTCCTGTGGTGCGATCTGACCAACATGTCGAGGCGAACCAGGCCCTTGCGACGAGGGCCTTCCAAGAGGGCCTAAAAAGGGGAAATCGAGGCAAGGCAATAATAGCGGTATCAGTACCACTTCCTCCTCGCAAGGACGGGACGACACTGCAGGAACAACGTCGCGCGAGGCGCCAGACGCACACATGAGAATGAAGTGGGCCAAAACGGCTCACAAACGAGGTCGTCGACCCACCAACGGATGACGGCCGACAGCGGAGAATGGGCGGCTCGGAGAAAGGGGGCAGGGGGAGGGGGGAGGCTTTTCAGAAGGAGTATGCTTCTTAGAAGGCGCCGGCCCTACATCTATAGACAAGGCCCGCTCCTTCAAAGAAGCAAGGGGCTCCTAAGAAGCCTTCCCCCCTCCCCCTGCACCCACCCCCCCGCGCGTGGCCGAGGGAAGGGCGAGGAGGGCGACGCCACAGCAGCAGCAGCAGCAGCAGCAGCAGCAGCAGCAGCAGCAGCAGCAATAGAGGCGGAGGACCCGGCGCGGGCCGAGCCGAGGCCGGCCGGGCGCAGCCGCGGCGCGGGGAGAACCCGTCGGGCAGCGGCAGGGCGGGAGTCCCCTGCGGCGGGCCGGGAAGCCCGCGGGGCACCGCGCTAGGGGGAGACTCCTCCTCCCCCTCCTCCTCCTCCTCTTCCTCCTCCTCCTCCTCGTCCTCGTCCTCGTCCTCGTCCTCGTCCTCGTCCGCGTCCTCCTCCTCCTCCTCATCCTCCTCCTCCTCCTCCTCCTCCTCCTCCTCCTCCTCCTCCTCCTCCCCCTCCTCCTCCTACTCCTCACAAGAGCACCCGAAGAGAGCCCCTCAGAAGGGGCTGGTGGTCCCCGCCCTCGCCGTCGCCGCCGCCGTCATCCGCTTCCCGCTCGCCCCCCCCCACCCCCCCTCTCGCCGAAATCCCGCGGGGCACCGCCGCCTGAGGGGGGAGGGGGCTGATGGTTCTCGCCCTCACCGTCGCCGCCGTCGTCCTCCACCCCCTCCTCGCCCCCCCGCCGCCCCCCCGCCGTTTTGTCTGCAAGTCTCCTCGCCGCCTGGAGACGGGCGAAGGGGCCAAAAGGCGTGGTGGGGCTCCTCCTGCCCATCCTTCTGTCCACCTCCTCGTCGTCCTCCTGATCCTACGCCCTCCTATTCTGACTCCTCCTTCCTCTCCCCCTCCTCCTCCTCCTCTTCCTCCTCCTCCTCCTCCTCCTCCTCCTCCTCCTCCACCTCCTCCTCCTCCTCCCTCCTCCTCCTCCTCCTCCTCCCCCCTCCTCCCCCTCGTCCTCGTCCTCGTCCTCCTCGTCCTCGTCTCCTCCTCCTCCTCCTCTTCCTCCTCCTCCTCCTCCTCCTCCTCCTCTTCCTCGTTCTCCTCGTCCTCCTCCTCCTCATCCTCCTCCTCCTCCTCCTCTTCCTCCTCTTCCTCCTCCTCCTCCTCCTCCTCGTCCTCCTCCTCCTCCTCCACCTCCTTCTCCTCCTTCTCCTCCTCCTCCTCCTTCTCCTCCTCTTTCTCCTCCTCCCCTCCTCCTCCTCGTCCTCGTCCTCCTCGTCGTCCTCCTCCTCGTCGTCGTCGTCCTCCTCCTCCTCCTGCTCCTCCTCTTCCACCTCCTCTTTCTCTTCCTCCTCCTTTTCCTCTTCCTCGTCCTCTGCCTCCTCTTCCTCATCCTGCTGCTCCTCCTCCTCCTCCTCCTCTTCCTCCTCCTCCTCCTCCTCCTCCTCCTCCTTCTCATCCTCCTCCTCCTCCTCCTCATCCTTCCTCTTCCGTGCTCCCTGTTTCATCCACTGTGGGGTCTTCTGTGGGACCCTGTTCCTTCCCATCGCGGACCCCCCTGCCAACCCGACTCCCCCCTCTTCCGTTCAGGCGAAGCGGCCCATGAGGCAACATGCAGCCACCATGCTACAATCAGACCTAGAAGAAAGAGCAGCCTTCAAGAACATGAGACCCTCCGCCACCCAAAATGGAGGACATTCGAGGGCACCCACCCCGAGAATATTCAATAATATCCCACACAAGCGAAGAACAGTAGGGAACCGTGCCCAAACAGACTTCGATCAGATATCTCGGTCCGACTGCGCTCTCAACCAATCGAAGGAAGGGCGCGCGATGAGGAGGCAAGGACCTTGGAAGCGGGGCGCGGCCAGCGAAAATGGCCAAGGATGGGCCGCCGAGAAAGGATACAAGAGTGACCTTGCGGGCCGATTGTGCTAAACGGCGCTTGAACAAAAAGGAGCGAGGAGGCCGTTCAAGCCACGGTGGGCCTAGGTTTAGGCCGGGCATGTCCCCCTACGGGCGGATTTTGGAAACAAATACAACATGCTCAAAATACGCAAAGCTAATCAATTAGCCTGGCGATAGACCCAACCATATGCAGTTGTGAATACCGCAATTGTGAATACAATCTGCGCCCGCGCTGCCTTAGGCAGCGCGGGCGCCGACGCCATGCGAGAGGCCGTGGCCACATAGTATGTGGCCACGGCCTCTCGCAGGAGCCCGACATGCTCGGGGACACGTTCGTGGCCGTCTTCGCGGGCGCCGACGACGGCAAGGACGCGGTCCCTCTGACCGAGGAGCAGAAGCAGGAGGGGGCTCTGAGAGCCATGGGGGAGGAGGTGGCGTTGCACGTCGACAAGGCGGACTACGACGCCCAGGCGCGGGTGTTGAAGCAGCACAACTATGTGGCCACGATCCTCGTGAGGGGTGTACCGAAATGGCCCAAGGCCGCCATGCGAGCCCTGCCACTGGGGCCTTCGGTGGACCTCCCTATGGGGCCACGATCCTCGAGAGGGGTGTGCCGAAATGGCCCGAGGCCGCCATGCGAACCTTGCCACTGGCGCCTTCGGTGGAGCTCCCTATGGGGCCACGATCCTCGTGAGGGGTATGCCGAAATGGCCCGAGGCCGCCATGCGAACCCTGCCACTGGCGCCTTCGGTGGAGCTCCCTATGGGGCCACGATCCTCGTGAGTGTGCCGAAATGGCCCAAGGCCGCCATGCGAACCCTGCCACTGGCGCTGTCGGTGGAGCTCCCTATGGGGCCACGATCCTCGTGAGGGGTGCGCCGAAATGGCCCGAGGCCGCCATGCGAACCCTGCCACTGAGGCCTTCGGTGGAGCTCCTGTGGGGCCAAGATCCTCGTGAGTGGTGTGCCGAAATGGCCCGAGGCCGCCATGCGAACCCGGGGCCTTCGGTGGAGCTCCCTGTGGGGCCACGAAACGCTGCACTGGGTGGGAGAAACGCAGGGAGGAGGAGGAGGAGGAGGAGGAGGAGGAGGACGAGGAGGAGGACGAGGAGGAGGAGGAGGAGGAGGAGGAGGACGAGGAAAAGGAGGAGGAGGAGGAGGAGGAAGGAGGGAGGAGGGACGCGGGGACCGACTCTTCAAAACGAGGACCCAACACCACAGGATGGTTCGGACAAAAACAATAGGAAGATCGTCCCCAGACTCTGTCTGACGATTTTTGAATTCTCCTCCTGTAAACGGACATGCCCTGCTTAAGCCGAGGCCACACAACAGGATCCACGACAGAAGTCTCAGAAGCGGCCGAGCCCCACCTAGGCCCGAAGCGGCCCCTGTATCAGCGCCTTGACCGGAGTGTCTGCTTTCTGTTTCGAGCTCTGGTGTGAACACCATTTGAGCGACGATCAAAAAGTTGTCTCACGCGAGGTGGCATGGCGACCTTACGCGTTGGCTTACGCGGGCCGCCAGCGCGGCACGCTTTATTGCAGACGAGGGCGCTTACGCGCGGGCTTACGCGGGCAGCTTACGCGCCAACGTCGGCAAAGACGACTCCGTTTTTGTTTGCGTCGCTGGTTTCGACGACGAGTGCAGTGCCGACGCGGCCGCAAGAACCCCTCGCAGGAAGCCCAGCCCTGAAAACCCGCAGGCGCGAGATGCAAGTGGGGATGAAGTCAGAACACCCTGAACGCAGCAACTCCTTCCACGGTCACGGAAAGTCGCCCCGCGCAACGCGCGGAGCGAAGAGACCCAGGGTACCTTGACGAAGCGCATTCGATCTCTTGACGCGCGTCCCCACTGTACGACCCGGCGCCCACCCGTACCCACTTGTCTTCATCTCGGCGGTGGACAAACCTCCCTTTAGCAAACCTCCCCTTAATGAAATCGGCCTGGGACCGAAACCGACGGACCTGGACCCGCAAAAATGACGGCCGCGACGCCCTCTCGCGAACCGAAAACTGCAAATTCGCTAATCGACGTGTCAGGGTAGGAGGTCGATCGTCGTCCTCGTCCTCCTCCTCCTCCTCCTCCTTCTCCTCCTCCTCCTCCTCCTTCTCCTCCTCCTCCTCCTCCTCCTCCTCCTCCTGCTCCTCCTCCTCCTCCTCCCCGCACCCACTTGTCCTCGTCCTCCTCCTCTCCGGGGCCCCCGAGCCGCGCGGTGACGGACCGGGAGGGGACCGCGCGGCTCGTCACCGCACGGACCTGGGACCTCGGAGGCCCCCGGCGCCCAGCGACGTCCTCGGAGAGCGACCCGAGCCCCACGCCCGTGCGAGGGCGCCGAGCACCCGCTGGCTCCACACGCGGTGCGGTCACCACGCCACTTTTGGGGGCCCCCTTCGATGCTCATTCTGGGGACCTTCCTGGAGCCACTCGCTCCACTCGTGCGTCGAAGCTGCGTCGAACCTGAGTAGAACCTGAGTCGAAGCTGAGTCGAACCTGAGTCGAATCTGAGTCGAACCTGTGTCGATCCTGAGTCGAACTTGAGTCGAACCTGAGTCGAACAGATCTATTAGGTGGGCCCCAGGAAGGTCCCCAAAACGAGCATCGAGGCCCCCGGCTGCTCCGGGAGGGCAAGGGCGCGGATGCATGAGCATCGCCCAACCGATCCCTGTTCCCACCGGCGTGGCCTGGGCCCCACTGGCTCATCTACCCCTCCAGATGGGGGATGTAGGCTGTGTTCCCTTCGGGCTTCGAGGGGCCTATCCCCAACGGGGAAGATGGGATAGTTAAAAGCCTCCAAGATTGGGGCTCGCGTGGGGTCGGAGGGTCGCGCCGCATCACCGACGCACCGGCGATACATCACCACTCACCAGCGATGCATCGGCGACGTCGGCGATGCAGCGGCGACGCCCACGTGGAGAAGCTCGGGCTCCGCATCGAGCCGCACTGGCGATGCATCAGCGATGCGGCGCGGCTCTCCGACCTCATCTGCTCAATCCCCATCTGGGAGGCCTGGAATGGATGGGAAACCAAACAGTACCGATACCGATGCCGCTACTCCCCGGACCTCACCTAGGGTGCGCTCTGACCAGCGTTTCGAACCCAATCCAGCGCTGGCGACGTGGGCCTCCGGGGAGGCCCAAAAAGGCGAAAACGAGGGAAGTGTGGCAGTATGGGTTCCCTCTAAGAGACACGGTGGGGTTGAGAAACCATGGCCCAGTGGACCACAGTTCGTTGGACCGCTGGTGGTGCGCTTGGGTCCACAGGGATGGCGGGGGGGCCGCCCTACGAGACTCCCCCGTGCCCGAAGACCTTGGGGCCGCATCGCCATGGCATTGGGTAGTGGTGCGGCCTTAGCCCTGGCCAAGCCAGCCGGTGGGGATGGGGACGTTGGAAGGCGTTGGACGGCGATGGGAACAGATTGGGTTTCCGCCCGGTCCCCGAAGAGGAGGGAAAGGGACAACCACTCGACTCTTGAAGTAGGAAGGCAGCTCAAGGAGATTGGCATCTGGGGATCCAAAAATACTTACTTCCTACGATTGGCGTGTACCATTTTGGGGAGAGCAAAGTGTACTGATACCGCTACTCCCGGAGGCGGACCTCCCCCGGGGTGCGTTCTGACCAGCATTTCGAAGCGAATCCGGCGGTGGCGACGAGGGCCTCCCAGGAGGCCCCAAAAAGGGAAAACGAGCGAAGGGTAGCGGTATGGGCACCTTTTCATCGTCTGACATTTCGCCGAAGAATGGCGGGGATGGGTTGAGCAGGGACCGACCGTCGCGGGAGATCTATAGGCCTACCGCGACATGTTCTTAGAACCCGAGAATGTTCTGATAACGAAAACAATGTCCTTAGAACAGAAAGCCATTGTTTAACATCAGCCTGGCGAAGGACTCAACCATATGCAGTTGTGAGTACCGCAGTTGTGGGTATCGCCTTCGGTGGAGCTCCCTATGGGCCACGATGCGCTGCATGGGGTGGGGAAGACCCATATGGACACCGCCACTGCGACCTTAGGTGGAACTCCACATGGGGCCACGAAACGCTGTGTTGGGTGGGGGAGAGGCATGTGGACTCCGCCACTAAGGCCTTAGGTGGAGTTCCCTATGGGCCCACGAAGCGCTATGCTGGGTGGGGAGATGCATGTGGACACCGCCACTGGGGCCTTAGGCGGCGCTCCCTGTGTTACCACGAAGCGCCGTGCTGGGTTGGGGAGACGCATGTGGACACCGCCACTGAGGTCTTAGGTGGAGCTTCATATGGGGCCACGAAACGCTGTGTTGGGTCGGGGAGACGCATGTGGACACTGCCACTGGGACCTTAGGAGGAGCTCCCTATGTGGCCACGAAACGCTTTGAAGGGTGGGGGACACGCATGTGGACACCGCCAGTGGGACCTTAGGTGGAGCTCCATATGGAGCCACGAAGCGCTGTGCTGGATGGGGGAGACGCATGTGGACACCGCCACTAAGGCCTTAGGTGGAGTTCCCTACGGGGCCACGAAGCGCTGTGCTGGGTGGGAGAAATGCATGTGGACACCGCCACTGGGTCCTTAGATGGAGCTCCCTATGGTGCCACGAGGCGCCGTGCTGGGTTGGGGAGACGCGTGTGGACACCGCCACTGGGGCCTTAGGTGGAGCACCTTATGGGGCCACGAAGCGCTGTGCTGGGTGGGGGACACGCATGTGGACACCGCCACTTGGACCTTAGGTGGAGCTCCATATGGAGCCACGCAGCGCTGTGCTGGGTGGGGGAGACGCATGTGGACACACCGCCGCTGGGACCTTAGGTGGAGCTCCATATGGGGCCACGAAACGCTGTGTGCCGCTGTGTTGGGTGGGGGAGAGGCATGTGGACTCCGCCACTAAGGCCTTAGGTGGAGTTCCCTATGGAACCACGAGGCGCTGTGCTGGGTGGGGAGACGCATGTGGACACCGCCACTGGGACCTTAGGTGGAGTACCCTACGGAGCCACGAAGCGCTGTGCTGGGTGGGGGAGACGCATGTGGACACCGCCACTGGGCCCTTAGGTGGAGCTCCCTATTGGGCCACGAAGCGCCGTAGTGGGTGGGGGAGACGCATGTGGGCACCGCCACTGGGACCTTAGGTGGAGCTCCCAATGTGGCCACGAAGCACTGAAGACATGCGCAGGGCAGAGGCAGGGATGGGAGGAAGGAGGAGGAAGGAAGGAAGGAAGGAGGGAGGCAAGGAACGCGGGGACCGCCTCTTCAAAACGAGGACCCAACACCACAGGATGGTTGGGAACAAGACGGTCCCAGCCAGAAATGTTCTAAGAACATTTCGTGGACGCCACAAAAGGTTCTTAGAAGATTTGTTAGTAGGCCAATGGGCACTCCAGGACGCTTCGCCACTGCTTGAGCGAAGGCCAAGCGCCGACGGCCGCTTGAGCGCCGGCCGCCAGCCGTCCCCCGCAGTGAGGGCTGCCCCTCGGCGCTTCCGGCGGGCGGGCCTTCGTCCACTTCAGCACGCCGGGCGCCCTCTCCGGGGGCTTGGCGTCGTGGTCTCCGCCGGGGGGGAGGGCGGGAGGAGGGAGGACCGGAGAGAGGAGGCGGGAGGGAGGCGGAGGGAGGCTGGGGGGGAATGTGGAGGGAGGGGGAGGGAGGGAGGGGAGAAAGGAGGGGGAGGGAGGAGGGCGAGGAGACAGGGAGGAGGAAGAGGAAGAGAAAGAGAGGGGGGCGGAGAATAGAGGCGGTGGGGGGGGGAGGAGGTGGAGGGCAAGCCGTACCGAACAGGTCACCAAATGAGGATGAAGACAAAAGGGAAACGGGGTTGCTCTCAGGAGAAACAAAAGTGCCACTACCACCAGCTAGGGGGGGGGGCCGCTCCCCCCCCTCGAGCTAGTGGCACCTCCTTCCTGGAACTCTCTGGAGGCATGCCTGGAACGAGGCGCCACCAGCTCGAGGGGGTGGGACAGCCACCCCCCTAGCTGGTGGTGGTGGTACTTTTGTCTCTGCGGTGATGCTCGGAACGCTTTGGCATCGTCTGGTAGCGAGCGCGGGGGGCAGCCTTCACGGCCAAAGCCTCGCCATGAGGAGCCTCACAACGGGAACGACGCCACGTTGGGGGCCCCGGCTTCGACTACAGGTGCACAAGGAGCGCGTGCGAACAGATCCAGGCTGGTCCTACAAGTAGGTGGCCACATGTGAACCTTACCCCCACCCCCCAGGATTTCTACGGGGGGATACCCATCGGTCGGAAGAAGTAGGTAGAAACATGAAGTAGGAAGGCGTCGAAAGTAGATTGGGTGTCCGCCCGCCCCGTAAAGAGGACGGAAAAGGTGGAGCCACTCGAGCAGATTGGAACCTGGGAAGCCGACAAGAGTACTACTTTCAGCGACCGATGGGCAGAGCTCACGTGTCTACCAGCCTCGAACTTATCCCTATCCCTAGGATTGACACGCCGAAAGGCGACGACAATCTTAGGGAGGCGCCCCCAAAAAGAAGGGAATCCCTAAGATTGGCATCGTGATGAGGAGATGCCCAGCACAGGGATAGGGATGTGTTCCAGGCCGGTAACGTGTGGCCACCGAGCAAGACACGCCGCAGGCCCCTTCCGCCCCGCGTCGGCAGGCCAGGCGGCTGCTGCTCGCGCGCCTGCCCGAGCCAGGGCCGGGCCGACGGGCCAGCCGCCGCCGCCGCGCGGCAGGGGCCGCCCACCCACGCGTCGCCTGCGCTGCCCCATCTGCTCCCCCGCCTCCTCCTCCTCCCTTCCGGTTCCTGTTCCCTTCCTTCCTCCCTCCTCTTCCACATCCCTCCACCTCATCCCTTCCCCCCTCCGTATCCCTCGCCGCCTCTCCTCGTGGTCTGGGGTTGCTCCCCTCGCTGGTGCTGCTTCTCATCCTCCTGGTCCTCTTTCCGCCATGCTGCTCTTCCACGATCCTCCTCCTCCTCATCATCATCACCACCATCACCACCACCACCACAACCACCATCACCACCACCACTGCCATCACCATCACCATCACCATCACCATCATCATCATCATCATCATCATCATCATCATCATCATCATCATCATCATCATCATCATCATCATCATCATCATCATCATCATCATCATCCTCATCCTCGTCATCATCATCAGCAGCAGCAGCAGCAGCAGCATCTGAAGCTTCATACACATCCACAGCGTCATTATCATGATCAGCATCGCAAGCATCATTAGCATAATTATCATAATCATCATCATCGTCATTATCACCACCATCATCGGTACCGCCAGTCTCAGCAGCATAAGAATCACCACCACCATCGTCGCCACCATCCTCATCGACATCACTGCCACCACAAACATCCTCCCCATCATCATCTTCACCACCATCACCATCATCACCAACACGATCATCATACATATCAGCGTCCTCGTCATTGTCCCCATCATCACCATCATCATTGCAGCACGCTCCCTCCTTCATATGCTCCTGTTACTGCTGTCCCGCTGCGGACAAGCTTCCTGGCAGTTCCGCCCAAGAAAATCCGCCCTCTCCCCCACCCCCCCCCCCGCCCTCTGCCAGGAAAACAAGCCGCATGTGCGACAAGCGCACCCCAAGACAGGGCAGAGAGGAAACGACTTCCATAGGGTCCTACATGAACCCATTATGAATATGGGAATCCAAGTGGCATGCGCATTCCCAAGAAATCTGAGCTGGGAACGTACGACAAGCATGCAACTGTCGTAATGAGTTCGACGACAATCAGATCTGCCCGACAAGATAATGCGACACATGCGGATCGAGGTTACGCGAACAGCACATACGAATTACAACAATGCAAGGCAAAACGATGTACAAGGACTGGTACCGCAATCAAAGGCCACGATATGAATCCGACACGACCCCGATCAGGGTTAATACTGCTTTCTGCATGAATGCAGCTGCAATGTTATGCAATCATGTACATTGCAATGTGATGTCAAGCAGTGTATCGCGAAACATGCCATCAATACATTAAAGTGCATCGCATTGCATTATATGGTATATGATATAGCCATATTGGATGCCATCGCTTAGAGTTCATAGCATTGCATTGTATACCATGTCATGGAAATTCGCGAAATACCTTAGCATATCAAGGCATTGCATTACGTAGCATCACATTGCATGTCATGCGATAGTGCTGACCTCATATCATTCACTTGCTTAGCATAGCAGATACAATTATGGCAATGCGAATCGTCGCATATCTTAGCGTTGGGATGCACACCGTGTTGAGTTCAATGCGCGTCAGAGTAGAACATTGCTAAGCATGGTCTAGCGCAGCATGGAATCACAAAACAATGCCAACGGTGTACTGGCGCATGTTACAGTAGAAGTGCACAGCAAATCATTGCTGTGTGTGGCATGTGGTTGTAGTCTGCTACTGCGTAGCATAGCATGCCATAGCATGGCACATACTCCCTTGGCACGAGCCGCCGCCCGATTGTCCCGAGCGACCCCGTGGACCAAAGCCAGGACCACCGTCACCACCCTACAATCCGACACGAGCGCCCTGAGCGACCCTGGTACCCTGGTGACCTTGTGTGCAGCTCCGCATGGCCACCGGAAGCTTGCCGCAAGAGAGGAGATGTCCCATCAGGCAAAACCCAAATGAGAGAAGAAACACACAAATGAGGTGACGCCACACGATGCGATCCGGGCTGCGCGCGTATCTGAAAATGTGCGAGGTGGGCAAGCAGGACGTAAGCCCGCGTAGTGCTGCCTGGGGAAGCGTGCAAGAATGACCCGGTGGCAGCTCATGGGAGCTTCCCATACCATCTTGTCGGCTCTTGCGAATCGACGTTCACCGACGCTAGTTGACGCTCATCGACGCTAAATCGACGCTAGTCGAAGCTAGCCGACGCTAAGTCGGCGCTATCTCATCGACTCCCACACGCTAATCGAAGCTTATCAACGCTGAAGACAGAATCCCACCAGCCCTTTGGGCGTGAGTGGTTTAGCGAGCTCTCTCTGTTCTCAACCCCCTAACCCCCTATCTTCTCCTTCGGGGAGGGGTTTACCCCTCCCCCTACCCCCTCCCCCTGGACATGGACAGGGAGTCCCGGGTGGTGTCAGGGGGGTCTTTTTCGGCTCCTCGGAGGGCCAAAAAACGACGACCCTCACGAGGATTCTGGCCCCGACGGGGGGACGCAGTTTGGCCCCTCTGCTCTTCTTTGAAGCCAAAATCATTGATTTTACTACGGTTTTGGCCCCATTTTGGCGTCCTGAGGGGGTCGCGCTCATCTTCCTTCATAGCAAAATCATTGATTTTACTAAGGTTTTGGGCTCATTTTGTCCTTCTCAGGGCGCAGCTCTTATTTGCGCTTCTGAGGAGGTCGCAAGAGGCCCCAAGATGGCCCCAAGAGGCTCCCAGGAGGCTCCCAAGAGGCCTCCAAGAGACCCCCCAGAGGCCCCCAAGCGGCCCCAAGAGGCCTCCAAGAGGCCCCCAAGAGGCCCCCAAGAGGCCTCCAAGAGGCCCCAAGAGGCCCCCAAGAGGCCCAAGAGGCCCCCAAGAGGCCCCCAAGAGGCCCCAAGAGGCCCCAAGAGGCCCCCAAGAGGCCCCACGAGGAGCCCGAACGACTCACACCAGGACGAGGGGCCCGAACGACTCACACCACGAAGAGCCCGAACGACTCACACCACAAGGAGGGGCCCGAACGACTCACACCAGGACGAGGCGCCCGAACGACTCACACCACGAGGAGCCCGAACGACTCACACCACGACGCGGGCCTCGAACGACTCACCTCACAAGGAGGATGTACAAGGAGGTGCCAGGAAGGAGGAACAGGGGAGATATGCGGGGCCAAGCGGACACACGCCTGAAAAACACGACTGTCGGCATGCTTCGCGAGAGTTGCTGCTGTGAGATGGGCTGGTGGGGATACGCGAAGCGTAAAGAATTGAGAGGGCATACCAGGCTCGCATGACTTGCTGCCGAAAGGCATGGTGACACTGAAGAAAGCGGTGTGCTTCCCGACACGTACTGAGTCAAGCCTTCCCGTGTCATGGCGTCGCGGGACCGGCCCAGCCGCGGGCGTTCCGGGCGGAACGCCGCCGGTGGCCCAGGGTCGGCCAATGTGGAACGCTCCAGGAATCGAGAGGCCGCCAATCGCAAGAGTGGATCGTCTGAGGTTGAACGACCCCCTCGGTGTCATAAACCAACGCCGAAGTCGCCACGGCACGAACCAGCTGCATTCGAGGGCACACGGTGACGAGAAGAGTAGTCTCCATCAAGAGACTGCCGCGCAGAACATCATGTTCCTCCCCTTCACCCTCTTGGTCCCCCTCCGACTTCGGGGATCTACAGACCCGGGTCAAGTCAGACCCGGGTCAGTCCGAAGTTGCAGGATCGATCCTGCAAGATCGTGCAGGATCCTGCACCCAAGCCCTGATCAACGCACCCCTCGCCCTGCAGGATCCTGCAAGATCCGGCGCTCTGACGGGCCCGCGTTTGCATTGACCCCCGTCTCTTGGGCCCGGCTACAGTCGGCCCGTATCAGAAGGATGCGCGATGAGGATGCACCGGCCTTCGACGCCCATGTCGAAGCTTCTCGAGCGGGGCGCGGCCGACGAAGGTGGCCAAGGATGGGCCGAGGAGTCAAGGACCGTGTCTTCAAAACGAGGACCCAACACCACAGGCTGGTTGGGAACAGCTCAGAGGTCCGCGCAGATTTCTCGGATCGGCGCTGGACCCCCCTCCCTGGCGCGCGGAGCGCGCCAGGGGCGGCGCCGGAGGCGCCGCCGGGGGGCCCCAGCGCCGATCCGAGAAATCCGCGCGGACCTCCGAGGTTTCATGTTTTTGTCATTGCTCGTTCCCCCAACGTATCCTTGTGAGGGTTGCCCGTCCTTACTGTGCGGATCGAGATTGCTCTCTTCCACCACTTTTTCGCGATCGCGGGGGTGAAGAGGAGGAGGAGGAGGAGGAGGGCGAGGAGGAGGAGGGTGAGGAGGAGGGGAATTCGAATTCCAATTCTATATACGGCGGGGGTCCTGCTCTAGGCAGGCCGCTTCATCACATTCACGCCAAATCGGGGAAAGAGGTGCCCGACTTTGGTGGCACCCCCCTGGACAGGCGCGACAGCACCTCGCGCCCTGCCTTCGAGGGGCATGGCCCTCGGGCTGGGCCCCCGCACTCTCGATTCAGGATGCGGGGGGGAGCAACTGTGCAAAAACCTCCACAAACAGTACAAAACAGAACACCTCGCTGCGCCGCCAGTCGGTGGGAGGGGTGACAGCGGTCGGCCAAAGGGTGATCCAGGGCTTCCCCACACAGGCCCGACGGCCCCAGGGCAGCAGGGGCGGGGTCCTCGCCCGTGTCACCCCTCGCTTCCCGCGGCGCAAGCAGCTGGACACGCTGTTGGATGATACACCGAGGCTTGCACGGTGTAGGCCAGAAGCACGCCAGCTGGCCTGTCAGGCTAAAACTCAGTCCACACTGCTTGCACTTGACGCATGCTTTCTGCACTGCGGGCTTGTGGCCCGCATCTCTCAACCTGCAAATCCTTTCGGAGCGAGAGGAGACTACCCCGCGAGTTCGCCGCGGCTCACGGAATCCCCCCCTCACGCCCCGAGGAAAACAAAACTTCACGCTGCACGGCCAGGATCCTTTTTTAAAACCAACACGGCAAGCTCATCGGCCCTCACAGTCAGGGAAACGTGAGCTTCACTTAACTGGGCCTTCTCAGCAGCCCAATCAGCAATGCGGTCCGCAGCCTGATTTTAATACACTTCTACATCAAATAAAAAAAAAACAGGTTCTCGGCCTGGGCTTGGGTGGGGTGTGCTTTGGTCCAGATCAGTCGGAGCGAACCCTGACGTTCGGAAAGCACATTATGAAATTCAGCCCACAAGTCTAGCATGCTAGATTTCCTCTTCGACCGCAAACTTTTCCTGGCACCTGTCACGACCAGCAGGCAATCACAATAAACTCGAACGTCACCGACACTAGCTCGCATCAGCTCGATCAAAGCATAGAGCTCGGCCCTCGGAGAAGACTGGCGCGCGCGCGGCAAAGATCCACGCCGCGCAGCATCTATCCTGCCGTCGGGGCCGAGGTGCACGAAGGACCATCCATATCTCCTCAACCTCCAATCCTTAGAGTACTTGCCTCCAGAACCATCAACACCCCAGACACCCCCTCGCATGAGTCCCCCCTCACCGCACCTTCCCCAATCCCAAACGAACCGCGAAGGAGGGGGAAGGAGCCCTAAGGAGTCGCCCAGAGACGGGAGCCCGCGACACCAAAAACTCACCTTATGAGTTTCGGCGATGGCCCTGGGAGCCAGGAAGTCAATAGTTTCAATCGTGTGGTCAGGGATGTCGCGATTGCACGCGCACTGCCAGTGTCGATGCAACGGGGACTCATGAGCTTTTCCACATCTCCCAGAGAGCACATTATTAGCAGAAACGTACCCAGCAGCGTGCAATCGCTCTTCAGGCCAAAAGGCAGCAATGAGGGCATTGCGCAACGTGCCAGCAGACTCGCGCTCGCCGCCCCGAGCAAGCCTGGACAAAAAGCGCCGCACAATGGTAAAACCAACTCCTCTTCCCAAGCCTTCACCACAGGAATGTTTCGACGCCTGGCCCCAGGACTCAGCAGAACACGTCTTCAAAAGCGCACCCCAAAGCTGGAAAGGGAAATCACCATCCTTCAACCTTAAAAATGAATCCTCAGTGCGCCAAAATACTGGTGACTCAGCCTGCCAGCCAAGATCTCGAAACACAGCAATCGCGACCGCCATCGGCCCTCGAACAACAAGCCAACGGTACTTGGTCTGATCCATCTTAATACATATTTTCATCCAAACATCCGCACATAACCTGCGAGATTTATGGTCAAGACCAGCCCAAGCCAAAGCCCATCCATTCAGCTGTCCATAGCGAAGCCTAAGCTGGGGGTCATCCTTCGCGGCACCTAACAAACCAAGCAACGTGGCGGTGCAAGCCCCAGGGGCCCACGACCCAGAGCGCGCGGCAGCCTGGGCATGCATGGACTTCACCTGCCCAGGAGAAAGCCCCAGGACCTCATGGCCCCACGACCCCACGGCCAGTACCCCAGGCTTGTACAGCTTGCTAGCTCGACCAACAAGCCGAGCAAGAAAACTCACCTTCTTGCTCTTGCGATAAGCAGTAGCACGCCGCTGTCGCAACTTACTCATATCACGCCGAAGGCCTGCTGAAGACATGACCCCCAGATTTCGGACCGAGTCCTTCCAATGAGTTGGTAGGTTGACTGAAGCAAACATCTGTGTGATCTCGGCTCCAAGCTCTTTGTGGGAGACCAACAACGTACTTTTGTCAGCAATAACGGTGCCAGCGGCCTCCAGCTCGCGGCTCAAGTGCAAAACGGCTGGCGCGAACGCGGCAAGATCTTCCTCT
This sequence comes from Prorocentrum cordatum, assembly GCA_963575745.1. Taxonomy (NCBI): domain Eukaryota; class Dinophyceae; order Prorocentrales; family Prorocentraceae; genus Prorocentrum; species Prorocentrum cordatum. Next base: position 254,141 of record CAUYUJ010014742.1, on the reverse strand, counting down.
CGGGATCCCTGCTGCGTCTGAGTGATATCGCCCACGTACCCCTTGACGCGGGCTGGCAGGAAGGAGGCGCGCGCCTGGTCCAGTATATCATGCAAGTAAAACTTAACCCACGGCATGGATTGGCCACAACCAGGCAAGATGCCCATGCCCGTGGGTATGCGGTCAGAACAAAAACCCTGGACCTCAAGGGTACGCGGAGCTTCATGAATCACAGGAGGAGCAAAGGATAACCCATTTTCACGGCGAGCCCAGCAAGGCGACAAGGGTCGACAGTATCAAAGAACTTCTTAAGGTCCCCATACGCTCCGACCGAGCGCAACCCCAAACATCTGGCCATCTCATGGCCAAGCTCTCGGTTAAGCGCAGCCTGGAGCGCCGAAACCCTCGGATCGCAGTGTCCCAATGGTTGACCTGGGCCAGGGACCAATCCTCAATATGGCTTCCTCGAGCCTTGCAATAGACTCGGTACAGGGAGGGGCACTTGCACACGGGTCGTTCACTCTCAGCCGACTTAGGCAACAACGCCATGATGCCCAACAAATTCTGCGTCGGCCACATGAGCCGATCCTCGCAACTATTCAGGAGGTGGGTGTACGACTTCACCGCATCTGGCGGCAAGGAAACAACCATGCGAGGGGGCCACTGGTCCACGCCAACAGCCGTGTCCTCACGGAAAAGACGCGCAGCTCTCTGAATATCTCCTGGTTCCAAGGGTTCGAGACCCTCCAAGGACCCCAGGGCCAAAGGTCGGAGAGCATCCAAGACCCCAGACAGCTGCTCACGCTTGTCACCTTTAACCTTCCAGAGTTTACCCCAAAAGTCCTCGCGGTATGTCATCATCTCATCAGGGAGCTGATGCACGTCAGCTGGTACTACTAAAACTTCGAGGTCGGCACCTTGGTCGCACCGCAGCCACGAGTGGCCTCGCTTCGCTCCCCGAGGCAGCGCCTTGAGGAGCCACTGCTTCGTGCCAGCCTTAGTCTGCGCACGCGCAGCGCTCCACGCCTTAGCCAGAGTGGCGCTGATCGCATCGGACAGCGAATTAACATCGTCCAGATCCTGGGGCAGGCTAGACAAGTGAGCCCGCCACCATTCAGGGGCCCGCGCATCTCCTGCCACATGAAACTCAGCCACCCGAGGAGCAAGGCCAGCTAGGATACCCCTTAGGGTAACGCACGACGTCCAGGAACGTTTAGCAATAATCCTTCGATACCCCCAAAACTTCTGAGAAACATGGGCCCGGAAACAGAGCGAAGGTTGCCGAAAGCTTTCTCCGCGCCCCCCCCGTCGCCCAACCTCTCCGAACTTGAACGCAGGGCACGCGCCTCTCCAGGAGGGGCAAGCTCGCGCGCCGAGGCCCTGGTCAAATGCATATTCTCAGTGGCCTTGCTCCAGAGCGAGTACTGCAACGCGAGGTCAGCCGACGCATTCTCAGAGACATGCGGCAACAGCTTCTCAGCCAGAAACTGGGGGGAATAATATAATGCTCCGTTACCTGCTCTAGATGCTGAGTCCAAGGTAGGTCGGGCCCAAAGCATGGCAAGGAAGAAGGTGCACGCTGACGCCGCCGCAGCTCCTGCTCGACCACTGCACGCGTCAAAGGCGCCGCAAGGCAGGCGTGAGTTTTGAAGGGGGAGGGGCCAAATTTAGCCGCGCGCGAGTAATCAGCAACATCAACAGAGGCCACCACGTAATCAATAGGTGATCCCCTCCCCTGGGCACAGGTAAACTCAACTCCTTCGGGTTGGATGGCGCGAGCATGGCACAGTTTAGGAAAACCGCTCAAGTCAAGGTCCGCAATCGGGATGTTAGAGTCGCCCATGAGGATCCAAGGGGTAGTTAATGTGCTCACGAACCCAGAGATCTCACGCAACCGATCAATATTCACCCCACTTGCACCCAGGCCGTCATCTAGGTAACACACTCCTACCGCAAGAACAGCTTGCTTGGTTTTAAGCTGCAAAAACAGCCAGTGGCTTCCAGAGCCCTGGTCCAAGAGGGACGAGTCCGAAGCGAGGAAACGCCTGAAACAAAGACCTCTACTCACAGCGGCCCCATACTCCCCCGTGGTGTAGGCCCCCTCCAGGGGAGCGGGTGGCAGGGGTGAAGTGGGGCCTCCACTGCATCTGATTACACCTCCGTTTAGCACGACAACAGGCATCGGTGAGCATTCGATGCCCACAAAAAAAAGAAAAGAAACCATTACACATCGGTTTCACTTCCTGGGCGAACGACAGTGAAACCGCATCCCAACTCGTGATATTGCAACACGGGAACTCGACTGTAGCAGGCGCTGGCTGCAGACGGTGGCGGCGCAGGGGCCTGCTAGGCCTCGCGCCGCCTCCAGCGCCTTGACCTTCACCTCGATCAGGGCCAGGAAGAAGACACTCGTTCACCTGCAGCGCCAGCACCTGGCACTCCTGCAGCTGCGGGCCCATGCTCTCCATCTGGTACAGCTCCCACTCGAAGCTGGAACTGATGCAGCATGCGGTTGAAGGTCGCCGTCGCATCGGACCGTACCACACGAGCACGCTTGGCGGCCTTCTGACTAGCTTGCTTGCTGAGCAGCTCTGCAAGCCGATCCCGATCAGCCTCCTGCAAGGGCTGTTCGATGGCTCGCTTCTTGAGTTCACGTAGTTCATCGAGACGATCTGTGCCCAAATCAGAGGCAACATCCGACAACTCATCATCATCGCGTTCAAGCGCGACACGCATCTGCTGCGCCGCATGCCAGAACTGGTACTGCTGATCATGTAGCTGGCACCACGTACGAAGTTCTGGCTCTCCCATGCTCGTGAAGTTGGGCGGCGGCTGTGGCATCGCACCCGATGCAGCAGCTTCCCCGCGACCATCAGCATCAGCAGCATGTACAGGTACCTGTGCAGGCGGCTGCGGGCCTGGCGCAGGTTTAGCCCAAGGCGCGTCTGCCCCACCAGGCGCTGCCGCGCCCGCAGGAGCAGCAGCCGCCGCGCGGCGCCGCGCAGCAGCCGCAGCGTCGGCCTGGCGGCGCTCCTCACGCCTGCACTCTTCACGGTAGGCATCAGCGGAGAACAACTGCTTGGTCTCCTGCGCAACTCTCGTCTCCTGTTGGCACTGGGCCAGCCAATCCACAGCCGAGGCATGCGCAGCCTCTGCCTGCTGTAGGGCTTCACGATGTTTGACAGCTGCTGCCAGACGTGCTTCGACCTCGGCCTGGACGATGCGCTCTGCCCGCGCCGCCTGCTCGACCTCCGTCGACAGCTCCGTCTGGCGTGCCGCCACCTTCTTCTCCAGCTCGTTCGCACTGACGGACTCTGGCGGTGTTGCTGCCTGAGCATGAGCTGCAGCCGCCTCTGCAATGGCAGCCTGCAACGTCGCGGCGATGGAGGGGTGCAGGGCGGCAAGGTCACTGAGCTGCTTGGCGAGTCCAGCCTCTTGCCCAGCCCCAGCCTGCGCACTGCCGCCTGCCACGGGAGAAGCGCCGCTCGCCAGGTAACTGTCTCCACACTTCGAGCAGCACAGTTCCCGTACCGATCGTACTCCCAGTGGCCGCAAGCAGCGCACACGGAGTAGCCACCTCCTCCACGGCGTTGGCGGCCTCCACCATCGTCGCCGCGAGCACCACCATCACGCCGGCCACGGCCAGCCACAGCACGCCACGGAGTGCGGTACCGCCAAGCCATCGCTCTCGACACCTGGCAGCTGAGGGGAAAGAGCTCCCGCAGGAGCTCACCAAAGTAGACTGCAGGCTCCGACCAGGGCAGACTGATCGGGCCAGAAAACACTCGAATGCAAGCCGCGGGCTAGCGGTATCCACGTGCTCCCCTGTGGAACAAGGCCTCTTGAGCCAAAATGGCTACGGGGTGAAGAGGAGGAGGAGGCGGAGGAGGAGGAGGAGGAGGACGAGGAGGAGGCGGAGGAGGAGGAGGAGGAGGAGGAGGCGGAGGAGGAGGAGGAGGAGGGGGAGGGGGGGGTGCATCCCCCCGGGTGCAGAGCGGCGCGGTGGGGCGGCCCCGTCCGCGCCGCCGGCGGCGCGGCGCACCGCGCCGTTCCCCCGAGAGGTATACCCGGCGGAGCTGGGCGCCACCGCGTGGGTGCGGAGGGCTGCGCGTGGTCGCCCCGTGCCCTGTTCGATCGGGAGGAGGCAGAGCACCACGTCAGCCTCACCTCCTCCGCCTGATCTCTCCGACCATACAGGGAAGTGATTAATACATGGGATGTCTAAGAACATCGGATGTTTAATACATGGCTAATGCATGTATGAATTTATGCATGCACTCAACGCTGTTTTGAATACTAATTCCCTGCACTTCTAATACATGATCCGCACGCGGAGCATGTATTAAAATGTAGTCGGCCCGTATCATAAGGATGCACGGTGAGGACGCAAGGGCCTTGGAGGACCTTTCGAGCGAGGTTGGCCAGCGAGAGTCGCTACGGACGGGCAGAAAGGGGGCAAGGATGCAAGGGTACCCTTGGGAAGGTTGCCCTTCCTTACTGTGCGGATGGACTGTACCCAACTCCAAATGCTTCGCCTGCTGCTCCTCCTAATCCTCCTCCTTCTGCTCCGCCTTCTGCTGCCACTCCTCCTCCTCCTCCTGCTGCTGCTGCTCCTCCACCTTCTCCTCCTGCTGCTCCTGCTTCCCACCCCTGACCTTCCTCCTGCTTCTCCTCCTCCCCTTCCTCTCGTCGTCTCTACCTGTTCCCCCCCCCCTCTGTCTTCCCCCCCCCCCCGATGTACCGTTCTTGGGCAGCTTGATGTGCTCCAAGTGGGCCCAAGGTATGTGGCACAGGGAGGAGTCTGGCTGGCCAGCCTGCAACAGCGGGAGAGTCCAGTAACGACGGTGATGAGGACGACGAGGACGGCGATGTCGACGAGGTCGACGACAGCGGCGAGAAAGGCGACGAGGATGACAAGGAGACAAGGAGGCGGCGGCGGCGACGGAGCAGCAGCAGGTGCAGATGTGTGGGAACGATGGGGGAATGAGCAGGGAAAGGATCACGAGAATGAGGTGGATGATCATGAAGAGGGGAGGCGTACAGGGCAGTTTTTGATACATAGGATGTTCAATCAATATCAGATTTTTAATACACGATTCATTTACTAACACATCAATGCATAAATTCATCATTGACTTTAATACTAAGCCCTATATTCTAATACACGATCCGCACGCGGAGCATGTATAAAAACGGCACTGTAGGGGAAAAACACGGTGCTCTGGGCACCAGGAGCTCTTGAGCGCACCCACTCGCGTGTGAGAGACACCCGCTGGCACGCGCTGCTGCAGGGGCCGCCCCGGGCAGGATGCCGGCGAACAGCGAGGAGCCTCGGACGAGGCCCAAGCACTGGATGAGAGAAGGAGGGGGAGGAGGAGGAGGTGGACGGGAAGGAACAGGAGCGGGAGCAGGAGCAGGAGGAGAAGCAGGACCAGGAGCCTTGGACGAGGCTCAAGCACTGGGTTAGGGGAGCGAAGAATGACATAAACATAAAAACTCGGAGGCCCGCGCGGACTTCTCGGATCCGCGCTGGGGCCCCCCAGCGGCGCCTCCGGCGCCGCCCCTGGCGCGCTCCGCGCGCCAGGGAGGGGGGTCCAGCGCCGATCCGAGAAACCCGCGCGGACCTCTGAGTTTTTATGTTTATGCCACTTTTTGCTCTCCTATGGATGACCACGGCGTCTCACATGAGGCTCCAGAGGCCTCCCCCCAATGCCCACAGTACATACAGAACCAGGTCCACTTCGCACCTGTCTGGTCCCAGGGGAACACTGCCGATGGGATGGCACCGTCGCTGGTGACCGCACCAGCATCAATGGACCACGCAACCGAAGCTCATCGAACACGCAACATCAGGGACTACTGTGCAAGCTCGTCCTTCTCCTTGGAGGTTGAAGCCCCAAACGCACAGAGCGAGAGATATAAGTGTAGAAGGTTGTGAAGGCCCTGCGAGCCACCACAATTCACACGCGCAACTTTTCATGAGAAACCCAGCAAGCCGCTAGAGCCCACACAGATAGATAAAGCGACGCCCGCGAGCCATCTGAATTTTCCAGCGGCGCTAACGAGTGAGCAGCTCGTCCGAGGGAAGAAGAGAGGGAAGGTGAGCCGCGGCATGAGAACGGGAAGGCGAGAAGGATAGAGCAGGACGAAGACGATGACCGAAGCAAACATAGGATTCGAGTAGGGGATCGACTACATAATCGATTACCCAAAATTGACTTGTTCGTCAAATGTGTGGATAATGAGTGGAACGTGTCGTAGATCTACGGGACATGCCACGTATTCTTCGGAGGTTCGACGGGAAAACTGATTTTGGGTCGATTATGTAGTCGATCCCCTACTCGAAACATGCAGCAACGATGCTGCGGCACGACATCTCGTCCCGAGCCCCTCTCCCTACTACTCGGCTTCTCTCTGGAGGCCGTCTTCCAGCCTCTGTGGGAAAGGCGCCACCCTCCACCCTGCTCGTTGTGAGATATACCTCGGAGGAAAACATACGCAGAATGTATATGTACACCACCACCGTGCCAGGCCAAGGCCATCCTGGCCCTGGCATGGTGTGTAGGCCCTCCTGGCCTCTATAGACGCCTTCGCTGGAAAATAAAGAGCCGAAACTCCACCCTCGTAATAATCACCCCAACACGCGAAGCCGTTTAGTAAACGCACCCAAAAAGAAATCGAACAGGGCAGGGCTGTTTAGCAAGTGCCCAAGGCCGTTATCTCTCTTGAATTACCGCTACCCCTTTCTCGATTTCCCCTTCTTGGGCCTCCTAGGGGACCCTCGTTCCCACCTCCGGATTCGCCTTGGAATTCTGGTCAGAACGCACCCAAGGAGAGGTCTGGGGAGTAGCGGTATCGGTACCTGTTGGCTTCCCCAATGCCAAGCAGCAATGTCCGGAAATTCCAGGCCGAGATCAGCGAGAACCCGTTCATGAAAAAAACTAAGAAGTCTCAAGCAAGGTCCCTGTCTTGAAGAGGGAACCGCCCTCCATTCGTGCATACGCGCTACACAATCCTGGGCTTATCATTGGAAGAAACACCATGCGAGAAGCAAGGGCCCACCCACCATTCGTGAAGCTGCTGGGGGGTCATCGGACAAGTGCGACGACGACGTAGCAAGCGACCGACCTGCGAGGCCCCATGAATGCGCCTGGTATCGCGATGACGCAGCACGGCTTGAGGAACACCATGGAGAGGAGAAGGACGACGACGACGAGGGGCAGGGGGGAATTTACGGGGCAGACGCGGAGAGAGAGAGAGAGAGAGAGAGGGAGAGAGAGAGAGAGAGACACGATCTGCCACCGTGCTGGTGGCGCCTCAGGCCGTATCAGAAGGCTCCTCTGGTACGTACATGGTGGGATCACGGATTACGTACTGGTTCTAGGGCCGATCCCACCCCCCATTCCCGCCGTACCCATCCTCTGAAACCCGCCGCACCCTATATTGACTTTCGACGCCCGTTTCGCCAGATATCCCTCTAGCATGAATCCGCCGACCCTTTGTGTGTCTCTAGGCTTGTGAGATTTCCCCCCCCCCCCCCCCCCATAGCCCCCCCCCCCCCGGGACCCCAAACCAGCAATTTGACCCCCACCCACCCCCCGGCCGACGCCGACCCATGGGTGAACGCATCATGGGGGCATAGAAAGCCCCAAAGTGGGCCAGGAAAGCCCCCAAAGGCCCCCAAGACGTTCCAACAAAGCCCCGAATCGCCGAAAGGTTCTTCCAAACCGTCAAAACTTGCTTCCCATAATGCTCGGGGTGCCCCGAATATGTTCCAAGAGGCCTCTAAGAAATCTCCCCGAGGGGGCACCAAGAGGCAAAAATCGTCCCGTTCCCACTTTCCGCATATTCGCCTCTTGGGCTTTCGCAGCATCGGATACGGCCAAGAGGCCCTCAGCATCGGCCCCAGAGGCCCCCAAGAGGCCCACAAGAAGGCTCCACGACGGCCCCAGAAGGCACCAAGACGGCCCAGGAGGCCCCCCAAACCGCTAAAGACGGCCCCAAAACGGCCCTAGGAAAAGGCCCAGAGGGCGAACCCGAACGGATACTTCCAGCTCGGAGCTTGGTTCGGCCCCGAGAAATCCCCAAGAAGTCTCCAAGAGGCTCCAAAAGGCCCCGAAGAGGCCCCAAAGAGGCTCCCAGGAGGTCCCCAAAATGCCCAACAACTGTCACCAAGAGGCCCCCGAGAAGCCTCCCACGAGACCCCGTCAGTCATTCGAGTGGCCTCTCACCCACACTCCAGGCACGGTCGCGGATGGGGCGAAAACCATTCGATATTTCACGAGATCGGAGCTGGACCAACGTCTCCTCCTCCGCTTTCTCCTCTTCCTCCTCCTCATACTCATTTCATGATTGTCCTTCTCACACGACGTCCTCCCTGACCTCCTCCTTGTCCTCCTCGTCCTCCTCCTCCCATTCTGCCTCCTCCGTCTCCTCCTCCTCCTCCTCCTCCTCCTCCTCCTCATCCTCATCATCCTCATCATCCTCATCATCCTCATCATCCTCATCATCCTCATCATCCTCATCATCATCATCATCATCATCATCAGCATCATCATCATCATCATCATCATCATCATCATCATCATCATCATCATCATCATCATCATCATCATCATCATCATCATCATCATCATCATCATCATCATCATCATCATCATCATCATCATCATCATCCTCATCCTCATCCTCATCATCATCATCATCATCATCATCATCATCATCTTCATTAGCAATATCATTATCACTGTCCTCGTCCTCCCTCTCGCTCTCTCCCCTCACCTCCTGATCCTGATTCCACTATATTCAAACCCATGCACCGCCATTGCCACAGCGATCTACCAGATGGTCACCCGAACGTGTGTCACCTGCAGGACTTGCACATCAAGGATGCAGTTTTCTCTGCGCGCGCGACGCTCCCACCCGCCACGGAGAACACCAGCTTCGGTAGTTTTCTCTTGAGCGTGCCGCTGCACTGATACGCCTGCCAACTGCGCGCCGTGAGCCCGAAGTCCTTGCAATCTACGAAACCTGCGCACACGATTGCAAGCTCTTCATGTGCACACACACACCGTGTGCACGAGAAGAGCCTGCAACATTCGTATACGCATAATCCGCCGCCGTGCCTGGCGGCACGCAATGGCGTGTTCTCCCAGCTTCAGAAGCTGACTAGATGGAGCGGCCTTGAAGGCAGCCCAACAACACGTCAGGACGTGGGAATGAGACCGATCACAACCACTCCGGACTGTTCAGGAACTATTTCGGTCGGATTGCAACCACTGGAAGCGGACTGATCGCAACCTAAAGGATTCCTTCACAAACCTGTCAGGAGAATACCAGATTCCAACCGATCCAAGAGCTCCTGCTGAGGCCTCTGAAAAGGCTTCTCTGAGGCCTCTGAAAGGCTTCTCTGAGGCCTCTGAACGGCTTCTCTGAGGCCTCTGAAAGGCTTGTGGGAGGCTTCCGAGAGGCTTGTGAGAGGCTTCCGAGAGGCCTGTGGGAGGCTTATGGGAGGCTTGTGGGAGGCTTCTGAGGGGCTTGTGGGAGGCTTCTGGGAAGCTTCTGAGAGGCTTCTGCGAAGCTTCTGAGAAGCTTCTAAGAGGCTTCTGAGAGGCTTCTGAGAGGCTTCTGAGAGGCTTCTGAGAGGCTTCTGAGAGGCTTCTGAGTGGCTTCGGAGAGGCTTCTGAGAGGCTTCTGAGAGGCTGCTGAGAGGCTTCTGAGAGGCCTGCCCCACGGGCCCCACAGGTCCCCCAGGTCCTGCGTGTCGCACGGGCAACAAAGGTCTCGCAGGCCGCGCAGGGCGCACACGTCCCCCAGCCATGGTTCCCACAACCACCACAGGCCCAGACCGCCTGGCGGCGTGACAACATCTGTTTTTGTTTCGGGCTCGGGGGGCCATCGCCGGGCCCAGGGGCCGTCCAGAAGTGACACAGTATGCAATGCTGGTCAACTGTAGGTTCATGCGGCGTTGGCGCGCCAGCGACGTTGGCAAAGGCGTTCAAGGCTGCATTTTGCGACGCGGAAGCACCGAGGGACACGTTGGGCCCACTCTACCCGACGAAATTCAACATTGAACGATCGGGGCCGCGATCGATTCAAGGTTCAACGATCCACGCGGTGCCAAAACCCTAGCGGGTGCCGACGCCGCACGAACCTACCGTAGGGGAATTCGTCCAGACCTCTGGGGATCGACGTCCTGGAAAAGTCATGACGTTGGGGGTTTGGGCCGCCGCGTCTACCCGCCTTGCCATCCTGTCCTCTTCCGTTCCCCCCCCCCCTCCTCCTCCTCTTCCTCCTCCTCCTCCTCCTCCTCCTGCTCCTGCTCCTCCTGCTACTGTCCTCCCTCCATCCCCTCCTCCTTCTCCCGTCCTCCTCCCCCCTCCTCCTCCGCCTCCTCTGTTTCTCCTCCTCCTCCTCCTCCTCCTCCTCCTCCCCCTCCTCCTCCTCCTCCTCCTCCTCCTCCTCCTCCTCCTCCTCCTCGTCCTTCTCCTCCAGCTTCTGTCCTGCCCCCCCCTCCTGAGATGCAATTCGTTTCACGCCACGCGCTTTCGCTCAATTTCGGCTTCAACCGTATACGATTCACATAGGAATCGTATACGGATCATGGCCACGATCGAACTCTAATACATGTGTTTAGCTGAGGCCATGATCGGCCGTCTGTGATCGGACCGATCGCAACCGCTTTTTAAGATTCCCATTGGGCGGCTTAAGGGAACTCATTGAACCCAGAAGAGCTCGCATGATCTCTTCCTCAATCAAAACCTCAATGAATCGACCCAACAAACCGCAACCACTTCGGACCGATCGCAACTGGTTGCGATCGGTCCGAAGTGGCTTACGATCGGCCCGAAGTGGTTGCGACCGGTCGTGCTCGCGTCAGGACGTCGCAGAGAGCCCAAAGACTTCACGCGATCGCCTTTCGACGACCCGAGATCCCCCGCGACGCCGCCAAGACGCAAATGGAAACTTCCCGAAGGCTCGCAACAAGCGGATGGCCCAGAATCGCCCCCCCGTGATTCAAGGGATCGACGTTTGTGGCGTTGCTGTAGAATCACCAACACTTGGGCAGAGCCGCCACCACCGCAAACTCCACCGCAACGACAGTCGCAGTCAACGCCGCGTCTTTGATGAACACGAGGAAAAATTGCTGCAACAAGTCTCCGCCAGTCTCACCTCCTCCTCCTCCTCCCTCCTCCTCCTCCCTCCATCCCTCCTGCTTCCCGCATTAACTCCTTCTCGCTCCGCGTATCCCTGCGCCTCGCCCTCGTGCCTTCATATCATTATCACCCCCCGCCTGCTTCCATGTCACGACCCTCCTTATCATTACTAGAGTGCAGAAAATCCACCCCCACAGTAATCACCCAAACAAACGAAGCCTTGTAGCAAAGGCGCCCAGGGAAGGAACCGATCATATAGCAGGGCTGTTTAGCCAACGCCCAGGGACATTTAGTAAACATCAATTGTCGGCATCGGGTGCCTTTCTCCCCCCTTGAATCACAATCCTCACCCCTCTTCTCCACTCTTCTACGCCATGCTTCGCCGTGCACCACCATGCCATGCGTACCTCTCAGGATCCTTGTCCTGGTCGACATGAGACTGCGCGAGCAGAGAGGAGATCCACGCCATGAGAAGGATTGGGAGGGCGGGTTAGGACGTCAGATATGACACGAGCGCACCTGGCCAGTCCCCACCCGCCTCTTCCGCCTCCTCCAGGCTACCTCGCCGACAGCCCTGATGGTGCTGACCGGATCCTCATCCTGTGCCTGGTGTTCCTCCCGCGACTCTTCCTCCTCACCCTGCTCGTATTCATCATCTGATGACGCATCATCATCCTGCCCATCGGCATCATCGACGCTACTTCGCTGATGCAAGTTCCCCATGAAGCATTCGCACCCGCCTCTTACCCATATGGCTAATATTTGTTGTACTAAATCCGCCTCATTCTGCCCTGTCCTCCCCAATAGCCTCCGCATCATCCGCATCCGTTTACACCACTTCCCTCCATGAAGGGGGAGAGGGACAAGGGAGGAAGAAGAGGGCCGTTATGAATGAGGAAAGCTCGAGGGGAAGAATAAGAATACATCTATGAGGAAGATTATCCCAGTGCGACCCGACCTAGGAGTTGGAGCCTCTAGGAAAGCAACATCAGTAGGAGCGGTAAACGCCGTCCTCCTCCTTCTCCTCATCGTCGTAGTTGTAGCAGTAGCGATAGTAGCGATAGTAGTAGTAGTAGTAGTAGTAGTAGTAGTAGTCGTAGTCGTAGTCGTAGTCGTAGTCGTAGTCGTAGTCGTAGTCGTAGTAGTAGTAGTAGTAGTAGTAGTAGTAGTAGTAGTAGTAGTAGTAGTAGTAGTAGTAGTAGTAGTAGTAGTAGTAGTAGTAGTAGTAGTAGTAGTAGTAGTAGTAGTAGTGGTAGTAGTAGGAGTAGTAGTAGTAGAAGTAGTAGTAGTAGTAGTAGAAGAAGAAGAAGAAGTAGTAGAAGTAGTAGTAGTAGTAGTAGTAGTAGTAGTAGCAGTAACAGTAGCAGTAGCAGTAGCAGTATTAGTAGTAGTAGTAGTAGTAGTAGTAGTAGTAGTAGTAGTAGTAGTAGCGCCAGAACCGCCGATGCAAAGCCGTAAGTGAAGCAGCAGCAGAAACAGACAGCAAGTCACCGAGACAGCAGCAAAAGCAAGCAGGCACGGAGATGAGGGCGGGGCACTGGGGAGTTCTTTACATCTACATCTATATATGCACCTACGTCTACATCGGCACCTACATCTACATCTAGACCGACATCTACATCTACACCTACACCTACATCTACACCTGCATCTACATATCCATCTGCATCAACAGCGAGACTCACATCTACATCTACATATACACCTACATCTACACCTACACCTACATCTACATCTACATCTACACCTACATCCACATCTACACCTACACCTACATCTACATCTACATATACATTTACATCTACATCTACACTTTCGCATTGGTGCTGCTTTTGCTTTGTATTGCCTTTGCGTTTACTCTTGCCTTTGCTTTTGCCTTTGCCTTTGATTGGGCCTTTAGTGGATGCTGTGCTGCGCTAGGCTGTGCTATGCGATGCTATGCTATGTTATGCTATGCTATGCTATGCTGCGCAATGCTATGCTGGGCTAGACTATGCTATGCGATGCTATGCTGCGCTATGCTATGTTGCGCTATGCTATGCAATGCTATGCTATGTGATGCTATGTTATGTGCTTGCTTTGCCTTCGCTTTTGCCTTCACTTGTGCCTTTGCTGTTGCTTTTGCTTGGCGCCCAGGGAGCGCAACTGGGGGAACCGCGCGTTTGCTTTTACCATTGCAGTTGCTTTTGCTTGGCTCCCAGGGGACCAGGGGAACCGCCAGGGACGATTTCCACTGCCCGGCCCCTTTAAGCGAAGCGAGTGAGAACTCTTCTAGGTAGAGCCTAGGTAGGGAAAAAGGAGGAGAAGGGAGAGGAGGGGAGGAGGGGGGACGTTAAGGAAGCCCATGCACTTCCCACCGTTCCTGCATTGCTCCTCATCATTATCGTTCCCCGTCTTCCCCTTGTCGTCGTCGCAATAACGAGCCGCCCCCGCTCACACAGCCGTCGGTGTTGGAAGAACTCCCCTCCCATCCATCGTCGACGTCATCGTCACCATCGAAGCTGGACGTCCTCCTGCCGCAGGCGGGCCTCGTGACAGCAGATCTTCCCCTGCAGGTTCTCCCCTCTCTCGCATGTCCTCGTCAGCTTCATCTTGATGTTCTCCCACCTGGGCATACCAGAGGAGAAGGGAGAGTGTGAGAAGGGGGTGAGGAGGAGGAGGAGGAGGAGGAGGAGGAGGAGGAGGCAAGTGCCATGCGGCCACCTTCGGGCATCTCGGGGGCCTCGGGGGGCTCGAAGGGGCTTCCTCATCCTCGTGGTCTACCACCGCCTCGTCGGTGTCGTCGGTGTCGTCGTACTCCTCGTCATGCTGCTTCTCCCCCTACGCCTGGAAGGATGTGTGCGCGACACACAGCAAACCTGGGGTCAACCACTAGACACTGAGAGGGTGCCTCTTGAGCGACCGCTAGCGGAGACAGAGCGAGGTTGAGGAGGCAAGGCTGCGAGGAGGAGGAAGCGGGGGAGACGGAGGAGGAGGAGGAGGAGGAGGAGGAGGAGGGGGAGTAGGAGGAGGAGGGAGGAGGAGGAGGAGGGAGGAGGAGAGGAGGAGGAGAGAGGAGAGGAGGAGGAGGAGGAGGAGGAGGAGGAGGAGGAGGAGGAGGATGGAACCAGGAAAGGTGAGGAAGTGGAGGGGGACGGAGGAAGAGGAGGAAGAGGCAGAACGAGGTTGAAGAGGCAAGGCGGCGAGGAGGAGGAGAAGGAGCAGGAGGAGGAGGAGCAGAGCGAGGCTTTCGAGGCAAGGCGGCGAGAAGGAAGAGGAGGAGGAGGCGGGGGACAGAGGGAGAGGACAAGGTAGGTGCGCTCGCACCAACTCTGACATCCTACCCATCCCACCCATCCCTGCCCATTGCGCCGATGGTTTCTCTATCTGCCGACGCGTGTCACAGCGGACCTGGAACCTCCAAACCAAAACACCATCTTGTGATTCGCAATCAGAACAGGGAAGCCGTGCACACCGGAGAAGGAAGGGGAGGAGGTGGCGGCCCAGCAGGTGGAATGGAGGGATGAGGAATGCAGTGGACGAGGAACAGCAGCAGCAGGAGTGGGTGGGGCGGGGAGGAGCATGAGGACCAGGGGAAGACAGAGGAGAACTGAGCTGGGAGAGAACGATGAGGTGGCGGATGAGCTGGCGGATGAGCTGGAGGCTGGAGGACCAGCTGGTGGAGGGGAGGGATGAGGAAGGCAGGGGACGAGGAGCAGCAGCAGCAGGAGTGGGTGGAGCGGGGAGGAGCATGTGGACCAGGGGAAGACAGAGGAGGAATGAGCTGGGAGAGAACGATGATAATTCAGCAAAGTGGCACGCGCTGGTGCGAGAGAGCCATCCCGAGCGACGGGAGCAACACGCCATGCTGGAAGCAGGCGCATGCTGCAGCGGGAACGCCGTTTCTTAAGCACCACGGTAACGCTCCGATGGAGCAACACGGTAAGCAACATAATGCCTGACATCCTGTTCATTCAAGAATACGCGGCGAGGGTGAATCACATCCAAAGGGCATCAGAGGAACGAGGTGCGTATTCCATTTGAGTGACGTATGGGTCAGGAAGGGGGTGATGAGGAAGATGATGATGATGCTGAGGAGGAGGAGCTAGGAGGAGGAGGAGGAGGAGGAGGGATCGGGGAAAGTGAGGAGGAAGTGTACGAGGACGGAGGAGGGGGAGGAGACGGAGGACGAGGAGGAGGAGAAGGAGGAGGAGAAGGAGAAGGAAGAGGCATAACGAGGTTGAGGAGGCACGGCGGCGAGGACGGAAAGGAGGAGGAGGAGGAGCAGGAAGAGGAGGAGGAGGAGGAGGAGGGGGAGAAGACAAGCTAGGTGCGCTTGCATCACCATAGTTGACATCCTTATGGTTTCTCTATCCGCCGACGCTTGCCACAGCGGACCTGGAACCTCCAAACCAAAACACCATCTGGTGATGCGCATCAGAAAATGGGAGTACGTGCAGTGAGGGAGGAGGGGGAGGTGGCGGATGAGCTAGGGGCTGGAGGACCAGCAGGAGGAAGGGGGGGATGAGGAAGCAGGAGGACGAGGAGGAGCAGCAGCAGCAGCAGGAGCAGGAGTGGGAGGAGCGGGAAGGAGCATGAGGCCCTCCTCGTCCTCCTCCTCCTCCTCCTCCTCCTCCTCCTCCTCCTCCTCCTCCTCCTCCTCCCCCACACTAGCTCAACCTGAATACTGTCCTCCTTTCCCCCACTTGCCATCTGGAAGTGGTTCGCCCTCTCCGCGTGTTCCCGAACGGGCAGGATGTCACACATTGTTACGCCTGCTCTTTCTGCAACCATACTGTGCTCGGTGCTTTCAAGGAATGGCGTTTCCGCTGCGGCATGCGCCGGATGTTAGGATGGCGCGTTGCTCCCGTCGTTCAGGATGGCGATCTCGCACCAGCTCGCGCCACGTTTTTGGACATGGGTCCTGCCTCATCGTGCTTCGTCCCGCTCGTGTCCCCTCCTGCGCCGCCCCCTGGGAGGAGGCAGGAGGAGGGGGAGAAGTCTCGGGTCGGGCGAAAGGGGGGGATAGCAAAGGGGGGGTTTGAGAATCAGCTCACGTAGCTGATTTTCCCGGCGCCTCCCGGCGCCGGAGGCGGCTATGTATCGAGGAATGGGCCCCTCGGTGAGGCCGAAACCAGCTGCATGCAGCAAATTTCGTAACCCCCCCTTTCCCAATCCCCCCCTTTCGCCCGACCCGAAAGTCGAGGCGGGAGGAGGAAGCGGCGCGTCACCGGGGAGGAAGGAGGGGCACGGGGGCGCCGCACGCCGGTGAGCCCGTGCGCCCGCCCACGGCCGAGGGCCGCAGGCGTGCCCTCCGGCATGCGGCCCTCCCCCTGCCCTGAAGTCGGGCCCGTCCCCCTACAGGGGTATGTTCGATTCGGGGGCGCTTCCAGCACGCGTCCACGCGAGCCTGCACGCGTGCAGGCACGCGTGGAAGCGTTCCTGGCAGCGCTTCAGAGGCGCTTCTGGGGAGCTCGCCAGAGCTCTTCAGGAAAGATTTCCAGTTCCAGAGGGTCTCTTCGCTCTCCGGGTTTTGGACGCTACCAATCGGGCCTGTCCCCCTACAGGGGTATGTTCGACGACAAATAAGAAACACTCCAAACCAAATCCAAAATGGTCAACACGTACTGAAAAAAAAAGTCCCCAGACTATTGCTGGCCCGTCCCCCTACAGGGGTATGTTCGATTCGGGGGCGCTTCCAGCACGCGTCCACGCGAGCCTGCACGCGTGCAGGCACGCGTGGAAGCGTTCCTGGCAGCGCTTCAGAGGCGCTTCTGGGGAGCTCGCCAGAGCTCTTCAGGAAAGATTTCCAGTTCCTGAGGGTCTCTTCGCTCTCCGGGTTTTGGACGCTACCAATCGGGCCTGTCCCCCTACAGGGGTATGTTCGACGACAAATAAGAAACACTCCATCCTTTGCATGTTGGGTCAACAGTATGGAAAAAAAAATAGTCCCCAGACTATTGCTGGCCGTCCCCTACTGGGTATGTTCGATTCGGGGGGCGCTTCCAGCACGGTCCACGCGAGCCTGCACGCGTGCAGGCACGCGTGGAAGCGTTCATGGCAGCGCTTCGAGGCGCTTTTCTGGGGAGTCGCACGAGCTCTTCAGGAAAGATTTCCAGTTCCTGAGGGTCTCTTCGCTCTCCGGGTTTTGGACGCTACCAATCGGGCCTGTCCCCCTACAGGGGTATGTTCGACGACAAATAAGAAACACTCCAAACCAAATCCAAAATGGTCAACACGTACTGAAAAAAAGTCCCCAGACTATTGCTGGCCCGTCCCCCTACAGGGGTATGTTCGATTCGGGGGCGCTTCCAGCACGCGTCCACGCGAGCCTGCACGCGTGCAGGCACGCGTGGAAGCGTTCCTGGCAGCGCTTCAGAGGCGCTTCTGGGGAGCTCGCCAGAGCTCTTCAGGAAAGATTTCCAGTTCCAGAGGGTCTCTTCACTCTCCGGGTTTTGGACGCTACCAATCGGGCCTGTCCCCCTACAGGGGTATGTTCGACGACAAATAAAAAACACTCCAAACCAAATCCAAAATGGTCAACACGTACTGAAAAAAAAAGTCCCCAGACTATTGCTGGCCCGTCCCCCTACAGGGGTATGTTCGATTCGGGGGCGCTTCCAGCACGCGTCCACGCGAGCCTGCACGCGTTGCAGGCACGCGTGGAAGGTTCCTGGCAGCGCTTCAGAGGCGCTTCAGGAGCTCGCCAGAGCTCTTCAGGATGATCTTCCAGTTCCAGAGGGTCTTCTTCGCTCTGGGTTTTGGACGCTACCAACGGCCCTGTTCCCCCTACAGGGGTATGTTCGACGACAAATAAGAAACACTCCAAACCAAATCCAAACTGGTCAACACGTACTGAAAAAAAAAGTCCCCAGACTATTGCTGGCCCGTCCCCCTACAGGGGTATGTTCGATTCGGGGGCGCTTCCAGCACGCGTCCACGCGAGCCTGCACGCGTGCAGGCACGCGTGAACCTGATCTGCAGCGCTTCAGATCGGCTTCTGCGGGAGCTCGCCAGGCTCTTCAGATAGATTTCAGTCCAGAGGGTCTCTTCGCTCTCGGGGTTGGTTTTGGACGCTTACCAATCGGGCCCTGTCCCCTGACAGGGTATGTTCGACGACAATAAGAAACACTCCAAACCAAATCCAAAATGGTCAACACGTACTGAAAAAAAAAGTCCCCAGACTATTGCTGGCCCGTCCCCCTACAGGGGTATGTTCGATTCGGGGGCGCTTCCAGCACGCGTCCACGCGAGCCTGCACGCGTGCAGGCACGCGTGGAAGCGTTCCTGGCAGCGCTTCAGAGGCGCTTCTGGGGAGCTCGCCAGAGCTCTTCAGGAAAGATTTCCAGTTCCAGAGGGTCTCTTCGCTCTCCGGGTTTTGGACGCTACCAATCGGGCCTGTCCCCCTACAGGGGTATGTTCGACGACAAATAAGAAACACTCCAAACCAAATCCAAAATGGTCAACAAGTGCTAAAAAAGAGTCCCCAGACTATTGCTGGACCATTCTTGAGCATCCCCCCTGTAGAGGGGCACGTCCGACTTAACCCTACCCCTCACCGCCCGCTCCCGTCCCTCTCCAACCCGTCACCGACAAGCAAGGGACCATCAGTCCGTGGCTCGAAAGAAACAACCTTCGGGGATGGACAGACCTCCCTTTAGTAAAACGTGGTTTAGTGAAAACGACCTCGGGCCCAGGGCGCAAGCCTGGAAAATAACGGCCACGGCGCCCTCTCGAGAACAGAAAAAGGACAATTCACTAATCGACGTGTCAGGGTAGGAGGTCTGTCCACCCCCGAAACCTCTGGTGGCCGATCGCAGGTGCCCCGAGGGAGCAGGTGCCAGGCGCAGGCACGGGGATACATGGGGGCGGCAGTCCACCAGGGGCGCAGCCCCCAGGCGGGGGCGCCGAGGGGCGCAGGAGACGGAGGTCGGGGAGCCCAAGAGGGGGGCGCCCAAGGGAGGGGGGGGATGCGCAGCATTTTGGACGCCCGAAATGGGTACGGAAAAAAGGTGCACAATGCCCAACAGCAAATGTTGTCCCAAACCAACAGCGGCCGCTGTTGGGCAGGCGGCCCTCTGTCTCGAATGGACACAGGCCGCGGAGGCGAGGACAGCGAATCCTGTTCAAATCGAGCAGGAACTGCTGTTGGGCATTGTACCCATTGTTTCCGTACCCATCTCGGGCGTCCAGAGTCATGGCCCGAGGCACGTGCGCGGACCAAGCGTGAGGAGGGGCAAGGAGCTTGTCGACAGGGGAAGCGGGGGCCATGACGTCCGGGGAACTGGCGTGGCCCCGGCCACGAGATCCCCCCCCTTCAGTCATCACCTCCCCCTCGTCCGCCCCCGATGCAGGAGGGGGCCAGGCATCCGCTCCTGGCCAGGCTGGGGGATGCCCTGCACAGTTGGGCCGCCAAGCAGCGCCTGCCTGGCGCCGTCTCACTGAGCGTGGCCCCTCGCCTAAAAATGAGTCTCTCCCTCCACCCTCCCCCAGTGAGGTTGGAGACCTTCTCTCAGCTCTCGGTGCAGCCATTTCCTCAGCGTCGACGCGTTGAACCGCTCCCTGCTGTCGAAGGCCTTCTGAGTGGAAGGTGGCACCGCGCCGTGCGGTCCCGAGCAGAGTACATATATCGCTACGCGATCAGGCAGAAATTCCAGAGACACCCCACCCCATCCCGTCCTCCCGTCCATTCCGCTCCCCTTCCCCATCCCGCCCTCAATCGCCCCCCCGCCCTCAATCGTCCCCTCCCCATCGCTCCTCTTCGCCTTCGCTCCCCCGACCCCCTCCTGGGCCAAGACTGCCCGCTTCTCCACCCCCCCTCGCCTTCCTGATCCTCCACCTCCTCCCGTCGACGGCGCGCCCATGAGGCACGTGAAAGAAGGCGGCGGGGTTTCTCGTAATCCCTCCTGCTTTCCGAGAACCCCTTCTGCGGTTTCGAGAAAGGCCGAGCAAACACATCAAAAGGTCGGAGGCCTTCTGGGCCTGTTGACAAGGCCGGCCCCTCTGCACCATTCCCCCAAGTCGCGCCGTCGATCATGGTCCTCCACCTCCTCCTGCCTTCGGACGTCCATTCCCCGTGCGCTTTTCGAGTTGGCGCGTTTATTCCCAGCCTTCCTGCGGTGGACTCTCGTTTTGAATACAGCACAACGGTCGCGAATCCCTCCGTCCCGCCAGTTTTTCCCTTTCCCCCCACCCCACACCTGCCAACTGCCCTGCCTCTTACACCGCCGGGGTGTACTTCGCCGTCCTGCCTGAGGACTTCGTGGGGGCCTGCGATTTGCGAAGCTGTTGCCCGTTTCGAAAGTTGCTGGAGGGTCCAACGGAATAACGGGCGACGCAGGTTCAGAATGAACCTCGCCATCCACACGCCGCTACAAACTTCGAAACGGCCACCACTTTCGAAGGCTGCTTGGGGTCCAACTGAACGACGTGCTACGCAAGTTCACCTTCGACCTCGCCGTCCGTGGTGGGCTGCGAATTGCGACATTGGCATCATTATCGATGTGCGTTGGGGTGCCCAGCGGAACGACGCGCTACGCAGATTCAAACTACGCCTCGCCATCCCCTGGAGGGCTGCGAACAAAGAATCAGTTTTCACGTTCGAGGGCTATCGGTCACGCGCTACGCATATTCAGGTTCGACCTCGTCACCCCTAGGTGGCTGCGAACTGCAAAACTGTCTCCACGTTCGACGAATTGCGAAACGGCCGCCACTTTCGAAAGCGGGTGGGGTCCCAGCGGAGTGGCATGCTACGCGCATTCAAAACAAACCTCGCCACACCTCGGACGCTGCGATCTGCGAGACCGTCGTCGTTGTCAGGTGCCGCGCAGTTCCAGCTTTGATGTCCAGCACTAGACCTCGTCATCACCGGGGTCTGCGAACTGCAACCCGTCGCCACATTCAAAGGCTGCTGGGGCTCCAGCTGAGTAGCGCGCTGCGCAGATTCAGACTCGACCTCGCCATCCCTGGGGGGCTGCGCGCTGCGGATTTGTTGCCACCGTCTGAGGATGCATGGGGGGTCCAGCACAGCGATGCCCGACGCGACACTAAACGATCCTTGCTTTCATCCACGCCGGCTGCCCGAAGACCTGGTGGCGCGCCTGCGGTCGCTTCGCTCCCGCACCGCAGCGTGCAGGAAGGAAGCGAAGAACCTGGCGGGCGAATTCGGCCTCGCTCGCTTCTTGCACCAGCTATGAGCAGGTGAACTTCTGGAGCGCCAGAACGACATGTCGCGGGCCGCGTTGCTCGTCCAGAGCGCCCCTGGAAAATCCGAGTCCTGCCTCTTTCGTGGTCGTCCTCTTCCTCCTCCTTCCGCCGTTTCAATGCTGATGTCGCGTTAACTGTTCGGCCCCTCTCCCGTCTTTTGTCCGACCCGTCGTTCCCAGCTCCCGTTCTTCTTCGAGCCCGAGGCCCCAGTCCTCGTCTTTCTGTTGCTGTCCTGTGAGTCGTACAACGCGCGCCCGCTTCCCATACAGCTTGCACAGATGATGACAGAGATCCCAGGACTGAATCTAGACGGTGTTGTTCGTGTTCGTTTTGTTCTCGTTGTTCCTCGCTTTTGTCTCGAATCCACCTTTACTTCGAAACGAAGTCGAAACGAAAACGACCCACGATATCGCCAAAAACACCGTTTAGGTCCAGCCCTGACAGATCCTGTGTCGCCATCAGCCATGCTACCACTGTGGGCAAGCTCCTCTTGCCACTGTGCAGATGGGTTGGGTGCGTCGTAGGGTACTCGTTTCTCGGCGGCGAGCCCAGGGGGAAGCGAGAAGGGGCGGGCTTTCCCAGAAGGCTCGGAAGCCCCCCAACCTTCTGAGAAGGGTTCTAAGCCTCCCCGGAAGACAGAAACATAACCTGTCAAAGGCGCGAGGGCTTTTGAGAAGTCCCGCCGCCTTCGGAGAAGGCCTTCGCCTCCTCGTTTCACCCCCCCCCTCGCTCGCCGCCGATGTTCCCAAGATCGCCCAAGATGCTCCTCGATGGTCCCCGCCGAGACCAAACGCACCACGCCCAGGCGATGCCAAGCCCCTCTCCGCGTCCTCCCCTCGCCTGGCCCACCCGGGCCCACCAGGTTCTGCTGAACTCGTTGCCTCGTCGCGCCTGCCGGCGCGCGCGGAGAAGAGCAGCTCGACGGCAGCGGCAGGGGCGGGGAGGGGAGGGAGCGGGCGAGAGGGCGAGTGGGCGGGAGGGGGGAAAGAGGGTGGTGGTGGTGGTGGTGTGGGGGGGGGCAAGCCACGTGCGCGCCGTATCTGACGTCCTGCCCCCTCCCCCCCCCATGCCTTCCCATGGCGCTGAATGTCTTACTTATCCGCGGACGCGTGGCACAGCCGACCTGGAACTCCCAAAGAAGTTCCATCGTGCTACAATCGGAAACCGGGAGCCGTGTCGATAGAAGGAGGTCGCGGGTGAGCAGGGAGATGGCCAGGAAGGAGGACAACAAGGAGGCGGACAAATCATGATGAGACCGACGACGAGCAACAACAAGAAATGGAATGGACGAAACGGGAGGAGCAGGAGAACCACAGGAAGGGGGAGGAGGGGAAAGGAGGGGGCGAGAACGATGAGGAAGGACTCGGATCTAGAATCGCGGTCCATGCTTGGGCGAGAACGCCATTGTGAACGACGGGAGCAGAGCGCCGACACGAAAATGAGGTCCACTCAGCAGCGGGAGCACCACTTTGGAACACTGGAAACTATCGGAGGGCAACTAAAACATGGGAAAGACCACCCGTGCCCCATTCCGTGTAAAAACACTACGCGCAGAGGGCTAAGCATCTCACCGACAGAGTCAGGAGAGAGCGAGGAGAGTAGTATTCATAAGGTGTGATTGTGGACGGGGAGTGCGGGAAAAGAATCGGCAGTGTGAGTGGGAGGAGTGGGAGGAAGTGGGAGGGAGTGGGGAGGGAGCGGGGATGGGCAGGGATGGGGGAGGGGGAGGGGAGGAGAGGGAGAGAAGGGGAGGGGACGCGGGAGAGGAGGGAGACAGGGGGGACACAAAAAGGAATTGCCAGGGAGACCTGCACAGGCAGATCGAGGGAGGCTTCCGGCCTTGAGGCGCCCCTCCCTCGAGGGGATCAGGTGGACAGTAGGGGCGAGGACGTGGGGGGAGGAGGGGGAGGAGGAGGAGGAGGACGAGGAGGAGGAGGAGGCGCACGAGGAGGAGGAGGAGGAGGATGAAGGGGGAGGACGAGGACGGAAGAGGAGGAGGACGAGGAGGAGGAAGGAGGAGAAAGGTGGAGGATGAGGAGGAGGAGGAGGAGGAGGAGGAGGACGGGGGAGGAAGAGGGAGAGTGAGAGGAGGAGGAAGAGGAGGAGGAGGAGGAAGAGGATGAGGAGGAGGACGAGGAGGCGGAAGAGGAAGTGGTCGGGGAGCGGGCAGGGGAAGTCTGGGAAGTAGAGTGGCAGGGAAGAGAAGGGGAGGAGAGGATGACGGGGAGGAGGAGGAGGAGGACGGACATGAGGGCCGAAAAGGGCAGAGGCAGCAGAAGGATAATCGGGATGAGAAGAACACCATATGTAAGACGAACCAAGACGAAGATGAATTCGGGTGAGGATACATCAAGAATCTCGGATAGCCGGCAGTTCTGAAAGATGTCTCGAGCGCCGCGGCCTTCTCAGATCGTTCCGAAACGCTCTGACATCGTTCCGGAATGCTCTGGAACGGATTTGTCCTCGTCCTAGCCCCGTCCGACAGAGACAGCATGAAGGCAAGCCAGGTGAGGACATGAGACGGCACTCGGAAGACGCTTTTCAAACAAATGTGGATCGTGCCGACCTGGCCGGATGCCGGGCGTCCTCGTGCCGCGTCGGTGCCCGCATCTGGCGGTAGGGTAGCTCCACCGACATCGCGAATGGATCAACTTGTGCATACGATACTGTGACGCTTGCGATGGATGTGCGGATCAACAGCTGCGGCATAATGAGTGTCAGAGTGCGGGGGCACGATGTTTCCTGCACCTGACCTGGTAAAAGGGAACCTGCACACAAAGTCACCACATTTGAAGCCTCACTCATTCTGCGTCTGGATATTTTTCATCGTATGCAGAATCCCCCGACTCCTCATCATCCGTCACGCCCTTGGCATCGCTCCCCTCTTCCAATTCCTCACTATCGTACTCGTCGTCCTCATTATACAGCTTGTCTTCCTTCTACCCACCCTCTCGCACCCTTCCCCTACACAACCCCTTCCTCATCACCCGCACCAACATGAAGTTGGAGGACATCTGCTTATTGCCTGCCAGAGCCCCCGTTTGCTCGGCATGCTCTCGCGACGCGGAAATGGTGGCATGGCCGTCATAATTCTGCCTCTCTGAAACACCAGGTATGCGCACCCTTCGAAAACACATCACCATCGACGTAACTGCAGCCAAGAAACTGACATGTTGGTGGACACATGTGTTCTGGCGAGTCAAACATGCAGGGAACAGGTACCAACAGTTCGTACGCAAGCCTCGGGACGCCATGCAATACGTCGCCGCTTACGTGTAACAGATTCACGCCAGGCTTGGCGAGTGGCCAATCGCAAATAGAAAGCGGTCGTGAGAGGGCTAGCAGGCGCCGTGGGTGTGTCCCAAACTCCCTTGTTTTGAAATCAGCCACGAGGCTCCCAAGGAAGCTCCGCTACGTGCAGACACGTGTGCACTAACACAGAAAGGGACGAGAGAAGGAAGGAGGCAAATTCGGGAGAAGGACAAGGGTGACCGTTTTGTGGCAAGGCGGCCACGCGCCCACTCCTTAGCACAAGCCCCTGCTGGCTGGCCATCGCTCGGACGTCCATTCCCTGTGTTTTTTTGTCGGTTTCGTGCGTGGTTTATTCGCCAAATAATCAAGGATGCTCATCGATGGTCCTCGTCGAAGAAAAAAACGCACACGTCCGAGCGATGCCGAGGACAAAGACGGGAGAAGGACAAGGGTGACCGTTGTGTGGCAAGGCGGCCACGCGCCCACTCCTTAGCACAAGCTCCCCTGCTGGGCTCGCCATGGCACGGCGCGCTCCGCAACAGCTGAGGAGAACGGGGAGGGTTCCAAAAGTCATGAGGGGCCCTGCCTCGCAGTGCCCTCGGATCTGGCTATTCATGGCACGCTGGTGACCGCCTGGTCTGGCGCCAGTGATCTCTGCAGTCCCGACAAAGCGAGAGAGAGAGAGAGAAACTAACAAAAACAAGAGAGAGAGAGAGAGATGGGAAGCGAGCCATTCGAAACCCACCTGTTGGCCAGTAGTGGTGTCAAAAGTAACTCGCAGGTCACGAGTGGGCCATGCGTGGGGTCATTCGTGTGTCGAGTGCATTCCTGGGCCATGAGTGGGCCAAAATTTTTCATGAGCCATGAGCGGGGCCGTTCGTGGGGCCGTTAATGGGCTATGAGCGGGGCATTGGCGGGCCACTGGTGGGGACTGTGCGGGCCGCTAGTGGGACGAGGGAACTGGCAGGGCGTGCCATCTAGCAGCGACGGGGAAGAGGACAGATGAGGAAAAGGCTGAAGACAAAACGCAAGAACAGCGATAACGAGAACGATGACAGCGATACACCATTTTTGAATTGACCATTCCACCTGTGTGGGGATATCGAGCACCCGATCTGCATGGCGAGAACAAACAATTCAATCCTGTATATACATATATCACACATGTGCATAAATATTTATATATATGTGTGTGTGCCTGTTGACTGTGTATGCATCCTCCTTCCCCTGAAGGTTCGAACTCATCTCCCCGAGCTATCGCCACATGGCCCACTCGGCTGCGTCGACTTGCTGTACGTCACAATGTCCTGAAGGACGGCGGATGCTTAATCAACTTCTGGAGAGATGGATCTGTGGAAGGTGGAGGAAGGCGAAGCAATCGAAGGGGAGGATGAGGCCGAGGAAAAAGTATGATGGCCAGAAGGGACAACGGGAGGAGGGATTCGGCAGGAATGGGGAAGGAGCCCAACGTATAGAGGAGGGGGAAGGGACAAGCACAGGTAGGTAGGATGGAAAAACGGGGAGGGATGGGAGGCAAGAGCAGGGATGAAGGAGCAGGGGAAGCACTTGCACGGAGGAGGTCGGGCAAGGAGAAAGAAACAGGAGTGCGAGCTGGGCCTTGACGACAAAAACCAGGGAGCATGAACCCGCACGGCGGTGCTCAGATCAACACATCGCGCCTGTGCTCCGCCGCGAGCCGACAACTCCTGGCCGCCTGTGCTGCGCGGCGGCGGAGAAGGAGAAAGAGAACGAAAACGAGCAGCGAGCAGATGACTGCGAGCGCACAGCCGGGAGGCCAGGGCCAGGGCGGGCGGGGCGAGGCAAGCAGGCGGAAAAGGGGACAAAGGCAAGACAGCTGACAGGGACAGGCGGCGAGGAACATGGAGAGGGCAGCAGCCGCAAGCAAGCGGGCCGGAGCAGGGGCCAGGAGAGGAAGGACCACCCGCGACGTGGCCACGGACACGACGGCAACGAGGCCGACCAGGCGGCGAAGGCGGAGGGGGTGCTGGAGTGGGTGGTGGCTGGCGGGCTCGTCGGGGAGGAGGGGGGCCGTCGTGGAGGGGCCTTGATCGGCAGGGACCTTTGCGGGCGTGCCTCCCGCCGCACCCGAGCCCGCCGCCCGCCGGCCCGTGGAAGAGAGGCCTGCCCACCTTGTGGCTCGGTCGGCAGCAGGGACCCTTTCGGGCGTGCTCTCCGTCTCACCAAAGTCTGGCTAGTCCACTCCGGCTAAACGGGTGCGCTGATGCTGCCCAGCACAGGTAGGCAAGGGGCGCGGGAGGCGCTAGGGAGTGAGGCAGGAACCGGAAGAAGGAGGAGAGATCCAGAATGGAGAAACATGGATGGAGGAGGGGAGAGAAAGGGAGAAGAAGGGAGAATACGAAAGAGGAAAGTGGGGGAATAATAAAGAATGAATAGAAGCGGAAATGAACATGAGGAACAGGACCAATGATAGAGAACGTATAATCCCCTCGTGTATGACCGTACTTCCCCTCGTCCATGATATTCACTCATGCCCCAGCCTTCCACGTCCACGACCGCCCTCCCTATCAGCCACAATAATCAACCAACATCACCCCCCCTGATTCCCATCCTCCTACGCTTGCGCGGTGCCGTCTTCGTTCAAAATCATATCTTCAATCCCATCCGCTCTCGTCCACTCATTCCTTAGTAGGAGTGCGCGGTGCTTTCCTGCTCCTCAACATCATCCATGACGGACGCGCAAGGCGCAGTTCAATTTTCGCGGGTGTGAGCGTGGCTGCTTTGGGGTCCCAATCACATGGAAGAGAAGGATGAGGAGGAAGACGATGACGAGAAGCATAATGAAGTGGAGGACGGAAAGGGGGGAGGAGGAAAACGGAAGAAAGGAGCAGAAGTGGGCAAGTGGGGAAGGCGAGGGAAAGGAGAAGGGTGAAGAAAATGTAGCACCCCGCCGTTGTGGATAAGAGAAAGGGAGCGGGCGCGGGGTGGTCCGCGGGTGGGTCGCGGGCAAATCGCAGGTGGGTCGCGGGGTGGGTCACGGGTGCGTTGTGGGTGGGTTGCGGGTGGGTCGCGGGTGGGTCGCGGGTGGGTCGCGGGTGGGTCGCGCGTGGGTCTTGGGGTGGGTCGCGGGCGGGTCGCGAGCCGGGTCGCGGGCGGGACGACGACAACAAGCAAAACAACAACAACAGCAACAACAACAACAGCAACAACAACAACAACAACAACAACAGCAACAACAACAACAACCACAACAACAACAACAACAACAACAACAACAACAACGACGACGACGACGACGACGACGACAACAACAACAATAACAACAACCTTAACAACAACAACACCACCAACAACAACAGCGACAACAGCAACAACAACAACAACAACACCAACAACAACAACAACAACACCAACACCAACACCAACAACAACAACAACACCACCAACAACAACACCAACAACAACACCAACAACACCACCAACAACAACAACAACGACAACGACAACGACAACAACAATAACAACAGCAACAACAACAACAACAGCAGCAGCAGCAACAACAACAGCAGCCAACAGCAACACCAACAGCAGCAAAAACAGCAACAACACCAACAACAGCAACACCAACGTAACAAACCACAACAACAACAACAGCCGCAACATCAACGACAACAATCATTCCAAGGCTCTTCGCTCTTAGCTGCTCGCGTGCCACTCCGCACGTATGTCCCAAGCCCTCGACACCCGCCCCCTCTTCGTCTTCCATCGTACCCCCTTATTAGGGGCAGACCTTCCTGCCTGCAGCGTGCACTTCGTCCCGCCCCTGAGGCAGGGGAAGAGGGGACGGGCGGAAGGAAGGCACAACAATCGGGAGCGGCCAAGAAGGGGGTGTCCAAGAGGGGGGGTGCAAATCATGACCGGCGGCATGTGCGCGGCCCAGCGGGGGGGCCAGGGGCGTAATGAAATAAGAAGAGGCGCCATAAAATCAGGGGAAATATCATGGCCCCCGCCATGATATCCACCCCCCCTAGTCATCCCCCCCCTTTTCCGCCCCCGAAACAAGGACAGGCGGGCTGCAAGCGTGCGCCAGGCACGAATCGCGAGGAGGTAAACTCGAGCAACAGCGCGAGGCCCACGGACACCGAGAGGAAGTCCACCGCGAGAGCGCGACTCCCGAGTGCCGACGGCGCGGCGCTTGGAAACATACAGTGCGAGGGAGTCCCACGCGAGGGCGCGCTTCCTGCGCAAATCGACAGTCGGGTCGGGCGAAAGGGTGGGATAGCAAAGGAGGGGTTTGAGAATCAGCTCACGTAGCTGATTTTCCCGGCGCCTCCTGGCGCCGGAGGCGGCTACGTATCGAGGAATGGGCTCCTCGGTGAGGCCGAAACCAGCTGCATGCAGCAAATTTCGTACCCCCCCCTTTCCCAATCCCCCCCCTTCGTCTGGCCCGAGACAGGATGTCCTGCGCGAGGGCGCGATCTGGGAATAGACTGCACGGGGAAAAACCAAGGCTGGAGCCGCTGCTGTTGTTGCAACTTGGGGGCCGGGGGGGCCCAGTTTGTGGACACCTCACTTCCCCTTGTAGGAGACAGGGTGCGAGCCCCGGGACAAGCACCTTCATAAAAAAATGCAGCGGTTACCGGAGTGGGGGTCAACAAGATTTTTGAATAGGATTTCAACAACTACAAAAACATTAAGACTCTTCGCTCTTATCTGCGACACTCGATACCCGCCCTCTTCATGTTCGATCGTACCCCCTGAGGGGTACATCTTTCTTACCTGCAACCTGTATTTCGCGCAGCCCCCAAGGCAGAGGAAGAGAGGGCGGATGGAAGGAAGGGACAAGGGGCGGGAGAAGGATGGGGCACGAGAGATAGTAGCAGGAGGGGGGCTAGGACCAGAAAGCACGTGGCAGAACCAGACGGGCAGATACGGCGGGGAGACCCTAACGGGTGGGCTGGGAAGGCGGGCCCAGGCGGCTAGGTCGAGCAGGCGGGTTGCTGAAGCGTGCGTCCTGCATGAATCGCGAGGAAGTCTCCTCGAGCCATAGCGCGATACCCGAATAAATCGTGAGGAGGTCCACAGCGAGAGCGTGATTCCCGAGTGCCGACGGCACAGCGTCTGAATAATTTGCAAGAAAGCCCCACGCGAGAGCGCGATCCCTGAGTAATTTGTGACCGCGCGAGAGTGCGATTTTGGAATAAACTGCGAGGAAGTTTCAAGCGGGAGCCGTTGTTGTTGCACACCAGGGGCCAGGGGCACAGTTTGTTGACACCTAACTCTCCCTTAAAGGAGCGAGCCCCGGGAGAAGCATTTTCATTGAAAAATGCAACGGTTACTGGAGATGAGGGATCAACCAGATCTTCTAATGAGGCTTCATCAACAACAACAACACCACCAACAATAACACCACCACCAACAACAATCAACACCGCAAAAACCCACTTCAGCCACGCACCGAGCGACCGTGAATGACCGTTCGGCCCCCTCACCCTGATGTCAACCGTATGAAGGGGAGAGTGATGAAGAGGATCACGAGCAGGGGCGAGAGGAATAGACACGAGAAGACTACGAGGATGATATGTATTATGCAACGTCATCAGCGGGCCAGAAGGAACAATGGGGAGGAAACAGGAATAGGAAGGAGGAAAGAGGAAGGGATGGACGAGGAATAGCAATAATAAGAATGAGGCAAGTGAGAAAGGGATGCAAAGCGGATGAGGTTGAAGACAAGGTGCAGGGCAGACGGGAAGGACAAACACTCATAATAGCAGGAGGCATAACAAGGAGGAATGGGCAGGTAGCGACAGGAGGTGAGATGATGATGAGGAGGCCACTCCTCGAAGAAACCAACAATTACCGATACCGCTACGCCGCCCTGGACCTCTCCAGGGAGTGGCGACGAGGCCCTCGCAGGAGGCCCCAAAGAGGGGCAAACGAGGAACGGGTAGTGGTATAGGTACAGGGCAATTTTTAATACATGGGCTTGTTAAAACATATAAGATTTCACATACAGGATCAATATATGAATAGATTGATGCATGAACCCATCGTGGTTTTTAATACTAGATCCCTGCATTTTTAATACATGATCCGCACGCGGAGCATGCATTAAAAACGGCACTGTGCCTCTTCCTCCTCTGACTTCTTGGCCTGATCCGGACAAGCGCCCCGACTGTCCCAGCCCTCGTCGGACAGCTTCAGCCAGTCGTCGATGGGCTTGTACATCAAGAAGTCCGTGTCGACGTAGAGCCTCCGCCAATCCGGGAACAGAGTCCACACATAATTAGCACACATGCACATCGACATCGGCATATAATTACCAGGTGTCGAGATAAACCGTGTTTTTCGGTTTCGTGTCGACTTGTTGTCCTTCATTCTGTCTTCGTTCTGCCTGCTACGAGCACGGTCCACGAAACCGCCTGAACACCGTTTAACTCAAGCCCTGACTAGTACCACGCGCGCTTCGCACGGTCTTAGGTTCTAGCGCAGACCAGAACGTTGCAATACACAGGGCAACATCATCCCACAAACCATGGACGGCTGGAACCAAACCTTGGCAATCGAGATCCATAGAGCGCTGGACACCTGGCCGGCCGAACTGGGGTACACCCGAACCGGCAAACCGAGACCTGCTGCGGCTCCAGCGACTCGGCAACCCGGACCCGAGCGCTCGAGCCGAACCGTCTTGACCCGCGCCGCGACTCGGGGGCGCGCAAACATGGATTAGCGATCCTTGGATTTGGCGCGCGGTCGCCAAATCCATGGATCGGCGGAGGTGCCCTACCCAAAATGCCGGACCCGTCGCTGATCCACGCCCCCTTAATCAGTGTTTGCGATCGCCTGACCAAACCCGAGCGCGCGAGCCGGACCGTCTCGGCTTAAGTCGGGCCTGTCCCCCTACAGGCTTCGACGAAAAATAGGAAAAACAAAAATAACACAGAAGTAGACCGACAATAATATGGGGACAAATTTTCCGGGGATTTGTTTTGGACCATTTTGGAACATGTTTTAAATATGCTATATATTTTCGTCGAAAATCCCCCTGCAGGGGGACACGCCCGACCTAAATCTCGGCCCGCGCTGCGACCCGGCCCCCGCCGGCAGATCCCGGCACTCGCTGGCGGCGCGCGCGGGCGGGAGGCGCCGTCGCTGCCGCGCTGCCTCTGCCTCGGCCCGCCGCCGCCGCTGCTCCCGCCGGCGGCACGGCCCCCCAGCCCTTCGCGGTCCGCTCTTAGGGGAACAGAAGTGCCATAAACAGAAAAACTTGGAGGTCCGCGCGGATTTCCCGGCTCGGCGCTGGGGCCCCCCCGGCGGCGCCTCCCCTGGCGCGCGGAGCGCGCCAGGGAGGGGGGTCCAGCGCCGATCCGAGAAATCCGCGCGGACCTCCGAGTTGTTCTGTTTATGACACTTTTTGTTCCCCCAGCTCTCCTTCCTCTTCCAGGGACGCGCACACATGGATTAGCGATCCATGAATTTGGCGCGCGGTCGCCAAATCCATGGATCGGGGGAGGTGCCCTCCCCAAAATGCGGCGGGTGCAGCGCCCGTTCGGCGGCGGAAATCCGCGGTCTCCCGTGGAAACGGGACCCGTCGCTGATCCACGCCCCCCCTCATCCGTGTTTGCGACCGCCGGACTCTTTCCCACCGCCCCCTTGCGTTGTGAAAGCATCCCGACTCGAGGTTTTCGGCTACCTTGGGCCTCTGGGGGGCCCTTGCCGAGCCTCGGGGCCGCCCCTAAAAGCGACGCAGGAGGAAAAAACCTGGTCTGAGATCGGGCCTGCCTCCCTACACGGGGATTTTGAACAAAAAATAAGACATACTCAAAAATATTCAAAAGATGCGCAAAAATACTCAAAAATTGTCGCAAGACTATTTTTGGACTATTTTTGCATATTCCCCCTGTAGAGGGACAGGCCCGACTTAAACCTGGTCCGGGGGAAGGGGTGCAGACCTTTGGGGATTGACGTTGCGAACAAAATTACAACGTCGGGGGTCTGGGTCCCCCTCCTCTCCTCGTCCCTCCCGCTGGTGCCGCCGCGGTCGCCGCCGCCGTCGTGGCCGTCGTTCGCTGCCGCTGCTGCCGCATCCCCCTCCTCCACCTCCACGTCTTCCATTCGTGCACAATCAACCCGTATCAGACGAATGCGCGACAAGGATGAAAGGGCCTTGGACGCTAATGTCGAAGCTTTTCGAGCGGGGCGCGGCCAACGCAAGTGGCCAAGGATTGACCGATGAGACAAGGATGCAAGGGTTCCCTTGGAAATGTTGTCCATCCTTACCATGCGGGTTGACTGTACTCATCCCTCCTGCCCTCCCTCGCGTCGCCGCCACCGCAACCGCCGCTGTCGTCGCGTTGACGCCACCGCCGCAACAGGCGCCCGTGACGCTGGATGACCGAGAAGGGTGCGGGAACCGAGGGCATCAGCAGCGAAGATCGAGACGACAAGGCGGAGAGCGAAAGGACACGGCCGGAAGGCTGGACGATGATGAGGACGAGGGCAATATCCCAGTCCCCCCTCCTCCTCCTCCTCCGCCTCCTCCGCCTCCTCTTCCTCCTCCTCTCCTCCTCCTGCCGCCTCCTCGGTGCTCCTCCCTCCTCCTCCATCATCCTGCCCCATCTGAAAGTATCCTCCTCCTCCTCCTGCTTATCCCCGTGCTCTTCCCCTCCCTCCTCCCTCCGCCGCCTCTTCCAACTCCCTCTCTGCCTCGTCCTCCCTCCTTAGAGGAAGAAAAAACGTTGCATAAACATAAAATGTTGGTGTTCCGCGCGGATTTCTTGCATCTGAGCTGCACCCCCTCCCTGGCGCGCCGAGCGCGCCAGGGGCTCCAGCGCGGATCCGGGAAATCCGCGGGGAGCGCCAACAATTTATGTTTATGGCGTTTGTTCGTCTTCGACTCCTGCTTCCTCCTCCTCCTCCTCCTCCTCCTCCTCCCTTCGCCTCCCTCCTCCCCCCGCCAGATGTGTCCAAAGACCCCCTGACACTTGAGAACCTCAACCCTAGACCCTTCCAGGTGTGTTGCGTACCCAAGTGTCTCCGGGTGCGTCCCAGGTGTGCACCAGGGAGGGACGAGACAGGAATAACTGTCGAGGGAGGGGGGATCACGACGAGCAGGAAGGGGGGCGGGGTGGGGCAATGAGGATGAGAGAGGAAGATGGAGGGAGCCAGAGCAAGGATGAGGGAGAGATAATTGAGACATGGGAAAGGATCTATTAGCAAAAAGAGTGGCAACGAGGGCGATTGGAGGACGGGAAAGGAGGGAGGGCGGCGGAGGGTTGAGCAGGGATGTGTGAGGATGATTGAGCAATAAGGGAGGACAAGGCAAATAAAGGGGGACGAGACTTTGAGGTTCCTTCACTCCGCCGCTGGGACCAGAGGCCTGATGCACCATCATGGTGTGCCACTCAAGGACAGGGCAACTGTGGAGCAAGAGATCAGATTGCGGGAGTCTCCCAGATAACCAAACGACACCATGTCCTGCACCAGGATGGATGGTGAGGGAGGAGGAAGGTACGAAGATATTGAGGAGGGAGGAGGGGGGGGCGAGAAGGCGGAGTG
>CAUYUJ010014742.1:187532-215032 GCA_963575745.1 Prorocentrum cordatum | reverse complement strand
CCTTCCTCCTCCCCCTCCTCCCTCCCATCATCATCATCATCATCATCATCATCATCATCATCATCATCATCATCATCATCATCATCATCATCATCATCATCATCATCATCATCATCATCATCATCACCATCACCATCACCATCACCATCACCATCACCATCACCATCACCATCATCATCACCATCATCATCATCATCATCATCATCATCATCATCATCATCATCATCATTAGCAGCAGCAGCAGCATGCTGATCAGCATCATCAACATCATCAGCATCATCATCGCCATCGCCATCGTAATCGTCATTGCCATCATCAGGAGGGGTGCCCGCATTCGTCCGCCACAATCCATAATGCGTTTCGTGGCCCCATGGGGAGCTCCACCCAAGGCCCCAGTGGGGGTGGCCACATGCGTCCGCCACACCCAGTACAGCGCTTCGTGGCGTTATAGGGAGCTCCACCTAAGGCCCCAGTGGGGGTGGCCATCTGCGTCCGCCACACCGATGTCGGCACACTCCTCACACGCTCCGTGGCATTATAGGGAGCTCCACCTAAGGCCCCAGTGGGGGTGGCCACATGCGTCCGCCACACCCAGTACAGCGTTTCGTGGCCCCATAGGGAGCTCCACCCAAGGCCCCAAAGGTGGTGTCCACATGCGTCCGCCACACCCAGCACAACGCTTCGTGGCCGCATAGGGCGCTCCACCTGAGGCCCCAGTGGCGATGGCCACATGCGTCCGCCACACCCAGCACAGCGTTCAGTGGCCTTATAGGGAGCTCCACCGAAAGCCCCAGTGGGGGTGTCCGCACGTGTCCGCCACACTCAGTAAAGCGTTTCATGGCCCCACGGGGAGGTGCACATGCCCGCATGCGTCCGCCACTCCCAGTGCAGCGCTTCGTGGCCCCATACGGAGCTCCACCGAAGGCCCCAGTGGGACCGCCCGCACGCGCCCGCCACAACCAGTATAGCGTTTCGTGGCCCCATGGGGGGCCCCACCGAAGGCCCCAGGTGGACCGCCCGAATGCGTCCGCCACACCCAGTACAGCGCTTCGTGGCCCCATAGGGAGCTCCAGCAAAGGTCCCAGTGGAACCGCCCGTATGCGCCCCCCCCACTCAGTACAGCGTTGCGTGCCTCCACATGGGGGCCCCACCGAAGGCCCAAGTGGCACCGCCCGCATGCGTCTCCACAACCCACTACAGGGCGTCGTGGCCCCATAGGGAGCTCCACCGAAGGCCCCAGTGGGGGTGCCTGCATGCGCCCCCCCCACCCATTACGGCACGCCCCATCACGCGTTGCGTGGCCCACCGGAAGCGGCACCCACAACGCGTTACTCACAATTGCACATGGTTCGGCCCTTCGCCCGGAAAATGTTTGACAACGATGGCGGGGGTGTCAACATATTCCCTGCTGTGCGCAGGGCTACCGTCCCTGACAAAAAACCATACAACGTGCACCTCGCGGCTAAATCTGGATCATGCGCGGCCATCCCGCGATCACTGTCAAGTGGTTTTTCACAGGGGCGGAGGGGGTGGTGCCACGTGGCCTGCTGTGCGCAGGCCCACCAGGCACAATGATGGGCATCGGCTTTCGACAAGGATGGCGGGGACCGACATGTTTCCCGATGTGTGCTGTCACGAGCGCAGGCGCACCTGACGCACACTGCACGTGCTCCGAACGCGGCGCACCTGGCGCGGCTGGAGCGTGAGGCACACCTGGCGCACTCGGAGCACGTGGCGCTTCTGGCGTACCAAGCGTGCCAGGCACGCTCGGGCCCCAGGGGTGCCTGGCGCGCGTGGCGTCATTGGCACGCGTGGCGCACCTCGCCCAAGGGTCGCGCACCTGGGGTCGGCATTGGTTCCCAATAGCTGTCCAGCCAAAGACGACCGCTGAACATACTCAAGCTCGGGTGTCACTTATGTGTAGGGAGGGCGGGTGGGAGTGAGCTTGACGGCTTGCGAGCGGGTGAGTAGCTTGACCCCTCCTCCTACCCCCTCCCCTTGGGCCTGGAGGTTGGGCGCGGGTGGTCGGAGCGCCTGCTTTGGCCTAAGATGGCGCCAAGACAGCCCAAGAGAGCTCAAGCCGACCTCCATGATCCCTCAAGACAGCCCTCGATGACTCAAGATAGCTCCTAACAGGCCTGCACGAGGCTCCAACACCGCCCCAAGACGGCCCCAAGTGGCCACGGAGCCTCCCGAGGACGCCCCAGGCACACGTTTCAAACACCTGAGGCAAATCAATATTGTTTGCCGCCTTCTCGCCTTTTTGCTTTCAATGTGCTCTTGAGGCTTCAAGATGGCCCCAAGATGGCCCAAGACAGCCCCAAGACAGGCCCTAGAGATGCCCGAGACGGGCCGAAGATCGCCCCAAGAGCGCCCCAAGAGCGGCCCAAGAGGCAACCTTTCGGGTTTGGAAGGGGGGGCGTAATTGACGCCGTGCTCCTTTTTGAGCCGTGGCCTCCAAGATGGTCCCAAGAGACCTCCCAGACCCCCAAAAGAGCCCCAAGAGGGCCCCAAGAACCCCCGAAAGAGCCCCAAGGGTGCCCCAAGAGGGACCACGAGGACCCAAGGAGGGTCCAGATACCTGCAACATAGTCCCCAGGAACGACAAACCTAGAAACGCATTCATGGTTGACTTCGTCGTCGTCGTCGTCGTCGTCGTCGTCGTCGTCGTCGTCGTCGTCTTCGTCGCCGTCGGAGGCAACATCGTTGTCGTGGTCATCGTCATCGTCTTAGCTGTTCGTTATTTGTGTCTCTCTCTCTCTCTCTCCTCCTACCGCCTGTCTTCCTCCTGCTGCGCCTCGTCCTCCTCCCACTGCCCCCCACAAGGATGAAGAACAGCAAGTAGGTAGGTGGGCGGAAGAGGAGGAACTATGCGAGAGCAGGAGGAGACACGCCCGAAAGTCACGACCGTCGATGTGCGTCGCAAAATCTGCTGTTTTGGGATGGGCTGGTGGGGATGCGCGAAGCGTGAACAATGAATCCAACATCCAACGAACACGAAGAACATTAGGGAACCCTCCCTGAACCAGCCTCGATCGTAGACCTCGGTCCGACTGTATATCCGCCCGACACTTAACCGACCAGTATGGTTGAGCCATCAACTTCGAGAGCACGGATCGCCCTCACCCACAGTTGACGGACACACAATCTGAGGAAGCCCCAGGGCGATAATCAAATGTTCACAATGAGCCGCCCTCCATCTCAATACATGCAGCTGTTGTGCGCTTCCTGGTGACCCCCATGAATCTGGCGGAATTGTGGATCGATAGCCACATGTTGAAACAGCACGGCCCTGCATCCGACTAAAAGCTGCAGATGCTTAAGACGCACATGCGCAACGCAGAAACGAAGTGGGCACGGTGCAAGCGCCCACCTCCGCCAGTATGAGTGCTGGGAGCGCATCAAGCGAATGTGCGCGGCGCAGAGGCGAACACACCACTGAACAGATCACCCGACCCTCATCCGCGTCGCTGCTGGTAACGTGTACAGTCAAAAACCCTAACAAGGACGCATCACTTTGCTCAGGGTACCCTTGCGTCCTTGCTCTTCCTTGCTCTTGCGTCCTTGAGGTGTTCGTCGTCCGCCGCCCAAAAATCCCAACTTCGGCTTCCAAGGGTCTTGCGTCCTTACCGCGCGTGCTTATTAGGGTCTTTGACTGTAGGGCACACGCGAGTGCTGCGAGGGTTAGACCCACAGCCTGACATCGGACTGAGCTCTCCGCCTGCGCAGCTGTTGGCGCAACTCCGGCCATGAGGACGCCTCACGCGGGTCGGGCGAAAGGGGGGGATAGCAAAGGGGGGGTTTGAGACTCAGCTCACGTAGCTGATTTTCCCGGCGCCTCCCGGCGCCAGAGGCGGCCATGTGTCGAGGAATGGGCCCCTCGGCGAGGCCGAAACCAGCTGCATGCAGCAAATTTCGTACCCCCCCCCCTTTCCCAATGCCCCCCTTTCATCCGGCCCGACTCAAGCGGAACGCAGAATCCATCCTACTGACAGGCGTCTGGTCCCTCCTCTCCCACAACGAGCACATGACAGCATAAACACGTAGGCCAGCACGTGGCCCGCACTGATGTCTCGTCCACACATAATCCCAATGATCCACGAGAAGGTTCTCAAAGGGCGGACAATGTTCAAGGTGTGCCTCTCGCCTTGGCGCCGCGCACGCTGGTACTAGAAGCTTACCATGCTGCTCCTTTCCAAGTTGGCTCTCCCCTAGGGCACCCTCAGAGCTCACGAAACCCAGTGACGCGAATAGAGAGAGAACGGTACCTTTTGACCTTGAGCCGCTCGCTGGGGGCATCCGTAGGTTCTATCGGTGGGATGGAGCGCGCTTCGCGCGCGCTCAGGCGCACTCGTCTTAGAGCCTAGCATATAGCGCGAAGACGGGTCGTGTCAGAAACAGATGAGCTGATGCTTGCGACACCAACCCGCTCGCTGCTGACGGCGCAGTTGGGGATTCGGCGTGTGGTGCGGGGCGCGCAGCAACATCCATGTACAGTCGGCCTCGATTGGACAGGACACGCGAGAGGACACAAGACCCTCCCGAGGGCCACTTCGCCACAGGAGTGTAAGAAGGCACGTGTCGCGAGGCACAATACACAAGCGTACCCTTGAGCTGGCAGGGTTGACCTACTAATCCGGGCCGACTCTACGAGGGATGGAAACACGCCCCTGGCCTGGGTTGCGAGTGCGTGGCTTGTAAGCCTCCGGGGGGCTCCCCAAGGCCTGAGCGTCGGCAGTGGACAAACCTCCCTTTTGTAAACCTCCCCTTAGGGAAAACGGCCTGGGACCGAAACCGACGGACCTGGACCCGCAGGAATGACGGCCGCGACGCCCTCTCGCGAACCGAAAACGGCCAATTCACTAATCGACGTGTCAGGGTAGGAGGGCTGTCCGCCCCCGAGAGAGAGCCGCCGGGCCGCCGCGCGGCACGCAGGCCTTGCCCCCCTGTCGGCCCACAGAAGGCTCAGCGCACAGCGCCCCGTGGGGGGGGCGCCCCCGAGAGGCCTCCAAGACGGCCCCAAAGGCGTTCAGGAGGTCTTCCAGGAGGGCACGACGAGGCCAGAATCACTGATTTTCCCGAGGATGTTGAAAGCGTTTGGCATTTGTGCTTCCTGCGCCCTCGAAGGCGTGCGCGCGCAGCGGCGTGAGCCTCCCCCCCCCCGCCCCGCCCCGCGCCCTGGCTCCGCCGGCCGCGGGCACGAGGAGGGCAGGTTGAGCAGGGACCGACAGTCACGGCATTCCTACAGTCAGACCAGGACATGTTCGTAGAACCCAAAAATGTTCTAAGAACAAAAACAATGCTCTTAGAACATCAGCCCGATGTGTCAAAACAAGACAGACCAAGCCAAACATGTTCCGAGAACATTTCGTGGGAACCACAAAAGGTCTTAGATTATTGTTTGGTGGGGCTATCGGCGAGCCGGGACGCTTCGCCACTGCTTGAGGCAGAGCGGCCAGAGGCTTGGGGAGGCGACAGCCAGCTGGAGGGAGGGGAGGAGGCGGCAGGAAGAGAGCGAGAGGCAGGAGGGGGGGTGCGGAGGACGGGTGGGCAGAGGAGGGCCAAGGAGGAAGGAGGAGGACGAGGGGGGAGAGGCAGGACGAAGACGGTCAAGGGCGATGTGGAGGACGCCGGGCCCGAGAAACCGCATGATGATGCTGAGGGGTAAGAAGGATCAGTAGAAGAAGGATGATGAAGAGCAACGATGATGAGTATGCTTACAAGCAAGGGCGAAAGGGCGTTACAAGGAAGCAGTGATGTGGGTGGGCCGACGCGGGGGGGTAATCCTCCTGTTCCTTTCCATGCTGCTCTCGAACATTCCCATCCTCCACATCATCCCGCCGTGAGGCTTTCGCACTGCCATCTGCCGGCTGCACGCGGGCCCACTGAGCCCGCCTTGGTAATCTCTTGGGGCACTCGGGTGGCCTCTTGGGGCCACTCCGCCTTCTCCTCCACCGCCACCGTAACCGCCTCCGTGGGGCTCCCGCGCGGCCATGTCTTGGCCGCCATCCGGTCCTCTGTGCCCTACTTGGTGTCCTCTTGGGGCACTCGTGCTGCCTCCGTGGGCCACTCCTCCTCCTGCTCCTCCTCCTCCTCCTCCTCCGCCGCAGCCTGCTCAGTTGGGCACTCACGCGGGCAATATTGGCCGCATTCGGGCCCTCTGCGACTGTCAAGGTGTCCTCTTGGGGCACTCTTGTCCTCCTCTTGCTGCTTCTCCTCCTCCTCCTCCTCCTCCTCCTGCTCCTCCTCCTCCTCCTCCTCCTCCTCCTCCTCCTCCTCCTCCTCCTCCTCCTCCTGTAGCCTCCTCCGTGGGAGTCAATCGCGGCTCTCTTGGGACCGTCTTTGGCGTCCCTCCAGACGCGGCGGGACCGTCGTAAGGCCCTGCTGTGGACCTGCATTGGGATCCTCCGTGGGTTTTTTTGCTTCACTTTGGGGTGATGTGGAGCCCTCTTAGGCTGCGCTGGGCTCCTCTGGGGCCTTATTGGGCAATGTTGCTGTCGTGGGCGTTCTCAGGGCCCGCTCGGGCCGTCTTGGGCTGCTTCGGAGAACCTCTGTGGCACTCTTGAGGCTCTCAAGGGCAGTCTGTGGCCATACGCGGATCCTATTGGAACTATCTTTGGGCTCTATTGGGGATAGTTTGGGAGCTGGTTGGCTCCTCCGAGGACCTCTTGAAGGTAGATGTTGCCAACAAGTACAGAATCTCAATTATTTGCCTCTGCCTTGCCGAAGGCATACCTATGGGACCAAGTCTGCGATGCTATATGGATTTGGTGATGCGCGTGCTGGTCCTCTACACTGTTGACGCACATGGCCATCGCAAAATAATTAAGCCGACAAGGAGGCCCAAAGAGGACAGAAACCGAGAGGAGCTGTAACCGCCGCTGACAGAGTGAGCGCCTAGCGGAGCAATATCTTCACTGACTCCGATGTTCCCTGAATGACCCCAATACTCTGTCTGCAAAGCATGACAAAGTGCCGTAGTTGCAAGTCAAGTGCCTGTGGTGCGCGTGATGTGCCGACGAGGAATAGCCGAGCATTCTGATCGACAGCTCGTTCGGCAGATGATTGGCCACCTCCAGGGAGTACCACAAGAGAACAAATACCGCGTAGGCAACGGCGTGGAGTCCGACTATGCTGGCCGAGATCCGAGGCACCATGAGGAAGATCAGCAGCGTGGAGCAGTGTTCTGCAGGAGTCATGCTCGCCGTGTCGTACCATCCGCGATGCGGTGCGACCTGCTGATGGTGATGCTTGTGCACCCACGCGTAGAGCCATGGTTGATGCATGACCCTGTGCCACAAGGCATACAGGAAGTCGAAGCCCAAAAAACAAATCGCGAAAGAGGCGATCGTGTTCCAGAAGCCGATGTCGGATGGATGCTTGGAAACATCATCAGAAATAGCGAACGCAACAGAATGTAGTATCACAGTCAACTCGGTAAAATTGTTTACGCAAAGATATGCCAATTCGAGCATGCCAAAACCAGCATGAGTCAACCGTCGCTTGGATGGGGCTGCCCACTGGACAATACTCTGAAGAGCTCGTTCCCATACAAGTTTACCAGGCAAGAAGGCCAAGACATACAACGAATGCTGCCACAAAAGCACGCCAGGCACAGGACATATAATCCAAAATGAACGATTCATGACGTTTGGCACAACAGTAAGGCTAACCGAAAAACTAAGAATGCCGGCATTCACTATGGACATGCTCCAGATGACGAGCAAAAAAGGCAAAGGCATCCACAGCCATCGTGGGAACAGCCATGCAGAGTCGGCATCGCTGGCCATCGATGTTTCCAAGAATGAATGAACGAACGACTTCTGTGTGCGCTCCACTAATGGCAAAAAAACGTCCCCTGCAACTGGACCCCCCTCCGAAAATCCCTGCCACTCCTTTCCAGAACCAGGGACTTCCCCCGCCCTGCCGGCAAGAACTCCCTCCCCCACGCCCCCCTCGAAAGTCGGAAGAAGGATGGTTCGGCCTCCCCCCACCCCCACGGCCAGCAAACGACGACGTTGTCGTTTGCCAGCGGATCGGTCAGGCGGGCGGGAAACGTTTTCGTCGTGGGCGAGTCGGTCAGGCGGGCGCGCGGGACACGTCGTCGTCGCCGTGGTGTACTTTATCGTTGTTTGCCGGCGTCGAGAGCGGGAGCTCGACCCAACACTTGCCCAGCATTCACAACTTTCGCTCTGGAGAGCGGGGACGAGGCTTCGATCCCTCCCCCCGCCTGACTCTTACTCTTACGGGGGGGGTCGTACCGCCCCCGTGACTTCCCCCCAGCGCACTCAGAAGACGCTCTTCCAGATCTTGCTAGCCACGCGTTTCGGGCCAAGATGCCTTGAGCCTAATGCTTGCCATCGGTGTGGGCATCCTCCAACATGACAAGTCCTGGGATATTCCACAGGTGTTGGCCGATTTGGTCTCATGGTCCTCGTGGGGTCCTTTCCTGGCCTCTCGAGGCCGTGTTGGGGCCCTCTTGGAGCATCTGCGGCTCTGGTGGTAATTGTTCGATCCGGGATAGGCCCGTCTTGGGGCACGCCGAAGGCGTTCAGGTCGTTTGGAGCTCCAGGAGGAAATCCGACCCGTGTCGGGGGGAGACCCTATAGCCTAATGCGGGATGACGATTAATAAAAAGATGGGAGAGGACGATTTTTTAAAAAAGTTCCCTGCTATTTCTGCACAGCTTTCTGACTGGAGGAGAACGATTTTAAAAATAGTTTTCCAGCCCGCGGCCGGTTTTTCTAATCGTCATCCCGGGCGCCGCCGCGTGAACACGACCCCCGGTCATTTATTAATCGTCATCCTCCATTAGCCTATGGGGCCGAGTCTCGCCGATGTGAGGGGCCACCGGAGCTGGAAGCCGTGCGACAATTACACGCGTGGTGGGTGGTTCCGTGTCCGATTGAGCTGCCCGACTTTCTGGCCCGACCACTCGAGGCTTCTGGCGAACAACAATAAATTCGTTCTCAAAACGAGGCTCTCACTTTGATGGCATGCCGCCCATGGGGACATCGTCCTTCAAGGAGGGCGCTCGCCGTGGTCAGAAGAGACGCTTGCAGGGACTCGTGTGCTGCAGCATCGTCAACTTATCCCGGGTTTACTCTGGTCTGCCCCGCCATCCTGTTCCCTCCACCCTCCTGCCTCCTGCCCCCACCCTCGCCTCCCCCTCCGCCCTCTACCCCCACACATCCCCCCACACATCCTCGTCCTCTTCTTCGTCATCATGTCCCACTTCTCCTCGCCATCGCTCGGACGTCCACTCCCCGTGCAGTCTTCGGTCTCGCGCGTGCACTTTTTCTCCGCAAGATAACCTCACAGACTCCTCGACGGCCCTTGCCGAGATACATGCTCACGCCAGAGCGATGGCACATGTGTGTGGTGTGTGTATGTTTGCGTGTGCGTGTGCAAATATGTGTGCGTGTGCTTGTGTGCCGTGTGTGTGTGTGTGAATGCGTGTGTGTGTGTGTGTGTGTGTTTGTTTGTGTGTGTGTGTGTGCGTGTGTGTGTGTGTGTGTGTGCCTGTGCGTGTGTGCGTGAGCGTGTGCTTGCGTGTGTGTGTGTTTGTGTTTGTGTGTATGTGTGTGTGGTGTGTGTGTGTGTGTGCGTGTGTGTGTGTGTGTGTGTGTGTGTGTGTGTGTGTGTGTGTGTGTGTGTCTCTCTCTCTCTCTCTCTCTCCCTCTCTCTCTCTCTCTCTCTCCTCCCCCACCTGCCAGCCGCCCCCCCTCCCGCCGCCCCCGCGGAGCACAGGCTCGGCCCCAGGGGGTAGTCCCAATAGGAGAAGAGCTTCAGGTGGCGCCGCCCCTCCTCGCGCGGGCCCCGGGCGGTCAGGGGGCAGGCGGGGGCAGCCTCCGCCGAGTGTTCCTGTCGCCGCCCGCGCTGCTCCTCGACCGCTCGCTCGCTCGCTGGTCCTCGTCGTGCTCCTTCCACCCTGCCGTCGTCGCCCTCGGCCTCCTGCTCCTCCTCCTCCTCCTCCTCGTCCATCGTGCTCCTCCCTGCTTCTCCTCCTGGGGTCCCGTCCTCCTCTTCGCCCTGCTCCGCCTCCTCCCGTCTCCTGCCTCCCTCCCCTCCTCCAGACGTAAGCTTAGCACAGGAAGTGGAGCTTACCACGTTGAGTCATTGGAGCTTCACTGCATTAGCTCTAAAAATAAGACTTCGGTGCATTCCCACTTCGGCCACGACGACGACGACGACGACGACGAGGAAAAACGACGACGACGACGAGGAGAAAGGACGACGACGACGAGGAGGATGGCCAGGAAGAGGAGGAACCGCGAGGACGACGACGACGACGGCGGCGAGGGAAAGAGAGAGGAGAGGGGCCCGCGCGGCGGCAGACGGGTCGAGAGCCCACCCCCGAACAAAAGCACACGTGCTCTCGGCGGCCGGCCTGCCTGGAGCTCTCGGAGCGGGGAGCGGCCGTCCGCCGGCCTGCCTGGAGCTCGTGTCGGGCGGGTCCCCTCCTCCTCCTCCTCCTCCTCCTCCTCCTCCTCCTCCTCCTCCTCCTCCTCCTCCTCCTCC
Source organism: Prorocentrum cordatum (assembly GCA_963575745.1). Taxonomy (NCBI): domain Eukaryota; class Dinophyceae; order Prorocentrales; family Prorocentraceae; genus Prorocentrum; species Prorocentrum cordatum. The sequence goes on along the minus strand of CAUYUJ010014742.1, from coordinate 204,511 downwards.
TCCTCCCCGCGTGGCGACACCCCGCGGAGCGCCTCGTAACGCAGCTGCCGCCCGGGGAGGCGGGCTGGCGCGGGAGGAGCGCAATTCATTGGGGAAGAAGGAACCCTTTTCATTGGGGAGGGGCTCCGTCTTGAAAGATCAGGCGGCTTACCGAACGCCAGATTGTTCCGTTTGGCCGATCGTCGTACTGGCGGCGTTCACTTTGGAACGCCCGCGTCGGGGTCGCCACCGAGTCGACACGACGCGAACACACCGCAGCTGCTTTACTTGTTTCGCAGCTTGCCTCAGGTTTTCCTCAGGTGTTCGATCTGCCATCGAAGTTTCACTTATGGAAAACAGGGGCCTCGTTCCTCATTGAGGGTTCCTTAGGTCAACGCCCCGACTGTGCAGGGGGGTTCTCGACGAGAAATAGAAAGTACCCCAGAAATGCCCCAAAAGGGTCCCAAAAAGGTCCCCCAAAAAATACACAAAAAAAAAATTCCCCGTGCAGGGGGGTTCTCGACGAGAAATAAAAAAAAGTACCCCAGAACTGCTCCAAAAGGGTCCCAAAAGGGTCCCCCTGTAGGGGGACAGGCCCGACTGAATTCTATAGTCCTGCCACGACATGTTCTTAGAGCCCAAGAGTGTTCTAAGAACAAAAACAACGTTCTTAGAACATAAACCCGATTGTGAAAACAAGACAATATCAACCAGCAGTGCTCCAAGAACATCTCGTGGAAAGCAGGAAAGGGACTTAGAAAATTGCATGGTAGCGCAAAAAGGCGAGCCAGGACGCTTCGCCACTGCTTGCTCGAGGGAGTGGGGGGGGGCACGACACCTGCAGCCGGTGCCGGGAACAAGAGACGGCCCGGCAGGAGCAGGAGGAGCGAACGAACCCCTGGGAGAGGCGCGTCGATCTATCATGGGCGCGCACCGCCGTGCGCGCTCGGGCCAAGCCTCAGGGCGAGCCGCGAGGCCTGCATGTAGTTCTTGTGGTTGATGTAGGAGTTGTCGACGTGGTTGTCGATCTTGATCGAGTGGTAAAATCTGTAGACCACTGAGAGACGCACGAGCACGTGGTCAATCTTGTCGTCGTCGGCCCCGAGCGGGTCGAAGTTGATGTCATGCAGGCCTAGCCTGGCGAGTACACACTTGTGAAGTCGTCCGCGTGGCAGTGCAGCATGGTGCCACAGGCGCTTGCAGACCAAGTAGTGGCTGAAGGCGTCGGGGTGAAACTTTGGGTTGTAACCAAGAACACAACCGCGAAGGCCAGGTTGAACATGCATACGGTATGACGTGGCCCACCCGCCCGAAAGCGTCCTCATCACAGGCCAGAAGCGCGAAGGCGGCAACTCGGCGATCTTCGGGCGGATGCGGTTCCACGCGGGCTTCATGTTGTAAGGTAACTGGATGAGGGAGGTCAGATCGTTGTCGTCCGCGTACGCGTTGGTGAGGTCGTCGGTGATCAATGGAGTGGAGTCCGAGTCATTGTTCTGGAAATCGGCGTCGTGGATCCAGCGGCGCCGAGCGTGGTGTTCATTAGCTGCACGTTCGAATCTCTGCTGTAATTCGGCGGTGCGGGGAGGAGTGAACGCGGCGGAGGTCTGAAGTCTGGAAGCCGATGTTGATTGCCATGCCTGCGTACAGATGCGTTCAGCACGCCTGCGGAGCTGAGCGTCAGTTTGGCCACGGAAGAGGACACGAAGACCGTCACGACGAAGTAGACGAAGAATAAAGGTTTCGCACCATTCATGCCAATCGTCGACGTCCCATTCATGTAGCGGTTGAGCGAGGTAGATCGAAAGAAGCCAATCGGAGGCCCAGTGCTGCAGGCATTCCGCGACGGTCTCGAGCTCGTTGGCGGCGTTGCGCATGTCGTGGTCGTCATCATCAGGCGTGTTGGGTACTTGTAGATGAAGTGGTGGAAATCGTTGGAGGCGTAGTGAATCGGAGTTGGCAGCATGCGGCGCGGACGGGAGGGTGGGGAACCAGGCCCGAAGGCGGGCGGCGATGGTGGCGTCGAAGGAGTCTTCGTAGAGCACGCGCTGCAGCGTGATCATGCAAGTAGTCTGCGGTGACCTCTTTGGAGGATCATCGTCAGCACGGCGAAGTTTGTCCAAGACCCGATGAGCAGCCGCACGGGCGAGTTCATGAGCGTGGCGTAGCTGATGGTGAGCCAGATGATCGTGGCGGCGGCTGCGCTTAATGATCTTGAAGATGGTGCCCTTGTGGGTGGAGTAGTTGTCGCCAAACTTGGCCGCCCGTAGGTGCTGCGCGATCGAAGTAGCAGAGGCCCAGCATGGCGCGGTCCAAAGTCCCTGGGCAACTCGGGCGAGAGGGATCTGATCGAGTGCAGCAAGATGGTGAAGTGCGAGAAGCTGGGGCCAGACATTGATGGTGGAAGTAGCAGAACGCCACAGCGTGGCAGCCAGCAGGACTTCGACACCAGTGGGGATGGCGCAGCCCGCCCAGTTCGTCATGCCGAGGATGTCGAGCTTGGTGGATGCTGAAGGAGCAGATCTGATAACTTTGTGAAGAGCATGAATTTCTTCGGAAAGAACGAGTTCTGGAGCAGGAAATAGTTGTCCTACGCAAGTGAGGCAGGTGATCGCGGAGGAGTTGTACAGCGAAACGTTCAGCTGGATGGCAGCGGAGGCGTCGCCCAAAATCTGGGTACGATGGTATCACTTGGCCGCGGGGGCGGCCCATTGAGCTCGATCATCCGCACAGGGACCGATGTAGACTCCGAGGTACTTTGCCTTGCCGTCGATCTTGAACTGGGACCAGGCGGGGTTGATCGTTCTAAGCGTGTCGCGCATGGCGTCGTCAACCTCTTCGTAGCCGTTGGTCAAAACAGGGGCGAGCACGCACTTCCGAGGTTGGAGCATCAAACCTGCGAAGGATTGGGCCGCTTCGGTGTGCGGAAGGATGCCTTGCATGTCACGCAAGTGTGCTAAGACGCAACCAATATCATCAGCACAAGCACTGGCCATGCCACGGCCAATCTGACGAAAGTGGCGTTGAATTCCATGTAGGATGGGGTCGAACACCAGGGCCCAGATGGTGCCACTGAGCGGGCAGCACCGGGCTACTCCGCTGGATGCCACGAGTAGTGGTCGACGTGTGCCTCCCAGCTCGAGGAAGGCGATGGGCGAGGCGTAGAAGGACTGGAGGAGGCGACGGACGCGTCCATCAATCCCCCATCTGCGAATCACTTCCCATAACCAGGCGTGAAGCAAGCTTGGGAAGGCGGCCGCGATGTCCATGCTGAGGAAATACGGCATGTGCTCGGTGGCGTTGTCCATGGTGCTGTAGATGCGGCTGTACGTGTCAGCTTCGACTATGTTGTTGAGGAACTGGCGGCCAGGTACGAAGCCTCGTTGGATACTCGACACTTGCTTGACTATCGGATGTAGCTTGCGGTTGATGGCGGAGGCGGCAATCTTTACGTCGGTGTTCTTCATCGCGAGAGGGCGGAGTTGGTCTGGCGACCGAAAGCATTCTGCATGACCAGCAGGCGCATCACCTTTTGGTAGCATGGCTAGTAGAGCGTGGTTCCAATCATGCGGGATGATGTTGTTGGCCGAGATGTTAGCCACGAGTTCTTCCAAGATCCCGAAGCTGTTGGGAGTGGAAGTCAAAGCTTTGTAAGGAAGGCCATCTGGACCTGCGGCGGAGTCATGTGCTCGTTTTGCTGCTTCTTGAAGCTCTTCGGGGCTGGGGAGTTCCAGCGCAACAGGGTCACGCTGGGGGAAGACGGTGTCCAGGTAGGCGCTCATGTTGGCAATGTTTACTGGCTTGTCTGCGAAGATCGGGCCCCAGTGCGCAAGTATGGCGTCGTGCATGTCCGATGGCGTCTTGGCGATGATGGAAGAGTCGCCTTGCGAGATTCGGATGCCAGCGAGCACCAGACGCTTGGAGAATGGTTTCCAAAGCTCCCCCAGCCTGCGTGTGGCACTGGCGCGTTTCCGCCACCTGTCTCCTTGTTGACGCTGTAGACGTTGGTAAGCGTCCCGGGCACGTGCGGCGACGAGGGCGCGACGTTCTTCAGCGACTGCAGCGTGAACTTCAGCAGCGGCATCGGCAAAGGCGTTGGCGTTGCTCAGGCAAACCTTACTTGAGGTGATGTCGGAGGAGTTGTCAATGATGATCTGAAGGTGCTTGGGGCCCAGGTGGGTGGTGTCGATGAGGAGGCGCGCCGGCTTGATGTCCTGGAACCAGACCGCACGGGAGATGCTTCTCATGGTCATCGAGTTGACTTCCCTGGAAATCGATAGGTGGTCGCGTGCCAGGACTTCAGGCGGTAGTCGCGCAAGAGCATCTCGCGTGGCCTTCGCGGCGTTCGTCATTTTGGCTTTCAGCGTGCGCCACTTGATGATGGGCGTGAGCGTGTCGTATTCGGTGTTGGCGGTGAGCTTGTCGATGAAGAACTTGTAGAAATCGGAGTTGAAGAGGAAGGCGGGGATGCCTCGTTCAGAATGGGGCCGTTGGACTCGGGGGCGAAAACGGACATGAAGGAGTTTATGGCCACTGGCGGGAGTCCCTTTTCGTTCGAGAGGTGAGTCATCGGCCACCATGATCGTCTCAATGTGGGTAAGATTATGTGCTTGGAAGAAGGTGAAGAAGCGGTCAATGCTTGACTCGGTGTTGTTCGCGTAGCAACGGTGGGTGGTGGACGGAGTGCAAATCTCGACCGGCGGTCGGAAGAGCTGCTTCCAGAATGTGGGCTGGAACTGGTATCGTTCGTGAGCAGGCACTTCGACAGGACGTAGTAGACTGCGAGCAGGTAGTTCAGAAATGTTGAAATCGCCGAGCATGAAGAACATAACGTGTTCAGGGTCGCTGATTGCTTCGCATAGTACCACTTGCCACGTGGCCTTGATCCGTCTTCGGTCGTCAGCAGTGAGATCATGGTTATGAATGTTGAGGTAGATATGGAGGCACTTCAGGCTGGGGTCGCGGATACGCAGTTCGGCGACACGACCAGGGATGACCGCGGAGAAGTTGATCATCGGCATGGCGTCGTCCTGGTCGCCGTAGGGGAGGAACTTTGGGATGAGGAAGGCGACGCCGCCCGCCGCATTGGAGTCGGGGATGCCACTGTGGTAGACGTCGTATTTGGCGCCCGTGGAGTTGATGAGGCTGTGAATCATCTGCGATGTGCCGTGGGTCTCCTGAATGGCGATGAGGGAATGCTTGGCGAGGTAGGGCTTGAGGATGGAGAGTTTGGCGTCTCGCTTGACGATGTTCGAATGCACCAGTGCCTGGGCATTCCAGCTGACCACTGAGCATTCAGTCAATGATGAAGTGGTAGTCGCGCTCCAAGGGGTCCATTTGCTGTTAAATCCACGACGCCGATGTGGTTGCATCCGCAAAGGCAGCGGCAAGGGCGTCGGCACATGAAGTACGCATCGCGGATGCAAGGCCAACACCTTCAGCAGCGTCAGACCATTGAATCTTGTTTGCCATCTCAGGGCGGGAGCCCACCTGGATGCGGACGATGGGCGCACTGTCGATGGAGAGGTAGCCGTCGGTGCGGTGGATCTTGGGGTTGAGGTCCTGCTTGGCATTGTTGATGATCCTTGCCAGCTTCTTGAGCTGGATCTCCTGCCTGACGAGCTTGGGGCTCTTGTCCGCGCTGACGTAGCATGGAGCACCGCCGATTGAGAAAGTACGCCATTCTCGACCAATGCGAAGGTGATGATGGAGCGCTTGGGCACGCGGTACTGCGACGGCATCTGCTCCGAGTACAGTGATGGAGACCCGCTTGGCTGGAGCGGAGTTGTTGTAGCGAACCATAGTCACGTCGATTTGGCCGCCGAGAACCATTCGGTGATGGCTGACTTGAGAGAAGCTTGTGTGATGTCCACAGTGGATGCAATCCAGAAGGTGCCGATGTGTGGGGCTCTGTCCCACGAGCCAATGTTGCTGACGTCGAGCGAAGGAACTTGGGCTTCAGCCTGTGCAATGGCAGTTTTGATCTTGTCCACCGCGTCGTTGAGGTTCTTGGACTCCCCTTCGGAAGCGGAGACGCGTTGCTTGAGGGAGACGATGTCGTTCTCGACGTGGTCTTGGCGCTCGGTGAGCTTGGCCGTGATGTTGGTGATGTGCGTGATGAAGCTGGCTTGAGACGAGGCGGCGACTTTCTCTGCGGTGGCCTTGAACTGTTCAGCTGCATCAGCGACTTGAATGGCCAGATGCTTCTCGATCTCGGAACGGAATAGTTCAAGTCTTTCCTTTTGTGCAGCGTCTTGCCATGGATCTTTGTTGTTCCGAGGACTCCGTTCGCGTCGATCACGTATGGTGGCAAGGTCGCACGTCTCAGGCACGTTGAGAGCACACCGCAAAACGCTGAGTCTGACTTCTCGACCTTCAATATGGAGGTGGCCGCGGCACCACAGGCAGACAATCCCGCGTGGATATGTAAAAGGAGCAGAAAAAAAGACACTCCTGAGCTGGCCCTGGAACAAGGGTATGCCATGAAAGCCTCTTGGCGCTATGCCAGGCAACATTGGGACCTGCTCCTGCTCCGGCAGGAGCAGGAGGAGGAGGAGGAGGAAGAGGGGGAGGAGGAGGAGGAGGAGGAGGAGGAGGAGGAGGGAGGAGGAGGAGGAGGAGGAGGAGGGGGAGGAGAAGGAGGAGGGGGAGGAGGAGGAGGAGGAGGAGGAGGAGGAGGAGGAGGAGGAGGAGGAGCTGCGTGTCGTCCTCCGCATGCCACTCTTCCTCCTCCTGTTCGTTCCCCGATCCTCTTGCTCGTGCTCCCGGCTCTCCGTAGCTGGCTCCATCCTCCCACTTCCCCCCTACCCGTCCGTCATCATATACTGTTCTGAACGGTCCTCATCCCTCCTCCGCGCCTACTCATCCCGCCTTGCCTCCTCTTTCTCCTCCTTCTCCTCCTTCCATTCTTCCTCCCTCCTTCTTCCTCCCTCCCTTCTTTGTCGCTGCTCCCCGATTCCTCCGCTCCTCCCTCCCTCCCCCCCTTCACGACTCCCCCGCCTCTCCGGGGACGGCCTCGAGTAGGATCGATTGTCTGAAGGCGTTCCTGTCCCTGCAACACAAGGCCCTTGAACGGGAATGCTGGAAGGCACTTCAACAAAACTACTCCGCTGCACACTCCGTCACCTGAGCGATCCCTCCAGAGTGCGGATTGGACGACAGTTCTTCTTCTCGCCCTGCCCTTCTCCTCCCTGCACCTCCTTGCAATGGAGAGTGAGGAGGAACCTGACGACGATGAGGAGGGGAGGGAGATGGGAATATTTGGACGTGTGGAGGAGGAGCCGGGCGACCAGAAGCAAGAGCAAGACAAGGATTAGCAGGATGAGGGGAAGAAAATGAAGCGATCCCGGACATTTGATCTGAGCACGAGAAAGAATACGCAACCGGCCATCCTCCGCAATGCGTCTCCCATCGGTTCCCCAATCCTCAATACTCCATCCTGCACCACTCAGGGAGGAGGCGGGGATGATGGGGAGGAGGAGATTGAGGAAAAAGAGGAGGAGGAGGAGGGGAAGGGAGGAAGGGGGAGGGGGACTGGGAGGAGGATTATGAGGAGCAGGAGGAGGAAGAGGAGGAGGAAGAGGAGGAGGAGGAGGACGAGTAGGAAAAAAAGGAGGAGGACGAGGAGGAGGAGGCGCGGAGGAAGGGTTTGCTCAATTCAGAGAGCAATCACCGGCGGGGGGGGGGGGAAGAAAGGCACATCTCTCGTGCACCCTTGGGCCCCAAAAGGTTCCCTCATTTGGGGCCCCTTTCTCCTGCAGTCCTCGACCCCCCCCCTGGCCCACCTCTCCCAGAGGAAGCTGTGAGGAGAGAGAGAGAGAGAGAGAGAGAGAGAGAAAAAAAAAAAACGCAAAACAAATAAAATAAAGAAAGAAAGACATAAAGAGAGACAGAGAGAGAGAGAGAGAGAGACACAGAGAGAGAGAGAGAGAGGAACGCCTCCCTCCCTCCCACCTTCGACTCCCCTCCGTCCTCCTCCCTTCCCCCCTCCGCGACTCCCCCCCCTCTCCTCTCCCCTCCCCCCCACCCACCACTTACGAAGCGCCCGAACTCCCACTTCCCGAAGACCTACAGAGACATCCGCAAGGCTTCCGCGCACCGTGCGGGACCCGACCTCCGCAAGAGGCAGCTCAGGAGCCCTGCGAAACAGAGCTCGGGGTGGACGGCACGCGCTCGCTGCCACGGCGGAGGCGCCAGGGAGGCCAAGCAGCAGCAGCAGCAGCAGCAGCAGCAGCAGCAGCAGCAGCAGCAAAAGGCGAAAGGAGAGTCGCAGGCTCCAGCAATCCATTCGATCACTAAAGAAAGCCGCTTCCCCAGAGGATATCATGCAGTGACGAAGGTCGCGAATGTAGAGCACGATCAAACCAATACAACGCGGAGGAGGAGGAGGAGGAAAATGGGCAGGGAGAGGAAGGAGGAAGAGGGGGAGGAGGAGGAGGAGGAGGAGGAGGAGGAGGAGGAGGAGGAGGAGGAGGAGGAGGAGGAAGAGGGGGAGGAGGAGGAGGAGAGGAAGAGGGAGGAGGAGGAGGAGGAGGAAAAAAAAGGGAGGAGAAGGAGGAGAGGAGGAGGAGGAGAGGGGAGGAGGAGGAGGAGGAGGAGGAGGAGGAGGAGGAGGAGGAGGAGGAGGAGGAGGGGGAGGAGAAGGAGAAGGAGGGAGAAGGAGGAGGAGGAGGAGGAGGGGGAGGAGGAGGAGGAGGAGAAGCAGGAGGAGGAGGAGGAGCAGGAGGAGGAGGAGCAGAAGGAGTAGGAGGAGGAGGAGGAGGAGGAGGAGGAGGAGGAGGAGGAGGAGGAGGAACATGGGGTGGGAGGGGGAGGAGGAGGAGAGGGAGGAGGAGGAGGAGGAGGAGGAGGAGGAGGCGGATGAGGAGGAGGATGCGATGCGATGCGATGCGACCACCGTTGCGGGCAGCGCCCGGGCCTAGGGCAGACCAGGTGGGTGAGACCATGGCCTCTAGGATCTGAGGTGTCTGGATTCATGCAATGCGAGACATGTAAAAAATTAGGAGGTAAGGGGGAGGAGGAGGAAAAGAAAGGCCTTGGTGTCGGTGTCGGCGCGGGTTGGGCGAGATTACGTCATTGGTCGGAGTCCCGGGTGCTGGTCGACGTGAGGTCGGTGAAGTGGTGCTCGAGCGCTGTCCATGCTTCGGTGTCTTGGGCTGTCTGCGTCCATGTGATGTCGTTCGGTTGTCCTTTCGAATGGACTTGCGTGGGCGGTCGGTGGAGGTCTGTTCTGCGTTGACGTAAGTAAGTGGTGATTTCGACGTCCCAGCGCTTGTTTTGGCCACCGTGCTGCCTGTGTCCCTGCTGGCGCGGGTTGAGGACTGGGTGCCAGCGCAGCACTCGCCATGTCCACCTCGTCCAGTCGTGGTTTGCGACTCGTGAAGCCATGCGCCAGACTTTCCGTTTGTGCAGCGTCTCCAAATTGTCGATGTGGTGGAGCTTCATGAGGTGCTCTGCGCGTCGTGCCGCTCGCTGGATGTAGTCGACCCATGGTTCCATTTCGTCTGCGGTGGTGCTGTCTTCGCCATCTTCGCTGTGCATGTCGGGCGTGTCAGGTGCATCACGCTGTGATGGGTTGCTGTCGTCGTCACTAGTGCTGTTGGTGCGGTCTTCGTGGTCTTGTGCTTCGTTGTTCGCGCCGTCGAGATTCGGTCCCTTGCCGCTGTGAGGGCCGGCTTCTTTTGTTGTGCGTCTCCGTGGCGTTCTGATGATCATGCGAAGCATGCGTCGTTGTGTGCGTCGTAGATGCTGCCGTAGAGGCTCCGTGCGGGTCCACGTCTCTGCTCCGTATAACGCCGTTGGTGCTACAGTGCTGTTGAAAAGTCGGAGTCGGTGAGCCAGTGGGTAGTAATTGTTGGTCAGCTCCTGCTTGCGAGACGTGAATGATGCCCATGCAGCTCGCGTGCGGTGGTGTATTTCCGTTGCCGTTGGTTCGCGGAAGCTGATCAATTGGCCGAGGTATTTGATACTGCCGTCGTATGGAACGATTTCTATATCCATGTCTTGGAAACGTGCTGTGCGTGAGCTCGCCCTTCCGGTCCTTCTCGTCTGGTTGCTCAGTATTTTGGTTCTGCTTGGGTGCAGTTCGAGCCCGTGCACCCTCGTCGCGCGCACAATGTCGTCAAGCATCGCTGTCAGGCGCGGGAGAGTTTGGCTGGTCAGGAGCACGTCGTCGGGGAAGCGTAGGTTGGTCAGCGTGGTGGTGCTTGCGAATCCCAATTCAACTCCCTTCTTTTTTTGCTGCCATTCGGAGACCAGCGGTCCAAGGATGTATTGTAAAGGAGCGTTGAAGAGTAGCTGAGTGGGTCTCCCTGCTTCGTGCCCCGCAGGACGCTACAGGGTCTGCTGCTGACGTCTGTCCTCACCGTGGCTGTCTGTCCCTCATAGAGCTGTTGGAGTAGTGCGACGCATCCGAGTTGGACTCCTTGTGCCTTCAGTGCTGCCCATATGCTCTTGTGCTCAACTGAATCGAAAGCTTTTTTGAAGCCAAGTGCTGCGACCCAGAGGTTTTGGCCCCATTCGTTTGCGCGCTCGCGCAATAAATGGAAGGTGAAGAAGTGGTCAGTGGTCGAGTGGCCCGGTCTGAAGCCCGCCTGGTCGGCAGTCTGGTGTGAGTCAAGCGTCGGCTGTAGCCTGTTGTACAGTAGTCGGCTGAAGAGCTTGTACAACAATGGTATCGTGCAAATGGGGCGGTAGTTTTGTGGAAGCGCGAGATCTCCACTTTTTGGCATGACTGTGATGACTGTGCTCTTCCAGCAGGCCGGCGGCGGGGCTTCGCGCTGCATGATCGTCTTGTCCTCTGAGTTCCTCTGTGCGTGAGCATCTCTGCACGGATGCCTTTCGTGTCTGGGCCTTTGCCACGCCGGAGACCTTCGATCGCCTTGTTTAGCTCTTTCGGTGTGAAGGGTGGGAGTCGCTGAGGAGGAGGAGGAGGAGGAGGAAAAAGGGGAGGGAGAGGGAGGAGGAGCAGGAGGAGGAGGAGGAGGAGGAGGAATAGGAGGAGGAGGAGGAGGAGGAGGAGGAGGAGAGAAGGACGGGAATGAGGAGGAGGGAGAGACTGAAGAAGAGGGAGATTAGGAGCGAGAGGGGTGGAGGGCAGCAGGAGGAAGGCAAGAAGGAAGCCAGGGCGGTGGAGAGGACCGATGGCTGCGGAGGGGCGGGGAAAAGGATTCAGGCGGGGGCCACAGCGATGACGACCACGACGACGACGACGACGCCGCCGACGCCGACGCCGACGCAGACGCCGACGCCGCCGGCGCCGGCGCCGGCGCCGCCGACGCCGACGCAGACGCCGACGCCGACGCCGACGCCGACGCCGACGCCGACGCCGACGCCGACGCCGACGCCGACGACGACGACGACGACGACGACGACGACGACGACGAGGGGCGGCGCCCCGACGCCCGCGCCCGAGCTTTCGCGCGCCCGCGCCCGCGCCGCCTGAGGGTCGGGGTGCTCGCGCCCGCGCGCGGCCAGGCCTCCACTGTATTGAGGCCATGGGGGTCCCAAGAGGCGGCCGACAAAGGGGTGGGAGAGGATGGAGGAGGAGAAGGCGGATGAGGAGGAGGAGGAGGAGGAGGAGGAGGAGGAGGAGGATAACCAGGAGGAGGAGAAGGGGAGGAGGAGGAGGAGGAGGAGGAGGAGGTAGGAGGAGGAGGAGGAGGAGTAGGAGAAGGAGGAGGCGGAGGGGAGGAGAAGAGGAAGGAGGAGGAGGAGAGGAGGAAGGAGGAAGAAGAGGCGGAGGAGGAGGAGGAGGAAGAATACGGGTCTGGACGGGGAGGAGGAGGAGGAGGAGGAGGGGAGGAGGAGGAGGGAGGAGGAGGAGGAGGAGGAGGACGACGACGAGGAGGAAGAAGTGGAGTTGGAGTGGAGTTGGAGGTGGAGGGGTTGGAGGGGAGGGGAGAGGAGGAGGAGGAGGAGGAAGAAGAGGAGGAGGAGGAGGAGGAGGAGGAGGAGGAGGAGGAGGAGGAGGAGGAAAACCAGAGGAGGAGGAGGAGGAAGAAGGGGAGGAGGAGGGGCGGAGGAGGAGTGGGAGAGGAGGAAGAGCAGGAGGAGGAGGAGGAGGAGGGGAGGAGGGAAGGAGGAGGGGGAGGAGGAGGAGGAGGGAGGAGGAGGAGGAGGAGGAGGAGGAGGAGGAGGAGGAGGAAGAGGAGGAGGAGGAGGAGGAGGAAGGGAGGAGGAGGAGAGTAAAAGAGGAACGGATTAGGAGGAGGAGGAGGAGAGGAGGAGGAGGAAGAAGAAAAAGATGGAGTTGGAGGAGGAGGAGGGGGAGGAGGAGGAGAAGAAGAAGGAGGACGAGGACGAGGAGGAGGAGGAGGGGGAACACCAGGAGGAGGAGGAGGAAAAGGGGATGATGATGATGATGATGATGATGATGATGATGATGATGAGGAGGAGGAGGAGGAGAAGGAGGAGGAGGAGGAGGAGGAGAAGAAGGGGAGGAAGAAAAGGGGAGGAGGCGGAGGAGGACGAGGACGAGGAGGAGGAGGAGGAGGAAAAGGAGGAGGAGGAGCAAGAGGAGGAGTTGCGAGCCCATGGAGCGGCGCGCCGGGTTCGAGTCAGGGGCGGGCAGGAGCAGCAGGAAAAGTGGAGCGAGCGCAGTCGAGCACATAACGCTTCGGGTCCCCAGGACGTCCACGACCCAGCCGAAGCCTCACGGCCACGCCGAAGGGACCCGAGAGTGGAAAGCCCAGGGCCGAGCGGAAGAAAACGGACGACCATTGGCCTCCCAAACAGAAACATGGACTTAAGATAAGGAAATCAACCAAAGCCATTGTACGGCGTCGTCCTGGACCTGGACACGACGAGGGATGGGGAGGGGGGTGGCCTTGCCACCCTTGGGGTGGATGCCCTTCATAGAACATCCCTCCGCCATTGCCTCTGAGGGTTATTTAGAAGGCAGCCTCGGGGTCACACAACCAGAATAACTGGGTACGCGCCATCCTGGCCGAGAGAGCCGCACACTTACTGCACCCCGCAAAATCCCCCGATACATACAGCACCTGCCCTCTCGCGCTCTCTGGAGGAACTTCCCCTGAGCGCGGGAGAGGGGCCAACGGCGCCACCGTTTTCGCCCTCGAAGGAAGTGTCCTTCGACAAACACGCTTCGCACCTCGGGAGGAGGCCGCGGCCACAGCACCGTCCACTGCCTCCTGAAGCCTGTCGGGCCCCTCCTGGACCTCCGCGAAACGAACCCTCGGGCGAGGCGCGACAGGGGTCGGCGGCGTCGGAGGCACGGAGGAGGAGGGGGGCAGGGAGGAGTCCGAGGCCAAGGGGTGGCAGCTGGGCCCACTCGGGAGTACGGTCGGCATCTTCTGGGCGGCGCCCACCCGCAAGGGGAGAGGTGGACGAGGGGAATGGAGGCTCAGGAGTCGAAGACGGAGGAGGAGTGGGAGGTATACCCCGAGGTCGTACCACCCTGTGAAACCCTTGCTCGAATATCGTCCTCCAGACGGCGGCGACGACCCTGGCTCGTGTCCATCGTTTTGTCTGGGGCCAGCGGCCCCCCGAGCGGGGCCCGAAACGCCCTCGCAGAGCAAACCTCACGCTGGGGCCTCCTGAGGCCTCGACGATTCCTCGCAAATCTGGGACAGTGGCGACACCGCCACCCTACAGAGGTCATCCCAAGTGAGTGAAACAGGTCACACTTCACGGCGCGGCCTCCGCGCGACGACGGGTCGCTCGGGCCGCGCGGGCCTGCGGCAACTGGGCCAGCTGCCCTCGCCTTGCACTCCGGGCGCCTGCCCACGACAACAGGCACGCGGTCGCCCAGGTCATCGGGCTCCATCTGCACGTTGCCGATCCACGCGGCGACCTGCCGCACCGCCTTGAGCAACTTCGCACGTTCGTCGTAGGCGTCTGCGGGGAAGGCGCGCAGCTGGGAGCCCTTCTTCGCCGCGGCGTCAGCGAAGTCAGTCCCGATCTCGTCGACGCTGTCCCTAGCCTCGACGTGCGTCTGTTGGCCCTCAACCCGCGTGATCTGAAGCTGGTCCGACAGGCCACCCATGTCCTCGATGGCGTGCCACAACTGGCGCCAGAGGTCCGCGTTGTCACGCCTGGCACGCGCGCAATGTCCCTTGCCAAATACACGCGGCCCCACAAGGCTCAGGCAACCCGTCTTGATGTGGAGGGGGAGTTGGCCGTGCTTGATCACCTGGGGTGCCGCGTAGATCTCCCCTCTCTGTGATGTCTGCTGTGGCCCTGGCAAGGGGCCAAATGCCATCCCTCGAAGCTGCCGTCCACATCGAATGGGGATGACCCGCCCAGCGCGGCTGGCCTCTGACCAAGACAGCGGGCCCTGAGCGGAGCCATCGGTATAGATCACGCCTGTGATGTCCATGTTCTGCCCGCCCATGCAGTGCCACAGTCGCCGCGTGTCGAGTGGTGGTGGGATGCCAGGCAGCGTGGTGCGAGGGAGCAGAGCGCGTGTAAAGAACATGGCATTGACTTCTGCTCTGTTTGCCATGCCATGAAGTTCTCGATTGGCAGCTAGCATTCTCATATCATCGGGTTTCGGGCAATGCCAACATTCGCGACGCAAATGACCACGAGTACCGCAAACCAGACATTGAGAGGAAGCAATGTAGCCCGTCTTGCACAAACGATGCTGAGAACACTGGGCATCAATAACAGTCGACCGTAGTGCGCCCCGAGACTTGGGTGATAGATTCCAAATAGATGACCCGGGCGGCATGTGCATCATGGCGGCGATCGGCTCGATCCAGTAGCCACGTGGATCCCGTCGCGGGAGGGGTGTTCCGATCCATGCTCTCGACGACTGGCCCATTCCTCCCACTTGACAAACTTATAGCTGCGCCTTGCCACGGCGCGAATCACTGCGGGAGCACTGACAACTGTAGCTGGATGCCATTCCCTGTCGCCCAGTGCACTGCTGAGAGCGGCCTCCATCCCAGTCGCCGAATGTTGCGGGTGACAGCGCCTGCGGGGCCCGCGATTGAGCTCCACGGGGTCGTCGCTGAAGCAAGTGCAGCCGATTGATTTCGCCAAGCTTGGTGAAGGACGTCCATCGGGATCTTCTGGTCGAAGACATGCTGGGCCCAAGTAAATATGGGCCTGATCACCGCCATCGAGTCTGGCATTTGATGTGGCGCATCCTCAAGCAGTGAGGCAAGCCACGTAGAGGACGGCGCAGCGCGCCATAGAGCTGACTGTAGCAGGCGGCGCGCTAACAACGCGGAGCCCGCAGGTCATGCCAGGAGCTAGACAAGGGCGCGATGCTGCGAGCCAGCTTCGCCATGCCCTTCGGGCGCCTGAAGCGCGGGACGCGGGCCTTGATCTGCATGATGCGCTTGTGGATCTCGGAGTGCTTGAGTCGGCCCCCTGCTTGGCACTCCAAGCCCAAGACGCTCGGCGCGGCGACCGCTTGGACGCCGTGCTGGGCCAGCCGCTCGGCGACTGACCTGGCGAGGGCTTCGGTCGAGCCGAGGATCTTGGTCTTACCCTCGACGATGGGAAGATGCAAGGCCTGGGGGGGCCACCGAGAGGCGCGCCATCTCCGAGACCGCGGCGTCCTCAATCAGGTCGCGCTTCATCATGATCTGCAGTGTGATGTCGCCGGCGTAGATGTCCAGCGCGCGAGGGATGACCTCGATGGATGAGATGTAGATGTCGAAGGGCAACATCATGACGAGCTGGAGCAGAAACATCGCCACCGAGCACCCTGGTAGCACACCCTGCATGGCCTTCACCACGTAGGAGTAGGTGGTGCCCCATCGGATGCGCCTGGGCGCAACGTACATGGTCAGTGCTGTCCTAGGGGTAGCCTGCGGGAAATCGAACCGCTTGGCTGCGTCGACGACCTTACTCTAGACGACCCTGTCGAAGCACTTGCGGATGTCGACCGTGGTGGCGATGATGGCGTCGTCGTCCCGTCCGTGAGCGGCCTCCGCGTAGACCATGGTGCGAGCCCGACGTCGATGGTGGATCGCCCTGCTCCGAGGGCGCAGTGGTGCCTTGAGCGCGGCGCTGCCCACCCTCTAACGTGCGCGATCCTGATATTGGTGTAGATCCTGTAGACTGATGGTAACAACACGATGGGCCTGAACCCGCCCGTGGGTCTAGCGAGCAAAGTCACATGTGTCATCAGAATGGGGGTGGGCCAGCGGCCCCAGTATTCCGCAGCCCAGATCAGGTAAACCATCATCGCAAGGGCTTCATCGGTGAGGGGAGAGAAGGCCCTTCGTGGCAGCGCATCTGCTGCTAGTCCAGTCCTCCACCGAAGCGATTTTCCTGCCTGTCGGACGTCAGAGGGAGCGACTCGACGGGCAAGGATCGGATGACCGAGGACAGCTCGTCTGTGCAGTCTGCCAAGTGGTCGACGTCGCACTCGTTAGTGCCATGATCGTCCTGAGGACCATCGGACACATCTGTGAACGGCTGGGCCCTGGTGGCAGCAGCTGAGACTCTGTGAGCCTGCCATTTGTTACTCCAAGAATCCATCTGGTTGTCCGCCACCGCACCGCCTGTGGGAGGGAGGAGCGAACGCCGAGGACGTCGACTTCGTTGTGAGCCCATCCCTTCAACTTTGCCATGCCGAAGATAAAGGCAGCGCCCGTGACTAGCGCGCGCTGGGCCCGCCCATGGAAGCTCTGAACCCTCTTGGACGCAGCCCGATGTTCAAGACGCTGGGCGTGATCCTCCACGACGGTCGCGAATGCCTGCAGGGCGATGATGCGTTGCTGACGTGGAAGGCCGACTGCGTGATGTATCAGTGGCCATGCCCATTGGTAGAAGAATGCGCCTTTTGGTGCGTGGGTGTCCTGGCGATGCCCTGGCCGCATTGCTCGAGCATTGCGATGCCAGCGCAAAGGGGGTCGCGATGCTGCCTCTGCAGGGGCGCCGCCGCATCAAACGCCGCCACGGACACGTTGCGCAGGCATCGAGGCTCCGAGCCCGCAGCCGGCTTACCGCACCTAATAAGCCCGCCAATGGGCCTCCCGACATATTGCGGCGGGACACCTCGTCCTGAGTGGGCCGCCGCGTCC
>CAUYUJ010014742.1:172532-185032 GCA_963575745.1 Prorocentrum cordatum | reverse complement strand
ACTAGTACGATCCAGTAGAAGACGGGCGAATTCCCAACTGCTAGATATCACGCTTGACATTGCTCGTTTTAATGTTACCAAGGAGGTTTCCGATTGCAATAAACAACAACGATAATGTTTGAATGTGCATTCGTTACTAGCTTCCTCCTCGGTGGGGATCTGACTGCTCCTGGGGCTTTGGACGGTTGGGATTTCACCCGTCCAAATGTGGCCTCACCCGACCGGTTGTGATCTCGACATATCGCTACAGACACTGGCCCTCAGTGCTTACAGACTAGACGAAGATGGCACGGGCGAGCTTCAGACATATCGGCAACTGGCCGATACAGATAGAGGGAGAGAGAAGCAACAAGAAAGCAACTGATGTCGCGCCGATTATTGCATGCAGCGTACCGTTACCAGAATAGTTGCATTGCTGAAGGCCCCTCCTAGATACCAAATGCAACAAAAATCTGCAACCATATCTCACGGCGCCTAAGAAAACCTCCGGGCATCCGACCAGATGGCCTTTAGAGCCCACTTCCTGGAGGACCTGGCGGTTCCGAACCCAGTCCCGGAATTCAGCAGCACGTCGGCGTGGAGGTCTGGCTGCCAAGTGCATGGCCCCACTTGCCAAAAAAACCGTGCGCACTCGCCTCGAATGAGGGCGTACACATGATAATCATCGCGTCATCTCGGTGACCATGGCGTGGGGTAGCTTGTGCAGTTTGAAAGGATAGCGTCGTTGAAGGCGTAGTCAGACAGAATACGATGCTAGCCATAATAATCTTAGGTGGGGTGTACCGCTTTTGATATGAAGTTCATGGTCATCGAAGAAATCCGTGGCATGTGGCATATCATCATGACCCTGCAACTGACATATTCGGCGAAAGGACTCTCCTACATTCGCGTCTGGATAGATCGCGACTTGTGATTCACAAGCGTCGCGCGTATGCGCAATCGCTTCCCGGGGCGCCAGTGCTCCAATGAGTACTCACTATCCGGATGAGAAGGGTCTGGAAGGGAGGGGGAGAGGGGGAGAGGCAAGCTAGGTGCACAAGCGTCATATATGTCGTCCTACCCCTCCCTCCCATCCCATACCATTGCGCAGATCGCTCTGTTCGAACAATCGGATATCGAACTGGGCAATGATCCCGAGAGAGTACGCGATGCATGGTGTAGCACCGCATAGCATGGCATAGACGAGCACTGCCACAGCCGACGTCGTCGCGTCGAGATCGCGACTCATGTCGACAACAGGACGGGAAATTCAAATGGACGGTCTGGAAAGCGGGAAGGGCAAACTGAGATCAGCGCTGCAACGGAAACACGACTACGAAGGACCGATTCCGCAGAAATGAAACCAACGCTGCAGCGAGACACGATATGGAAGGACGGGAAGCGCGGAGCCGAAGCCAACGCTGCAGCAAGATAACGAGGTGGAAGAACCGACACAATGAAATGAGGTCAGCGCTGCAGCGGGCACATGAGTTGGAAGGACTGAGTGCGGGAAAATGCAGCCAACGCTGTAGCGGAAGCGCCTTCTGAAAGGTCTGAAAAACTTCGGTTGGAGGAACGCAACTATTAGTTATTAAGTCGGCGGCATCCTGTGCAAAGAGCACTACGCGGAGGAGGCCAGGATACCTCACCAGAATCTTCGGAGGAGAGGCGAGAGTAGTATTCACACTGTGTGATTGTGGAGGCAGGAATCGAAGGACGAGAAGCAAGAGGAAGATGTGGAGGGAGTGGCAGTAGAGAGGGGAGAGGCGAGGGTGGACGAGGAGGAGGAAGACGACGGATGATGAGCAGGACTGCGGGGACGGCGGCAGAAGCAGGTCAGGCCCTCGCCTCACCCGAACAACTGGTCGTCGTCGTCGTCAAACAGCGAGGTGGCCTTCCGGGGAGGGGGGACCACTTACCTGGACAGCTTGATATGTCGCCGCGCCGTTCTTTTTGAACGCGCCCAAGCAAACGAAATCGGCACCACGGCAAAGCCCCTTGCGAATCTTGCGTTCGAGGCGGAACTTGCGATGGTGGCTGAGGCGCCCTCCCAAAGACGTAAGGCCGCGCGTCGGAACCAACGGCGCGGCGACATATGCAGTGGAACTCCTCATCCATCCCTTAACCCTATGAGTCACTCCTTCAAGTCGCACCCCCAGGCCAATCGGAAGTGCGAGCCTGGCGTTTCGCCTGAGGCGTCCTTACTACCTACGATCCTGAAGATGATAATTCAACAACAATTTCACAAACGGAGGGTGGGCGGTTTCATTCTCTGGCCCTCGCCTCAGCGCCGCGCACATCCGTTGAACAGTTAGCCAGAGGTTCACGGATTGAGGGCAGCTCCTTTTCAGACTGTGGCTCTCGCCTTAGCGCCGCGCACACTCGCCTTAAGAATTCTCAAGAAATCTACGGGTTCGAGGCCGGGTGGTTTTCAAAATGTGGCTCTCGCCTGAACGCCGCGCACGTTCTCCTTGAAAATCATCAAGGGCTTCACAGATTGCGGGAGGGCCACTCTCAAAATGTGGCTCTCGCATTAGCGCCGCGCACATGCGTACAAAAACAATGTCAGAGCTTTACGGATTGAGGGCGGTTTCTTTTCAAAATGTGGCTTTCGTCTAAGCGCTGTGCACAGTCGTATGTTCTGCTTACAGAAGGTTCACGGATTGAGGGCGGGTTTCAAAATACGACTCTCGCCTGAGCGCCGCGTACATCCGTCTCAAACGTTGCAAGAGCTTCACGGGTTCCCATGGCTAACGTACCAGAAAAGGTGTTTTGGAACGGTTCAGGGTTGCCAGGGCGCAACAGTTACGTTGACTCGCGGAGCTGACGTCCCAGGAACGGCGTCCTGGCATGATTCAGGATCATCAAGACGCAACAGTCATGCTGATTCGTGGCGTTGTGAAGTCCCGAGAACGGTGTCCCGATAATTTTGGTTTGGCGCCCTTCAGGATCTTGAATGGCAATGAATCCTTGGAGGGACCTATGAAGCGGGAGCTTGGAGGGAGGGTTGATTCCAACGTCGTTAATAAGTCTTGGGTTTACACTTGCCCTCCTCCTCCTCCTACTACTACTTACTACTCCTCAAAACAAGTATCCTCTTCCCCTCAAATGTATTTCTCCTTCCTCACATCTTTCTTCTCATGTCATGTTTCTCCTTCTGATCTTCCTCTCGCCATCCTCTTCGTCATCCGTTTCCCCTGGGGTGCGAAGAGGAGGAGAGGGGATCAGGAGTGAGCACGGGGGGGAGCAGAAGTGGAAGAGGGATGCGAGAAGTTAACAGGAGGAGTCGATGAGGAGGACGAGGCCGACGAGGAGCAGGGTGTCTGCCCTCACCTTCACTCCTGCTCGTCCACCCTCCTCATATTATTCCTCCCGCCTTCATTCTCCTTCTCCAACTCCGCCTCCTCCTCCTCCTCCTCCTCCTCCTCCTCCGTCTCTTCCTCCTACTAGTCATCCTCCTCCTTCTCCTGTCACTCTAACCCTCCCCCCTCCTCCTCCTCACTCTATTATGCCCCTCCTCCTCCTCCTCCTCCTCCTCCGTCTTCCCCTCCTCCTCCTCCTCCTCCTCCTCCTCCTCCTCCTGATACTCCTCTTCCCCCTCCTCCGTGGCCATTTTGGCTCAAACCATTGGGGCCGACCGAGTCAGGCCGTCGCACCCCTGGCGCGACCAGCGAGGCCGATGCTCGGGACCGCTGGCTGTGCCGCGCTAGAGGCGGCGCACAGGCGGTGCTTGAGGCCCTGGTGGTGGACCGGCTCTGCTGCAACCAGGCCACCGAGTCTGGCGCTGCTGCACCGAAACTAGATGTGGACTCCCTTCAGGCCCCGCTCCAACGCGGTAAGGTGCATCGTTTTCCGGCTCCTGGGGCCGAGAGACGACGCACCGACTTCATGACTTTGCTCAAGACGCTGACCCCCAGAGGTCTGGACCCCTTCCCTGGGACAGGCCCCTCATTCTGAGTTTAAGTCGGGCCTGTCCCCCTACAGGGGGATTTTCGTCGAAAACTAAAAAATACCCCAAAATACTCCAAAAATAATCCAAAAATAGTCTGGGGACTATTTTTTGTATTTTTGTTTACCTTTTTGGTGTATGTTTTTACCCTTTTTGATGTTTCGTCGAAAATCCCCCTGTAGGGGGACACGCCCGACATAATTCTGAGTCGTTTGTTCGAAAGCCACAGGGCCCGGTGAGGACCCTAAGGGGCCGAAAGCTACCAAAAAACCTCCCGTCCGCGAGTAGCTCTGGCAGTTGTCCAGCAAGCTTCCGAAGTGCGCGCCGCGTCACTGCGGTCATGTGGCATGGCCGCAGTGCTTCCGACCGTGGCGCGCCACAACTTCCTCCAGACATTCCAGCGCTGTCGGGCCTGGTTTGGGTTTGAGTCGGGCCTGTCCTCCTACAGGGGGATTTTGGACGAGAAATGAAACATATTGAATAAATACCCCAAAATGGTCAAAGAAATATTCAAAAAAATCGTCAGCATACTATTTTTGACTTTTTTTTAGGGTCGATCTCGGCCGCAACGCTGGTTCCGGGCAGGCTGCGCGGCCCGGCGGAAGGGGACGAGGACGGGAGAAGCAGGCATACGACGACGACGACGAACGCCCAGGCGGGAGGCCAGGGCGGGCGGGGCGGGCGGGCGGGCAGGCAGAAAAAGGGCCAGGCGGAAACAGCAGGCAGGGAGAAGGAGGAAAGGAAAGGGAGGGAAAGCAACGGGCAGAAGCGGAGGGAAAGCAGGGACAGGCCCGACTTACAGTTTAGGCACACGGAACGGCGACACCGCCACCACCGTGGGACCGCCAGCGGGAGGAGCCGGGCCCCCCCGGGTGTTGTGGCCCCCCGCCCCCCCGCTCCAGACACCCCCTGTCCCCAGCTTTAAGTCGGGCCCGTCCCCTTACAGGGGGATTTTCTACGAAAAATAAAACAGACCTCAAACATGGTATGAAAAGAATTCCAAAAATACTAGGGGGA
This sequence comes from Prorocentrum cordatum, assembly GCA_963575745.1. Lineage (NCBI taxonomy): Eukaryota > Dinophyceae > Prorocentrales > Prorocentraceae > Prorocentrum > Prorocentrum cordatum. Next base: position 180,087 of record CAUYUJ010014742.1, on the reverse strand, counting down.
CTCTTTTTCGAATATGGTTTTGCCCTTTTGGGGTATTTTTGGGGTACTTTTTAGTTTTCGTCGAAAATCCCCCTGTAGGGGGACACGCCCGACTTAACCCCAGCTCTGGGAGACACTGTAGACCCCCTCGCTGGCCATCGCTGGGACGTCCACTCCATGCGTTCTTGTTTTTGTTCGGTTTCGTGCGTGGTCCTGTTCGCAGGATGGTCTAGGATGCTCCTCCCGAGGCCGGGGTGTTCTGGGCGTCCCCTCGGCCGCGCAGGCCGTATCAAAATGGTATTCGAGACAATCGAAATCCTGTCGGACCTCATGGACCGTTGCTTTAAACATAAATCAGAATAGAAGACAAACATTTAAAATGCATGTTCGCGCGCACACGCATAAGCATTGTCTTTGCACACATTCATGCGCACCCACATATGCAGATGAAGGTATACGCACGTGCGCACACAGTAATACATGCATGCATGATGCACAAATGAATGCAAACGCACATACATCAGCTTTTACCGACACCCATGCAAGCACGCAGGCGCAGTCTACGCTCTCGCATGCGTTGATATGTTACGGCGAGTTTTACCGACGTGCATGTGATCGCACAAGAAGGGCGACAAACCTCAACAGAAGGCGGCGCGCGTGTTTGCCCTACCCCGACCAAGTTGGCATACCCTCGCTTGAAGCGCACGGGTGGCGCCCACTGGGCTTCCTATGCATCTTGCTACAGATTGCCGCCAGGTGCCCCGGGTGGTCAGCGTCGCCAGCAGACAACATGGAGTTGTGCTCAGCAACGAAGTACAGGACCAAGAAGCGGTGGCGGCTCGGCGACATCTCGTTGAAGATGCGCGAGTAGCGACGGAACCAGGAGAAGCACTGCTCTACCACCTGAATATTAACTCCGCTGGCGCGCAGCTTTAAACGATGGGCGCGCAGCGGGTTGCACGCGCAGGAGGCCGCGTGCTTCTGGGCGTGCAGCTTGTCGACGATCCAATGTTCGAACTGTTCGTCCAGCATCGCCGAAGGCATCACCGAGCATGCCCTGTCGCATATGAAACAATTGACCTTCGTATATTGCGGGAGAGCGCTGGGGATAGTGACTTGACAACGTCGTTGCTCTCTGGCGCGGCCTGCTCGGTCACGGCCACCGCGCGGCCACTCGTCGTCAGCAGCATAAACCACCCGTTGTTGTGGTGCAGAGACCTGGGAACTTTGCGCTTCGTGCCAGCCGTGGTCGCCGCAAGCATCCCGATCGCGGCGGCCCTCTTCGCGACGGGCTCAGGCTTGGTTCGAGTCTTCGCAGCAGCGGGCCTTTTCATCGTGGCCTTCACTGCGAACTTGCGAGCAGCCGAAGGCCTCTTCAACGCTCTCCCCTCGGGCTGACCACGGCCGCCGCTGCAACGCACCAGCGCCTTCTCGTGGCCGTCGCCCACTATCTCAGTAACGCAGGCGGGGTTGGCGGGCGGGTAGACGCGCTGGTGGAGGTGGTCGTCGCATGCCCTCAGGGCGCTCTCGCCGATGTCCTCCTCCACGTAGACATCGAGATGCTTGTCGAGCGGCTCCAACTCCTGCGCGGCCAGCACATGCAATATTGCATGGTTTGTGAAGTTTACGCAGGTCGAAAGGGAACTCCTTCCCTTGCCAACCGCCGCCGTCGCCGTCGTCGAAAGGACCCTTCTGGCCCCAGCCGGAACCCCTGGACCATGCCCAATTCCTGAATGGCATTGCCTCGTAATACCGCACGCATCTCAAGGTGAAGCCGTGCTTGCTCGAGATACATACAACTCCGGCGCCCTCCAGGTCTGCGAGAGAGGCAGCGTTTTTCTTGCGCCCCCCGACCCACGCGAAGTTAGGGCCGTATGTCAATCGGCATTTCTTGCTATTGTACTGCCATGGCGTGACCGTCGCAGTCTTCGCATCGCGCAGGCCATGGGCGATGGCATCGTGGGTCGTATCGCCCTTCTTGAAGAGCCTGCGCCCGCATGCGCAGAGCTCCAGATGAGTCTCGAACTCGTCGGAGATGTCCTGCCGCAGACCCCTGCCCTTGGTGTAGGGCGCGCCGCCGCCGCCCGCGCTCTCGCCGGCCGATCCGCCCGCTGCCAAGTCAAGAAGCATACGTTCTGGCGAGTCTGGAGGCAATTCCACGGCCGAAAACTTGAACTGAGCCAGATATTTTGAATCTGGACATGCCGACCAGCACCGACGCACGGTCGAAATCTTGGTCGCGTAAGTCTTCTCTCCCACGAAGAGATGGCAGACGTCGTGCTCGAGCAGGGTCGCGGCCGCGCACTGCGGGTGGTCGCCATTTTCGACGTGGATCAGATACTTGCCCTCTCCAGTTGGGAAATCCAGCGAAGGCACCAGGAACTGCTTCATCAGTTTGCTGCAGCTGTCGCACGTCCGAACCTGGCTCTCTGCAGCGTCCTTGTTCACTTTGTTGCGCCTACTCGCGATCGTCGCCGCTGCGCCGACGCCGTCTGTCAGCCTGGCCATCACGAGGATGATGCAATTGCCAGCTTTCAATAGCACCGGGGAAATAGCGGCATCGTCCCGCCCCACGGTCTCCGCGTCGCCGACGAGCATGTCCAAAAAAGCGCATGGGTCTTCAACGCAACCTCGACGGAATACTCGGTGGCCTCCAGAATCGCCCTCTCCGAGTCGGCCTTGAACGCTGCCCGATCTCCCACTCGCCCAGGGTCAACCATGACGCCGTCGAAATGCAAGCTTATGTGCTGAGCGGTCTCTGTTTTCAAATAACATCGACCCATCGCAGCGGGGCTTCTCCGAGAAACATCCTCGACGAAGGCGTTGCGCATCTCGCGGTTCAATGAGACGGCAAGCCACCGAAGATGAATGCCCTCACGTCGCAACGCAACGAGGAAACCATTCTCGGCGAGATCGTCGGGCAGATTGCCGCCGCAGAAGACGGACATGCACGTGTCTTCAGTGTCATCGGCATTCAAGCCGAGCTCCTCGCATACTGACGCCGCGTCCGCGGTGCATCTACGAACTGTTTCCAACTTGGCTGCCTGGTGCTGGCCCAGCGCAAATTCGACTCGCGCTGCAATCTGCGGGGCCAGCGTGACCGCTCACTTTTTGATCTCCCAGACGTCGACATTCCCCAGCCCAGCCAGGCGGGCGGACCAGTTGAGGCACTGGGCACCGATGCCAACCACGTATCTCCTGGAGGGCACATCGCACTTGATCTGGTATGTGGTAGGAATTTGCGTTGTCTCAGGTGCATCGCCGCCCTGATCCGCACCCGTCGAAGCATCGATGTGTCTCGCAACGGCGTCGGCAACGGTCTCGTAGACTCGCAGAGACTCCAGCATGTGGGAGCGTTTCTCTACGACGTCTGCGGTTTGCTTCCCGATCCTGCCTCGCTTCTTCTTTCTCTCTGCCCCCTCTCCACCGAGGTATCTGATTACCGTCTCCACGTTGTGGGCGCGAGCAACGCTGCGGACGTACTCGGTGAGTTCCTTGCAGCGAAACGTCTCCACCAACGCTGGCCCAGCAAGGTCGCGATCAATGCAACCGGGATCTGCCGTGATTCCGCTGACCTGGGGAAGCGGCGCGCACCCTTGGTATCCGCGATGATTTTTCCTCTCGAAGACCAAATGGCTGCGCTCAACGAACGAGGTGCATGAACGCGCCCCCCCGAGTCTCGGCAGGACCGCCCAGTACATCAGAACCAAACTTATGCACAAAGTCGCGCTCGGAGACGCGCTCGTGGTTCTGGTCCAGGGCAGCCCCTGCCACTCGAACTGAAATCGCCCGATCAGCATTCGCCGCAGCTTGGGCGGGGTCGACTCCCGCGGCGGTTGCGGCGGCTGCCTTTTCCGCTGACAACCCAGTCGCTGCTTGCACGCAATCCCTTGTCAGTCCGCCGTCGCCGCCCGTGTCGTGCTGCTATATGATATCCTCTGAACCCGCCCGCGAGTGCGACTCCGTGAAGCCCCGCAGCAACTCCCAGAAAGCTGGCACCACAACCTGGCTCTTGACGAACGCGCGTAAGCTTGGGACCTTGACGAAGATTCCTCTGATGGCTGCATATGGGATGGCATTGACTTCCGTCTCGGTCTTGAACGTGGACAGGATCTTGCACACCTGGGGCGGGGGGGGGGGGGGGAAACGCGCATATTCGAAACATTTGGGATATGTCAACGCCCCCGCATCGCAGGCAGACGTGCCCCCTCAGCGGCAACCATAGTAATGCTCCGAGCGATCCCCACAACGGAACTCCAATGCATAAGTAAATGTCTTCATAGCTCATGGTTTCGATGCATGTCAATGGTTCGCGTTACTGATGCACGTTACGATTGCATGTTCATGATGTTGCCACTGGCGCACGTTATCCATGCGTGTAGAATGCGAAAACGGATGAAACCTATTGGTGGTACTCTGTATCAACTATTAGCATGTACTCCCGACACATACTATCGCGGCAGGAAATCGCTGCGCTCTGGGACGCGCGGCCACAGGGCTGGCTGCGTAAGGTTTTTGTGAAAACAAATCTAACAAACTCCGATTTGCTTATGGGGGAAGGGCAACTGACGACCACGAACCGAATACTTCCCCGTTGGGGCGGGTAGATATGCGAGACCTTCTCTTCATTCGCCGGGAATGCGATGGGCAACCAAAGGTTTCACGCGCAGCCCGATGACCCAGCTTCGGCGTAGAATGCTGTCCAGACTGGGTTCAGACACAGAAGTAAACTGAATGAGCCTGTTCAACTCTAGGCGCTTCCACCCCGACAATTCTATCAGGCGCGTCACGTTGCCATAAGGCAAACGCGCCGCGAAGGGGTCAGCAGAAATGTGCTTCTTGAACAAGTCCTCCCTGAAGCCGTGCTTTGAGTTGTCCACCGCCTCCTGCGCGGTCGTGATCAGCTTGCCGATCAACCCATCAGCCTGCTTCCGGAGCTCATCATCAGAAAAATAAATGTTGGTGTCCAAGAAAGCGTGAAGCCCGCGGAATACGTTGTGGATCAGATGCGCAAGAATCGACTGGCCGACTCCGCCTGGCCCCACAGTCCAGAAACACCTGTCAATGTTATACCCTTGCAACGTCAGCGCCATCGCCGCAAGTTGACATTCCAACGCCAAACTGTTTCCCCAGAGCGTTTGCGAGAGGAACTTATGCAGCCGAGTTTCGGCTCACTGAAGCACCGGGTCTTTCAGGTTATGTGGGATGTACACGTAGACGTTGTTCTCCGGCGCCTTGTCGACATATTCGAAGGACCTATTTTCTGCAAAGAGGCACCACGAGTCCTGGAAGGCCACGCCAGCGCGAGCAAGCCGCGGCGAATTACACCATTCAGAATAATAAGTGATCAACTTCCTCGCCAATAGTTCCTGCTGGAGGGCCGCCGATATCTTCTGCACGGCCCTGGCCACGAAGACGCCTTGCGGCTGGCGGGGCGCACCTGGCGGTGGCGCGATTGCGGGCGCGGGCTCGCCGTCGCCACCGTCGGGGCCGCCAGCGCACCGTTGATTCCTTCTGTGGCGGATTACAATTTGATTCCTCTTGGGGCGAATTACAAAGGGAATCCTTTTGTGGCGGATTACAAGTTGATTCCTTTTGTGGCGGATTACAAAGGAAATCCTTTTGTGGCGAATTACAAAGGGAATCCCTTTGTGTGGCGAATTACAAATTGATTTCGTTTGTGGCGGATTGCGAAAGGAATCCTTTAGTGGCGGGTTACAAGTTGATTCCTTGTGTAGGGATCTTTAACGGCCTGAACCTGCGAGAGGTTCCCAAGGTTTCTTAAATTCTTCATAAAAAAATCAAAAAATGTTTCGAATGATACTCCTTCATAATTTTATAAATCCATTTGGTTTGGCCGATGTAAAAAAAAGGAAAACGAAAAAAGTCTCAAGCGAAACTGTGTTTTTCTATGTGAAATCAATTTAAAAGCAATGAAAAAAAACATGTTTCGCTTGAGACCCCCTCCGGATTTTACAACAGCCAAGCTCCATGGGTTTATAAAATGTTGAACGAGTCTCAAGCGAAACCTGGTTCCCCTATTTAACGAAATTTCAAAACATTAAAAACCCTGGGAACCTCACACAGGTCCAGACCGCTCAAGATCCCCACAAAAGGAATCAATGTGTAATCCGCAACAGAAAGATTCCTTTTGTCATCCGCCACAAAGGAATCAATTTGTAATCCGCCTCATAAGGATTCCCTTTGTAATTCGCCACAAAGGGTTTCCTTTGTAATCCGCCACAAAAGAAATCAACTTGTATTCCGCCACAAAAGGATTCCCGTTGTAATTCTCCACAAGAAGATTCCTTTTGTAATCCGCCAAAAAGGAATCAATGTGTAATCCTCTACAAAAGGATTCCACTTGTAATCCGCAATCAATGTGTAAATCCGCCACAAAGGAATCAACTTGTAAACCGCCACAAAAGAATCAATTTGTAAGCCGCCATAAAGGAATCGACACAAAGGAGAATCAAGTTGTAATCCTCTATTAAAGGACGAAGAAAGAAGGAGGAGGAGTATTAACGCGAAATAGATGCCATCAAAATGCACCCAGAGGGTGGTCCACGGGAGTCCCATGCCAAGTTGTTCCCCCCGAGGGGACTCCCAGAATCCCCCGTTCCCCCGTTGTCGTTCCTTCGTAGTCCCCGCGGGGAAAAAAAGTGCACACGTCCGAGCGATACCAGGCTGGGAGGCACTATAGACCCCCTCGCTGGAGGTAGCTTTCCTGGTGGTGGTGGTGGTGGTGGTGGTGGTGGTGGTGGTGGTGGTGGTGGTGGTTGGTGTCGCTTCTCCTTTCCCCGATGGGTCTCCCGCACCTGGGCCTCCGAGCTGGTTGTGACAGCCTGCCGCGGGGCGGCCCCAGCGATCGGAGCGCTGGCCGCCCGGCTGCTGCGGCGCCTCGGCAACGTCGCGGCAGCACGAGGCCCCTGGTGTGGCCGCCCCAGGGGGGCTGCACGGGGCGCGCGCGGGCCTCCCGAGACACGGGGAGGAGCTGCGCGCAAGGGGGCGAGGCCTTCGAGTCGCCGCCGCCGCCGACGGACCATCGACGACGGCGCCGACGACGGCGACGACGACGACGGACCATCAACGACGACGAGCGACGACGAGCGACGACGAGCGCCGACGAGCGGCGACGAGCGACTACGACGACAAGCGACGACGACAAGCGGCGACGACGAGTGGCGACGGCGAGCGACGACTGCGAGCGACGTCGGCGCGAGGCCGCTGGCCTGGACTCGCGCGTCGGCAGGCCGGGGCGCTGCCGCAGCGACGGGGGGCCCGTCCCAGCACGGCGCCGCGGGCTGAGGCGACGGGCGCGCTGACCCCCAGACGTCCGAGACATCGAGAAGATCGGCGCGGCCTCTTTCGGGAGGCCCCCCCGATGGGGTCGGAGCCGATGGGGTCGGAGGACTGACGCCGCACCGCGGACGCATCGTCGATGCATCGCCGACGTCTGCACCGTCGACGTCGGCGATGCATCGGCGACTTCGGCGATGCGTCGGCGCCGTCGGTGTGAAGAAAGTCGGGTTACACATCGAGCCGCATCGGCGATGCATCGTCGATGCGACTCGAT
>CAUYUJ010014742.1:141599-167432 GCA_963575745.1 Prorocentrum cordatum | reverse complement strand
GGAGGATAATAAGGATAAGGCCCTTGGGGGTCTGAAAGTCAGCGCCTACCGAAAAAGGCATGCCGACCCCTGGGTAAATGTGGATGCAAGCCCTGAGACCGTTTGGCTTGGGGGCCGCCTGGCGCGCCTGGCCCCTAATCTGTCCTGGTGGGTCCAGTGCTGCGCCGCTGGCAGGGGGACCTTGCCTCGGAAATAACAATGGCTCTAAGCAGGCGGCGGGGAGATGCCCACTCTGTGGGCGCACCCCCCGCCGCTGAGAGCCCGCCCACCCCCGGCCCGCGCTCCCCGCACCTCCCACCCGCAAGTACAAGAAGGAGAGATGCAGGCGGCCTTGAAGTTGTGAAGTGCTGGCGCGGCTGTCCTGCCTGTCGGCATCCAGCGCTACCTCCGTGGACGTGCCGCTCTCGGCATCCAGCGCTGCACCCGTGGAGGTGCCGTTTCTGGCTCGATGCACTCTGGACCTCGAGACGCTCTGATAATGGAATGAGGAATGTGGAATGGCTGGGCCTTCTGGCACGCTGCTCGCTGTAAACCCGAAAGGCAAGCCGAGCCTCACCTCGCCCCAATGGCATAGAAGAGGGGGAGGGTCGGGGCGACTGTCGAGGTGGACTGGCTGGACCAAGTCCAATTTCACCTGCCTGGCGGAACCCCTCGGCCCTAGTTCCCGGGCTGGCTGCGCGTCACCAGCACCGCCAGGCAGGGAAGAGAAGAACAGAAAGACTCCCGTGCCCCGCCCTCCCTGCGGGGAAAGCCGCAGCAGCCCTCGCCAACGTGAGGTGAATGTCAACACCTCTCTGGGCTGCCTGCGGTCGCTGCTCGCTGCATTCTGCCGAGCCCCCTGCAGGCGACGCTAGGCGGGGGTACCCACCTGTGGGCGCTCGGACGAGGACATGAAGTATGGAATGGCGAGACCGTTGCAGCCCTCTGCCTCGTGGGGGCAATGTCCCCCTCTCTGCGGGCTGCCTGCGGTCGCTGCTCACGACATGGTGCTGAGCTCCCCGTCCCGCAGCCGCAGCAGCCCTTGGCGACAAGAGGCGGTCTCCGCCGACGGGCGCCCTGAAAGAGAAATATGGAGTGGCAAGGCTTGGTGGCTCGCTGGTAACGCCGAGGCCCCTACCCTGCAGCCGTAGCAGCCCTCTGCGACTTGAGACCCGTGTCCCCGTCTTGAGGGCTGCCTGCGGTCGCTGCTCACGCCATCATGCCGAGCCCCCAGCCCGCGGCCGCCGCTGCCATCGGCGAAGTGAGGCGAATGTCCCCCACTCTTTGTATTGCCTGCGGGCTCTGCTGGCTCTGCTGCTTCTGCTGATGGTGCAGCTGCTGGCGATCGCAGGCTGCCGCCACCCCTGAGCGTTTTTGCTGGGGCGCGGGCGTGGCGGTCTCAAGATCGGCTCGAAGAGCTGTTTGGCGGCTGGCGTGCTCGGCTGGTCGGTGTTGGCCTGGTAGCTGGTAGGTGTCCTCGTCGTAGCCGTGCCCGTGCTCGCTCTTGGTCCAGCGAGTGTACACGCCCTCGAGCTCGTCGCATTGGCGCCTGGTGTAATCCAGCTCCCATGACACCGGGCCTTGCATGATCCTCCCGCGGCGATCGCTGGTCGTAGCGTGTAGGCTCTTTGCTGCGGCGATCGCCTGCTGGATGTCCGTCAGCTGCTCTTTGATGCTGATCACGACCTGGCTGCGTTCCAGCTCATCGTGCGGGTTCAGCGACTTGCGGCTGTGGAGCCTGCCCAGCGCTGCCTGTGAAGGGCGTAGAGGGAGGTCTCGCTGCTCTTCGCAATCCCCTCGAAGACGTCGCTGGTCGACTGGAGGCCGGGGTGGCCTGTCTCCAGGACGTTGGCCATCGATCCGAAGATCTGGTCGGGTGCCCCGTGGCCTCCGCGGTCGTGCGCCTTCTGGGTGTTAACGATTGGTTGCTGCTCGGGCTGGTCTGCGGCTGCTGTTGGATGCAGTGGGTGCGCTTGTGCGTCTGCTGCTGCATCCTGTGCCGCTGCCGCTGCCCAGGCCGTTGGGCCTCTCGGTTGGGAAGCCTCCATTGCCCTCCTCGGGGGAGGAGGAGGAGGAGGAGGAGGAGGAGGAGGAGGATGAGGAGGAGGAGGAGGAAGAGGAGGAGGAGGAGGAGGAGAAGGAGGAGAGCCCCACGATCGCAGGATGGATCGATGTCCTGATCGATGCGCCCCAAGGTGGCCAACGGCCGCCGGGGGAGAGGGGGGGCACCCGTAGGACCCGCCGTTCGTGCGATTACAAGCGGATGGTGTTGTTTATGTTTACTTACATGTACCGTGTGTTGCACATGCTCACATCTTGCAGGTGAGCATTTGCCACAACCCGTTCACTGAGATCTCCATAATTAAAACAGTGGGCAAGTTCTACCACCAAATTCAATATGTAAATCACCACACGCTAAGTCAACCTGTGTACAATTTACAAGTTGCTTTTGCTTGCGATGATCTTCCGAAGAAAGCGCCGTGAGGCCGCGGAAACTTACCAGGAAAGCAAGGAGCAAACATGGAAAAAGCCTGTGTTGAAGGCTGAGAAAACAAAGCGGAGGAAAACCTATGATTATTAGGCTTTTTTGTTTGTTGCGCACATGAAAACGCTGACAACCATAGTTGTTCCTGAGTTGATTTCTTTTCTTACTGAAACCACAAGTGGTTTCCTGTGTTTCCTGCTTTTCCTGTTTTCCTGGTAGGCTTCCGCGGCCCCACGGCGCCGCCACTAGGGTTCTCGACACTTAAAACACTTGAAAAGCAACACAAATAAAGTCAATTCGAAAACCGTACAATCAAAATCAACTTGATAATCCACACAGACAAATTCAATACATATATATACATACATATATATAAACCCCCACATATGAAATCAATGGGCAATCAATGTACAAGTCGATTTCGGGTGTGACGAACTTCCAGAGGCAGCCCCGTGGGGCCGCGGAAGTTTACCAGGAACAAAAAACAGAAGAGCATGAAAGCCTTGTGTTTTCATCTGGGAACACCAGACAACCAAAAAAGGATGAAGCAAACTAAGAAACATGAGAACTGTATGTGTCCACATGAGAACTGTATGTATCCACATGTAACCGCACCCATACTTTTTTACGAATTAAAAACAACAGAAAAACAAAACAACAAAAAACAACATGCTAAAGACGGCGCTTTCACTTGGGACAACAAGAAACACTGATGGACAACTGACCGTCAGAGTTTGTAGTGGCGCAACCAACAAAAACACTAACAGACACATGCTTGTCTCAGCGTTTTCCCGTTTTGTAATATAGATTAATTTGAAGAAAGACACAAGCTGGTTCCTGTGTTTTTAGTTGATCCTGTTTTCCTGGTAAGCCTCCACGGCCCCACGGCGCCGCCACTACCACCCCCTGGATTAAAAAGTCCGGATCGGCACTGCAGGCCCCCTTGCATCGTCGCTCCCCGAATGGTAAACATGACTGGCAAGAAGTACCAAGCAGAATAGCAACTTCCAAACAACATAACTGGGACCGGAAATTCATTTGCGAGGAAGTCCCAAGCGAAATCGCCAATTTCCGGTCGCCACTGAGAATTTCCGGTCGCCTGGAAAGCGTCCGGAATGTTTTTTTGGAGGAAGTATTAGGCGGAATGCGGATTTCCGGTCGTCACCCCATGTGGCGATCATAATATCAGAGGGGGTAAGGACGGACCGGAAATTGAACCATGGCGGCCCCTGCAACATTGTACCGGGGCCCCGTGGCCTAACGGGAGCCGAACATCAAGGCATATTCCCCGACCTCTGCGGTCCGGACTTTTTATTCCAGGGGGTTGTAGGATTACCTACAGTTTAAAACAATTCGAAAAACCACACAATCAAATTCAATATGGAAACCCGCGCAATCAAAATCACTTTGAAAATTCACACAAACAAATTCAATGTGTAAATCCCCCACCAATGAAATCAAGTTGTAACGTAATGGATTTCCAAAGGCAGCGCCGTGAAGCAGCGGAAGCTTACCAAGAAAACAGGAAAGCCCAGACACTCCACACACACACACATTAAAACACCGTTGTTTTTATATGGGGCGCGTTGTCTCAGTTGTCCTACTGTGTTCCATGGGGAAGGACAATGTCTTATGTTACGGTTGTCCTGTTTTCCTGGTAAGCGGCCACAGTCCCACGGCGCCGCCGTTTGGATCCACTGCGCGTGACAAGACTTGTTCAAACACACAAAAAACACAACCCCAAGCAAAACCCGCACCATCAAAATCAAGTTGAAAATGCACTCAAGCAAAATCAAGTTGTAACCCCCACAACTTCTTTCATACAAATGTAACCCATTTATAACCCATGTACCAATTCATTTTGGAGATGAGGCTGCCAGAGGCAGCGCCGTGGGGGCCGCGTGCAGAAGCCTGGTTCCTTCAAGGAAAACGAAAATCATTATGCGTGTGGCAGCCTTACAAACAAACATTTTAATTGTGGGGGGATCGGCACCTTAAAAACCCTCAACCATAGGTTTTGGTCAGGCCGCCACAACAAGGAATCCCTTTTGTACAGGCTGCTGCACAAAACCATGACACTTGCGGAAGCCACTGCAGACCCCCCAAAAGTTAACCCCTTTTTGTAATATTGCCACACAAGGAAGCCTTTTGTAAAGACCGCTATTCAAGGATCTTAAGTGCAGGTCATTTGCGCCATTAGAAGAACAGCGACAGTCACAGATTACCCTAACTCTTTCTTGTTATCCATTGTATCGCCGCTGCAGATCCCCCCGCACCTGAATCCATGTTGTAAGCCGAAACAAAAAAACTGTTGTACAAGCTGCCACAAAAGGATTGCAAGTGCGGAGGACACTGCGGACCCTCCACGCTTAAAATCCTTGTGTGAGGTCGCCGCACAAGGAATCCTCAAGTAAAGGCCGCCACAAAAAAAGGCTTCAAGTGCAGATCATCGGCATTAAAGAAACAGCGGCAATAATCAGTTGTCCTAGTGTTGTCCTGCTTCCCCCTGTGAACACACAAGTGTGTTAATGCTGTTCCTGCCGTTCCTGGTATCCTCTTTAGCTTTCCTGTGCCCAAAGTGCCGCCACTGCAGATCCCCCGCAATGAGAACCCTACTGTAAGGCCGTCACAGAAGGAATCCCTTTGTACAGGCCGCTATAAATGGATTCTAAATGTGAAGGCCACTGCAGATCCCCTACAACATAAATCCTTTAAGGTTGCCACTAAGGGATTCCATCTGCAAAGACTGTTGCAAAAGGATTTGAATTGCAGATCATCTGCGCAGAAGAAAAAAAGCGACAGCCACAGGTTGTCCCAACCATTTCTTGTTCCCCTGTGCAAACAACAAATATATATTGTTGTTCCTGCTTTTCTTGTTTTCCTCTTTAGCTTTTGCCGCCACTGCAGATCCCCAACAATGAAAACCCTCCTGTAAGGCCGCCGCACAAGGAATCCCTTTGTACAGGCTGCTACACAAGGATTCGATGTGTGAAGGCCACTGCAGATCCTAAGTGAAATCCTTGTGTAAGGTCGCCACAAAAGGAATCCTCTTGCAAAGGCCGCTACAACAATTGTTTAAGTGTAGATCATCTGCGCAATAAAAACAGCGACAGTCACATATTGTCCTAGCTTTTCCATACTTCCTTGTGCAAACACCAGATTGTTCATATTTGTCCTGTGTGTCCTGTTTTCCTCTCTGGCTTTCCTGGGCCCAAGGTGCCGCCACTGCAGGTCCCCCACAATTAAAAACTTGTGCAAGGCCGCCCAAAAAGAATCCCCCCTGTACAGGCCACTACATATAAAAAGGATTATACATGCGGAGGCCTCTGCAGATCCTCCATTAGTAAAATCCTTGTGTAAGGTCGCCACACAAGGAATCATGCTGTAAAACCGTTCCAACAGATTTCGGGAGAAGAGAAAGAAACGGGAAGATGAAAAAGAACACGACGAACAAAAGTAAAATCATGGTGTAAGGTCGGCACACAAATAATCATGCCGTAAAGGCGTTGCAAAAATAATGACTTCGGGAGAAGAAGAAGAAGAAAACGAAGAAGAAGAAGAAACGGGAAGATGAAGAAGAACGAAGACGACGACCATGCCTGATGAGTAAACTGCTGATCGGCAGCGTTCCAATCAATCGATCGGACATGCCTTCTTGCAGTCATGGTCGGACGGGGGCCCACCCGCCCGGCCCGACACGCACCCAGGGAGGCCACCCCCAAAGGGCTGCATCCAGTTTTCGGCGGCGAGCGAGTCACAGGGGATGTGTCGACCCCCATCCCAGGCTTCGTGGGGTTTCCGAATGGACCAGAAATTTTGGGCCCGACCCTGGGATATACGATGGGGGGGATGTCCATCCTCGATAGGGGTGCGTCCGAATAGCCCCCTTGGGGTGCATCCCAAGGTTTTCCCATTTTTCTGAGCGGCCGAACTTTTCTGGCGAAACTCGGGGATTGGGGGAGAAACATCGCCCGCGAGCGAGGAGGGAGGCCCTCTCAGAGGGCGGTGCGGCTTCTCAGAGGCCCTCCGGCCTTCTGAGAGGTCTCCTGCCTTCGGGGAGGACTTCGAGAACTTCTCGCAAGGCCCAAGGCCTCTAAGAAAGCCCGCCCCCTCTCACTTCCCCCCGGGCGCGCCGCCGAAGTTTGGTCACGCTCGACGCCCCGCTGGGCCGAATGCGTTGCCCGTGCCATTCCGGATAGGGGGTGGCGGGGTAGCCCAGGCTCCATCAGCCCGCTCAGTGGTAGGCCCGTCCACCCAGAGCCCAATGCCTCCTCCCCCTCCTCCCCATTCATCAGAGCACACAGTGGCGGACGGCCCCGAAAAGCAGGACGAGGAGGACCTCAAGCAGAAGTTCAAGGCCATCCTCGAGAAGCTCCACGCCCAGAAGGATTGGAAGCCGCTGTCGAGGGCCGTCCCGTTCTTCAAGTGCAAGGCGCAGCGCAAGGAGCAGGGCGCGCGCCAGATGGCGACCCTCCTCTGGAAGTTCGACACGGACACGGAGCTGGGGAGGATGATCGCCGAGGTCTTCGAGGGCCAGGTGCTGATCGAGGGGGGGGGGGTACATGCCAGGCCCAGCTCCGAGGGGCCCCTACGAGCGCGGCATCTCCAAGATCCTCGGGCCAGGGCCCAGGCAGAGCAAATGATGAGCTCCACCAGATTTCGTGAGCTGGTGGCCCGCGGCTTAGTGCGAAGTGATGCGCCTCTGAGAGCCGCGGAGTCCGTCGGCAGCCTAATAGAAACTGTTTCAAGCCCTGCGATGTCATCGACGCCTGTGGTGCACGTCGCGCCTAGGCCGTCACCGAGGAAAGGGAAAGGGCGAGGTCGTGGTCGTGGTGATGGCACAACGCCCTCGCCATAGATCCCGCTCCAGAGCGGGTTGCGTGCCTTAGCACGGGTGCGGGACGGGCCAGTGCTGCTGGTCAGTGAGCAGCATGGCCCGTGAGAATCGTTGCAATTCCACTGGGTGTCCGCAGACGCCTCCTCAGAAGCGCTTTCACCGTCTTGCTCGCAGTCTGGAACCCACGCGTGACATCGGCTATGTGGCAGACGGTCGCTTCCGTGAGAGTCCAGTCCAGTTCTCCTCTTCATGCCCCTCCCGATCCTTTCTCCTCGCCTCCTCTCTTCCCCCTCGCCCGTTCTCAACAAATCAAATCATCATTATTCATGCTCCTCCTCTTCCTCCTCCATCTCGTTCTCCCTCCCCCCCCCGGCCACGGCTCAGACGCCCACTCCTCGTGCGTCTTTCGCTCCGCGCGTGCTCTCCTGCAAGATGCGCCAGGATGCTCCTCAGTGGCCCTCGCCGAGGAGCGGGGAGGGGGAACGAAAACAAAAAACAAAAAACAACAAAAACGTCCGAGCGATGCCAAGCCCCCCCCCCCCCCCCCCCCCCAAGCCTCCTGCACCCCCTCCCCCCTCTTCGGTCCGCCGCTCCTGCTCGCCAAGTGTTTTGTGCGCGGGCGGCCTCGTGCTCCCCGCCCTGCTCCAGCTGCAACGCCCAGTAAATGCCGTGCTCGTCGTAGAAGGCGACGGAATCCTGAGCTTCCTCCTCCCCATCCTCCCCCTCCTCGCCCTCCTCGCCCTCCTCATTCTCAGTATCCTCCCCCTCCTCCTCCTCCTCCTCCTCCTCCTCCTCCTCCTCCTCCTCCTCCCTCTCTCCTCCTCCTCATCCTCCTCCTCTGCTCCTCCTCCTCCTCTCCTCCTCCTCCTCCTCCTCCTCCTCCTCCTCCTCCTCCTCCTCCTCTTGCTCATCCTCCTTCTCCTCCTCCTCTTGCTCCTCCTCCTTCTCCTCCTCCCTCTGCTCCTCCTCCAATCCTCCCCCTCGAGCTCCTCCAATTCCTCCAGTTCCTCCTCCTCATCATTATTACCAGCAGCATCATAATCAGAACCAGGATCCGAATCATCATCATCATCATCATCATCATCATCATCATCATCATCATCATCATCATCATCAGCAGCAGCAGCATCATCATCATCATCATCATCATCATCATCATCCTCATCATCATCATCATCATCATCAGCATCATCATCATCATCATCATCATCATCATCATCATCATCATCATCATCATCATCATCATCATCATCGTCATCGTCATCGTCATCGTCATCGTCATCAGCATCATCATCATCAGCATCATCATCACCACCATCAGCATCATCAGCATGATCATCATCACCATCATCATCATCATCAACATCATCAGCAGCATCGGCATCATCATCATCAGCATCATCATCATCAGCAGCATCATCATCAGCATCATCATCGTCATCGTCATCGTCATCATCATCATCATCAGCATCATCATCACCACCATCAGCATCATCAGCATCATCAGCATGATCATCATCACCATCATCATCATCATCGACATCATCATCATCATCATCATCAGCATCATCACTCATCATCATCATCATCATCATCATCATCATCATCATCATCATCATCATCATCATAATAATCATCATCCTCATCCTCATCCTAATCCTCATCCTCATCATCATCATCGTCATCGTCATCAGCATCATCATCGTCATCATCATCATCAACATCAGCATCATCATCAGCATCATCATCATCAGTCTCAGTCTAATCATCATCCACATCATCACCATCACCATTATCATGGTCATCATCATCATCATCATCATCATCATCATCATCATCATCATCGTCGTCCCCTTCCTCCCCCTCCGCCTCTCCTCCTCACTCCTCCTCCTTCTTCTCCGCCTCCTTCCTCCTCCTCTCTCCTCCCTCCACTTCCCTCCTCCGTCCCGTCTTGTCCTTACAGGTACCTCCTCCCTGTCTGACCCCGGGGCTGGTCGAAAAGGCGGGCCGGGCGATTCGCCTGAGACTTCCTTACTACGTATGATCCAATAGCTTAAACATTGGCAGCATTTTCACGGATGGAGGGCGGGCGGCTTTCAAGATGTGGCTCTCGCCATAGCGCCTCGCAAATTCGTTTTGAAAACATGCAAGAGCTTCACGGATTGAGAGCGGGTCATTTTCAGCATTTGGTTTTCGCCCTAGCGCCGCGCAAATTCGTTTGACATCTGTACGACAGCTTCACGGATTCAAGGCGTGTCGGTTTCAAAATGTGGCTCTCGATTTAGCACCGCGCACGTTCGTCTTAAACAGCTGCAGTAGATTCACGGGCTCCCATGGCTAACGTATCAGGGATGATGTGTTGAACGAATTCGAGAGTGTCAAGGCAGAACAATTACATTGATTCGCGGTGTTGGCATCACATGGATGGTTTCTGGTACGATTCAGGATCGTCGAGACGCAACAGTTAGGATGATTTGTAGCGTTGGAACTTTTGAGAACGGTGTTCTGGCACGCCTCAGGACCTTCAAACGGTTGCCTCCCAACGGGGCACTTCCATCACTGAGATTGAATCTTTGTAGGGGTCTAGAAAGAGCGAGCTAGGAAGGAGGATGTATTCCAACATCGTTGGTGAGTCTTGGGTTTGAACTGGTCCTCATCCACCTCCTCCCTCCCTCTCCTCCTCTTCCAGCGCCTCCTCCTTCTCCTCTTCCTCCTCCTCCTCCTCCTCCACCTCCTCTTCCTCCTCCTCCTCCTCCCCCTCCTGACCGTCCTCCTCCCTCCTCCGCCTTTTCCTTCCTCCTCTTCCCTCCTCCCTCCACCCTCCCTCCTCCAGTCCGTGCTTTCCTTGTAGACGTGACCCGTCCCCCCCGAGCGGCCCTCGCATGTCTCTCCCCCTGCCCCCTTCGGCCGCCCGCCCTCCCCGTGTTTCCACTCTCTTGCATCGTGTCACCATTCCCTTCAGCAGTGCACCCGTTCAGTTAGCTCTTCCGCCAGCCGAATGACTCTGCCTACAGTCGGGGCCCTGAAGAAGGAACCCTTTTCGTTGGGAAGGGGCTCCGCGTTCCTTAAGTGTTTCACAACTTGCCTCAGGCTTTCCTTATGTTTTCGACAGGAAATCGAAGGTTAACCTATGGAAAAAAGGAGCCTCGTTCCTTATGTATCGTTCCTTAGGTCAACGCCCCGACTGTAGCCGCCGACGCGAAAACACGTGCTCCTTGTAGGTACCTCCTCCCTGTCTTACCCCGAGGCTGGTCGCAAAGGCAGGGCCGAACATAGCGCTGGAGACGTCCTTGCCATATACGATCCTGTAGGCTGAACATTGGCAACACTTTCGCGGATGGACGGCGGGCGGCTTGAAAAAAGTGCCTCTCGCCTTAGCGCCGCGAACATTCGTCTTGAAAAATTGCACCTCAGCAGTGAGCCGCAGGATGGAGGCGATAAGTGCTCGCTCCTCTGGCTCTCTGCACGGGCACAAGCATGCGTCGAGTACATCCGTCGTTCAACATGAAGGCCGCAGCGCCAAAATGGTGTTGGTGGCCAGCGTCCAGAAACGCTCGGGAATCGGGTCTGATCCCGACATGGACGGAACAGCAACACACGATTAAAGCAACATGCAGTTTCGAGCATTGCACCCCTAATTCGCCGGCCCAACGGGCAAGAAGCGTGCCCTGACGGGCCAGAGGCGTGGCTCCCTGACCCTTCCCTCCCATTCGCATTCGACGCCAAAGATGCTTCGCATCATCGAATAGCTCCTCGCTTGAGGCTTTCAAGTTGCTGAAGCACCACTGGACGAAACACTGCTGCTGCAATGGTTCGGGGATGGACAGACCTCCCTTTAGTAAAACGTGGTTTAGTGAAAACGACCTGAGGCCCAAACCTGGCGGGCGCAAGCCTGGAAAATAACGGCCGCGGCGCCCTCTCGAGAACCGAAAACGGACAATTCACTAATCGACGTGTCACTGTTGGGGGTTCTGTCCACCCCCGAATGGTTATTAGGGAGCTTCACCAGCTGCGCTGATGATGCGCATCGTGGCGACAAACACGGCGCCGGTGGGGCCAGGTCGCAGCAGAGCAGGCGGAGACTCCGAGATCCTTGACCTCCGAAGCACTCGCGGCAACCGTCGGATTCTCCGAACAGATACCCTAGATAAGGAACGAGGCCCCTGTTTCCCTCAACTAAAACTTCGATTCCCCATGGAAAACCCAAGGAAAACCCAAGGCAAACTGTAAAACAATCAAGGGACACCGAGCTCCTCCCCAACGAAAAGGGTTCCTTAGTCAGCGCCCCGACTGTAACAGACAACCGCTGGAGAAAAAACTCGGGGCCCCCCATGATGAGGGGGGCACGCCAGTGGGGTAGGGGGTCTGGCTCAGGAGGCATCGAGACTGAGTCGGCGATCGATACATCGCCGATCGATCGGCGACATGCCCCCGATAGCGACTCCCCACTATCCTGGGCGGGGCGGGCAACCAGGCCCCTATCGGCGATCAGTCGGCGACTGGGGGTCGACGCATCCCCCCCGTGCGATTGACAGCGGCTCAAATGCAAGGAAGAAAGCCACAAAAGTGCGATCCAAAACTATAGCAGACTGCTCAAATGCGATTTTAAATCGATGCTCAAGTGCGATACACCAAAAAACACTTGAGCCACATCTTTTTGTATCGAACTTGAGCCGAGGCTGTCCCCCCCTTCATGTTGCCAGGAGAACCCAGAATCGAATCGATAAGTCGGATCGGCGATTGAAATGAATCGAACCGGCGCAGAAATCGGCAGCCAAGTTGGGAGAAGTCGAATCGGCGGAAATCGGCAGGCTAGTAGGCCTCCAATGCGAAATCGGCATCCAGATCGAAATGCCCAGACGAATCGGATCGAAATCGGAAGCCATCGAAATCGAACCGAGATCGGACCGCATCGCATCGACTCGGAGGATCGGAATGAACCCTGGTTTGTATCGCACCGGAACCGGGCCTGTCCACCCGCAGGTGCTTTCCGCTGCCGTCTGGCCCAGGGACGACAACGACGGCGACGACGACGACGTCCACGACGGCGACGTCGACGTCGACGTCGACGTCGACGTCGACGTCGACGTCGACGACGACGACGACGACGACGACGACGACGACGACGAGGACGACGACCCCCGGCGGGCACCGAGGCCGCGGCCCCCGCGGTGGGCTGCATGCTCAGCGAGGCCACCGGCGAGCTGATCTGCCGCCGCTTCGTAGCCTCACGACGACGACGACGACCACGACGACGACGACCACCACGACGACGACGACCACCACGACGACGAAGACGACGACCACCACCACCACGACGACGGCGACGACGACGAGGCTGAGATGGTGACGGCCACGGCGGCGGCAACGAGGCAGACAGGGAGGAGGTGAAGGAGGAGGAGGAGGAGGCCCACGGGAAGGAGGAGGGTTACATAGGATGATGATGGGAAGGAGGAGGGTTACATAGGATGATGATGAGGAGGAGAAGGAGGAGAAGGAGGCTGTGGGCAAGGAGAAGGAGAGGAGTGCAAGGGTGGAGGAGGGGGAGGGCGGAGGAGGAAGAAGAGGCGGAGGAGGAGACCTGTCAACGAGAGCGGGGGTGGGTGGGGGTCCTGCTGGAGGCCTCCAGGGCTGCGCGCTTTTCACTCCGTGTGGCATCTTTCGTAGTATTCCAAGTCGAACCGCCCCTCCTCGTCCTCCCCGTCGTCCTCGTCGACCTCGATATCGTCATCGAATCCGTTCTCGCCCTTGCCGCCGTCCTCATCCTGCTTTCCCTCCTCCTCCTCCTCCTCCTCCTCCTCCTCCTCCTCCTTTTCCTTGGAGCTTCGAGCTGTTGCCTCTTGTATCGTCCAGACGCAGCCCACTTCACCCCTTCCCCCCTCCTCCTCCTCCTCCTTCTCCTCCTCCTCATCCACCTCCTCCACCTCCTCCCCCTCCGCAACAGCAGCAGCACATTCACCATCATCATCAACATGATCCTCCTCCTCCTCCTCCTCCACCACCTCTTCCGTTCCCCTCTCCTGCAGCTGCGCACCCTCATGCCAGTATTATTCCTCCTCCTCCCTCCTCCTCCTCCTCCTCCTCCTCCTTCCCTCCTCCTCCTCCTCCTCCTCCTCCTCCTCCTCCTCCTCCTCCTCCTCCTCCTCCTCCTCTTTCTCCTCCTCTTACTCCTCCCCCCTCACTCCCAGAGGGAGACGCCTCGCTACGGGCCCCAAAGCGTCTCCTCCCTTCGTGCGGCGCGCTCATTCGTAAGAGGGGCCCCAGGGCCGCCAGGCCGTGACAGGGCGATCAGGAGAGTCGCATCCCCCAAGCCAGCCGTTTCGTGCTCGATGTGTTCACCAGGAGCTGACTTGGCGGGGTCTTACCTTACCATACTCCTCTCCCCCTTCCTCGGGGACGCACTGACCCGCTTCAGTGCAAACCCAGGTCAGTCAGGCCTTGCATAATTCTGCAAGATGCTGCAGGATGTTGCGCGCTAGCCCGGAGGATCCTGCAAACTGCTGCGTTCTGGCGAACCCCCGTTTGCATTGCCCTCCTGCCTCAAAGTTTCCGATCCCCCCCTTCTTCAGGGGCGGCCAAGAAGGGGGCGTCCAAGGGGGGGGGGGGGGGCGGCCGGCGGCACGTGCGCGGCCCAGGGGGGTGGGGGGCCTGGGACGCGCTGAAATAAGCACAAGCGCCATGAAACTTGGGGAGGGAAACTCCATGGCCCCCATCCATGAGATCCCCCCCCCTTAGCTAGTCACCATCACCCCTCGTGCACGTTCCCTCCCTCCTCCACCCTCCCGGGCCCCGCCCCCGCCCCTGCGGGCGCTGCTGTGTGCTGCCGCCCCCGATGCTGCCGAGGACCCTGCCGCCGCAGCATCCTTGGAGCCCAGGTGGGCGCGAGGGGAGGAGGATAGATGCGGTGGGTGGCAATTGGTGCCTGGAATGGTAGATGGTGGCGCGAATGCCTTGAGATGGAGGTACGGGTCACCCCCCCCTACGGCCGTCTTCGTTGGCCGAGGGACCGTATGGGGGTCCTCGGCCCCGTCCGGTGCCTATCGACGGCAAAATGGAAGGTTGACTGGTGGGAGCGGGAACCCTCGCAACCCCAATGATGGAAGCTGCGAGGGGTGTGAGGCCTAATGACGGTCCTCACCGACGAGGCCTAATGGCGGTCCTCGCCGAGGGGCGAAAGGGAGGGGGGCCACTCCGAGTGTCGATGCCGCCCGCGATGCCTCGTACTCCTGAGGCGGGATTCCTGCAAATGGGGGCCCACAAACCAGCATACACAGTTTCTACACCGAGACTGCGTATACGCCACGCCCCCAGGAACCTCCAGGACTAACTTTTCACTGCGCCGACGGACCAGTTTCCTGTCGGTCCCCCGGCGTTGCGTTTCAGCATCCGTTGGTGGCTAACCCAGAGGAGCCCGACGCAACGAGATTGTCACGAAATTCGGCCCCCGAATAAGCCGCAACCAAAAAGCACGGAAGGACCGGCACACCGAAAAGCATGTCCCCGGGAGCCTCACCGGGGACATCAATCGGCGCCCTAGGCAGAAAGGGTTGTGTTTTATCCAACCACCAACTCGACCGATCGGCGCACAACCATGAACTCCCGATGCAGGTGGGAGGGGCGGGGGGCACAGAAGTTACATAGACTTTACATAAGTAGACGTCACCCGGCTGGACTGCCGCCCGCGATGCCTCTCACTCCTGAGGCGGGATTCCTGCAAATGGGGGCCCACAAACCAGCATGCGCAGTTTCGACTCCGAGACTGTGTATACGCCACGCCCCCAGGAACCTCCAGTACTAACTTTTCACTACGCCGACGGACCAGTTTCCTGTCGGTCCCCCGGCGTTGCGTTTCAGCATCCGTTGGTGGCTAACCCAAAGGAGCCCGACGCAACGAATAGAGGAGCCCGACGCAACGAAATTGACACGACATTCGGCTCCCGAATAAGCCGCAACCGAAATGCACGGAAGGACCGGTACACCGAAAAGCATGTCCCCTGCAGCCTCTCTGGGGACATCAATCGGCGCCCTAGGCAGAATCGGTTTGTGTTTCATCCAACCACCAACTCGACCGATCGGCGCACCCCCTTGAATTCCCGATGCAGGTGGGAGGGGGCGGGGGGCACAGAAGTTACATAGAATTTTCATAAGTAGCCGTCACCCGGCGGACCTCGGTGACCTTGAGGAGGTCCCCGGCCTCGGTGACCTGTCCGCGGCCTCCGGAAGCCTACTGAGGTCACCGGTGCGGGTTCCCACGGCCTGCGTCCCCGCCTCGGGAAACGGGGAGGAGGAGGTTGAAGACGAACGGGGAGGAGGAGGTGGGAGACGAACGGGAAAGGCCTGACAGAGCGGGGACGGGGAAGAGAGGGGAGGGGGGACAGAGACTGAAGTAAAACGTAGATTTGTGGCCCCAAGGGATCCTGGAAGCAGGTCTTCTCCATTGGTTGGCGGGGAGTGGGCACGACCGCATGAGTGCCACTACAGCACGGGTCGAACCGTCAGCCTAGGTGGGCCGGGAGGGGGACACGACCGCATGAGTGCCACTACAGCACGGGTCGAACCGTCACCCTTGGTGCACTGCTGGGGGGGGCCCAAGTGCCAAAATGTAAAGGCTGACTGACGGAGGAGGAGGAGGAGGAGGAGGAGGAGGAGAAGGAGGAGGAGGAGGAGGAGGAGGAGGAGGAGGAGGAGGAGGAGGCGCACCCTGTCGCCGCAGCGCTCGGCACTCGCCGCGCACGGGCGTCCCCCCAGCGGACCCGCCTGCCAGGAGACGACGAGCCTGGCCTCCGGCATCCTCACCTCGAGGGGGAGGGCGCCGGCGCAACGCGCTTCCGGGGCCAGGGCCAGCGCGCGGAAGGAGAGGGGGAGGAAGAAGAAAACGGGGAGGGGAGGGGGGCCGAACCAGAACGAGGAGCGGGGGGGGGGGGGGAGGGAGGGAGGGAGGGAGGGAGGGAGGGAGAGAGGGAGGGAGGGAGAGAGGGAGGGAGGAGAGGGAGGGAGGAGAGAGGAGGAGGAGGAGGAGGAGGAGGAGGAGGAGGAGGAGGAGGAGGAGGAGGAGGAGGAGGAGGAGAGGATAAGGAGGAGGAGGAGAAGGAGGAGAGGAGGAGGAGGAGAGAGGGAAGAAGGGAGGAGGAGGAGGAGGAGGAGGAGGAGGAGGAGGAGGAGGAGGAGAGGAGGAGGAGGAGGAGGACGAGGAGGAGGAGGGGGAGGAGGAGGAAGAGAGGAAAAAAGGGAGGAGGAGGAGGAGGAGAAGGAGGAGGAGGAGGTGGAGGAGGAGGAGGAGAAAAATAAGGAGGCGGAGGAGGAGGAGGAGGAGGAGGAGGAGGAGGAGGAGGAAGAGGAGGAGGAGGAGGAGGAGGAGGAGAGGGGGGCGGGGGCGCGCCTGCGGCGAAGGGTCAGGCTCCCTGCAATTGGGGCAGCCGGCCCTGGGCCTGCCTGCGCTGCCCCTGGCCCTCGCTTTCGCGCGGGAGGCGAACGAGGCGGCGGAGGACACATCTTGTAGCACGAGGGGTATTGGAACTGCTGGGGATTGACTACCTACCAGACCACCCCAACCCAACCCGAAGACCCGAATTTCGGGTTGGGGGGGGGGGGGGGGCAAGGGTTCCACATGTTTTGTTCGATGTTTCCCGACCCCCCCCCCTGGAAATCGAGGGTAAATCTGAGCCTTCGGGTTGGGTTGGGGTGGTTTGGTGGGTGGTGAAGAATGAGATCAAGTGCGATAATACAAGAGCGAGACTAGTCGAAAGGAGGACGAGTGGCACGAGAAAAGCAGAGAAGAGGAGCGCTAACGGGATCAGGCAGACGAATCTGGCCAGGATCAGGAAGACGGGGTAAGAAACAACTCACGACTTGATGAACAATGGGACAAGCAAGATCATTCCGAAATTTCTCATGCTGACAGAGACCACATGATCGACTAGCTCGGGCTTCAGACCGGCATCTGGCAAACGTATCCGAAGTATTGCAGAGCGTTTCGAAATTGGCGGTTGCACACGACTCAGGAAGACGCGACGCTTAACATCATTACGACGAGAAGTACTCGGATGAACATCCTGGGAAGAAACACGACCCCGTGTCACGAGCATCTTCGAAAACAGGTGGCCAGGCAGGAGAAGGAAACGACACGAAATACATAATTGTTTCATACATTTAGCTTGAAGTTCGGGCATCCATCGGTCGGCCAGAAAAAAAGGTACAGCAGTTCCGATATTACGACCACGCAATAAATGAGTGAGCATTCCACTACGATGCGTCACAACTGCCATGCTGCTCGTCACGCGAAGCCCAGCCTCCTCGTCAAGGTCCTCGGGCAGGCAGCGCGCAGGGCAAAAGGCACTGGATCTCGGAGCAATCTTGCAGGCAGCAGCACGCACAGCTGGGACAAGGGAGCGGGCTGAAGACTGGTGACCAGACATCGAGAAGTGAAATCGTGGTAGCAATCGCATGCCGCTGCCCAGCAATCAGAAACTGGACGATGTTACTCTCGATCTGAAAAGTTTGTCTTGACGGTGCTCTAGGCTGTGCCACAGACGACCACACGGAGGAACCGAAGACGTCATAAGCCTGGATATGTTGCCCCAGGGAACGCCACATCCCGCGAATGCGCCTAGTCCTGGTACTCAACAAAATCCATGGCCCCGTCCAAGAAAGCTCATCTCCAGAAACCCCAAGGATAGTCCCAAGGAGTGCACCAGAAGGTGCAACCTGGAATCGCTTTCTCCAAAGCCCATGGCGCCGAACAGCTGCGTGGATCCCTGCCGCACCAAAATGCGCTCGGGATGATAAGCACCGTCTGATCCGAATATGAAGCAGACCCGCAACAGCTTCAGCAAGACCTGCAACAGCTTCGGCACGCAGAAGATGACGGACAACCATTGGCAGATCACGAAAAATATCCTTGGAAACCAGAGCTGCCGTCAATGCACATACAGGGGAGAGTACCGATAGTCGGGATCAGCCTATTCAGAAATCGGGGGAGAGGGCCGAACACCAACGCAAATAAAAATGCCCAACAAGGAATAAGTTTGTTGAATACCACTGCCCAAAAGAAAACTACGCGCGCGGTTCCCACGGAAAGCGGCCACCACATCCACACCATAATAAATCAGTCGGTGCAGCTCCGAGCGTGAAAAGTTCCACTGGACATCATCGGGCACGGCCTGGATCTCTGAGCCCGCGGCCCTCGGCAGAGAGACGAAGGGCTCGGGGAAGGAGGCGGGGCCCGCGCCACCCACATCCTGGAACCGAGAATTCTCGGCAAGATCGCCCCAGCAAGAGCTGCCGCGCTCCTGGTGGAAACCCATCCCGTCGAACTCGGATACGAATTTGGAGAAGCGGTTGAAGAGCTCCTCGCAGGGCCGCATCTCGGCGATGCACTCGCCCGTCACTGCCGGGTCCCACGCCCGTCCTCACGTGGAGCAGCTCCATCTCGTTTCCGATGGCCAGCCCCATGACGTGGCTCGGGTCGAGCCTCTTGACGAACTCTTTTGTCCAAATCCAAACCACCAAGCCGTCCGCCTCGTTGCAAGAAATCTGCGTGCCTATCAGCCCCGTTGGCATTGCTTGCCTTCAGACAGACATCCACGTTATCCCAAGACGAACTCGTGGTGCTACTGTCCCACCCGCCGTCCCGTCCCTTGAGAAAAGCCCAACGGGCACGACCTCCTCCTCCAAACCCGGCCACTTCGCTGGCACTCTGGAGGAGCAGCTCCACAGCGTCGTGTCGCCGATGGCGGAGCCTATCTGGCCAGACGCCGTGACGGGGCCCAACAAGTGGCACGCGTGCCACGGCTCTTGCACAAAAGGGAGGGGGAAGGAGGAGGAGGAGGAGGAGGAGGAGGAGGAGGAGAAGGAGCTTCAGACACTTTTTTTTATTCGCGGGTCGAGAGCGCACCTCTTCCGGTCGAAGCTCAGCGGGCCGCGCGAAGCTTGAATTAACCATGCGCTGTGCGAGAGAATGGAATGTTGGTCTTGCGCTCGAGGGCACCCGCCGAGCCCGCCGCTGCCGCATCCCACGGCGCGAGCGCGCGCCCCGGACGTCGCCGGCGCTGCCCAGGTGCCCATGCGGGCCGCCCCGCGAGGAAGCCCTGAGCCAGAGTGAGGAGGAAGGAGATGAGGGCGAGGAAGCGGAGGAAGCAGGACAGGGAGGAAGCGAGGGGGGAGGAGAGGGGAGGGGAAGGGTGCACGGGGAAGGGGCAGGGGAGGAGGAAGAGAGGGGGGGGGGGAAGGCGGAGTGAGCTGGGGATGCAGAGGGAGCTGGGGGAACGAGACGCGGGGGGAGGAGGATCCGAACGAGGAGGAGGAGGAGGAGGAGGAGGAGGAGAAGCAGCAGCAGCAGCAGCATAGCATGATGCGAGACTGGGAGAAAGGAAAAGGAGCGAGAATGGCTAAGAGAGAACGGAAGTAAGGGCGAGGGAGAGGGGGGAAGGGGATAGAGAAAGATGGAAGGAATAAGGGCGGGGGGGAAATGAGGGAGGGAGAGGGAGGAGACGGGGGGAAGAGCGAAGGGGCGTGGGAGAGAGAAAAAGGAGGGGAAAGGATGAGAAGGACGCGGCGAATGCGGGAGAAAAACGAGCTGGAGGGGAGGGATGAGGAGGAGGAGGGCAGGAAGGGGAAGGAGGGGGATCGGGGGGGCATGGGAGAGAGGAGTGGCGCAGGAGGTGCAGCACGAGCTGGCGGACGAGGAGAACGAGGACGGTGAGGACGAACAGGGGAACGGAGGGCGAGGCGGAGGACGAGAAGGATAACGCGGCTGAGGCGGGAGGCGGGAGCAGCAGCAGCAGCAGAGGGACAAGGGGCGCCGAGCCGCCTCGGCATCGAAGAGGCAGTCGCCCTCGCCAACCTCCCAGGAAGGAGTCTCCCTCTCTCTCTCTCTCTCTGTTCCTGTCTCTTTCTGCCTCTCTCTGTCTCTATCTCTCTCTCTCTCTCTGTCTCTCTCTCTCTCACACTCTATGTGCGCGTACGTCTCTCTCTCGCTCTTTCTGCATATATATATATAGACATATGCACATAGATTCCTCTCTCTGTCTCTCTTCCTGGCTCTATGTGTATACATATACATACACTGATACACACTTATATCTAAATCATATGAACATGTACATATGCACATATCGGTGTATGGGTGTATCTGAATGCATACCCCACTCTCCATACATACATATATATATACAAACGTATGCATCAACAAACAAACGTAACTACATATAAATATATATGTTGCTTCGCATCTCTACCAACTCATCCCAGTCGCGCCCCGAGACTGGTCGGCAGGGCGGACTGGGTCGCCTGAGACCCCCCCCACCATTTGTGATCATTAAGCTTCACCCTTACAACAACTTCACGGATGGAGGACGGGCCGTTCTCAAAGTGTGGCTCTTTGCCTGAGCGACTCGCACTTGCAAGAGTTACACTGATCGACAACGGCGGCTTCCAAAATATGGCTCTGGCCTTAGCGCCGCGCACATTCGTCTTACACGTCCCAAGAGCGTCACTGATCGAGGGCTGCTCCTTGTTCAAAGTGTTGCTCACGCCTTAGCGCCGCGAACGTTCGTCTTAAGAGTTTGCAGCAGGTTCACGGACTCTTACGGTTGACGTCCCAGACGTTGTGCTCTGGCACGGTGTAGGACTGTCAAGGCGCAGCATCATGTTGATTCGCGGTGCTGAAGTCCCAGGAACGGCTGTCTGGCATGACTCCGAATCGTCAGGATGCAATAATGACGTTGGTTCGTGGCGTTGGAGTCCCAGGAATGTTGCTTTGGCGCGATTCAGAATTTTCGGACGGCTGTCTTCCAGCGGGGATCTTCCCTCAGTTAAGATAAGCCTGTCTGGGGAGCCTATGAAGAGGAATATTTGAGTGATGGTGGATTGCAACATCGTTGCTGAGCCTTGGGTTTACACTGATCCTGCCCCAACTCCTCCGCATCCTCCACATCCTCCTTCTCCTGCTCCTGCTCCTCCTCCTCCTCCTCCTCCTCCTCCTCTTCCCTGTCTGTGCGACGTCCCGTTCGCTCGTGGACCTGAACGTTCGGTCAGTTATCCTCGTCCTTGTCCTTATACACCTCATGCAACTCCTCAATTCGTCCACCCTCACTGCTGCTCCTGCTGTTCCTCCTCCTCCTCCTCCTCGAACCCCTCCTGCTCCTCCACCTTCCCCTCATCCGCCCCCTCCTGCTGTGGCTCATACTGCTCCTCCTCATCATCCTTCTCATGCATCTCCTCCGTTTCCTACAACTGCGGTTATATTGCGTTTCACCCTCCTCGTCAACCGTTTTCTTCCTCATGCCGCGCCTGCTTCTCAATATCCAAGTCTCGCCTCGGACCCATGCTTCACCCGCGGTTATCAAATTCACAATATTATTACTCATCCGCATGAATCGTTGCATCATCCTCATCACCACCAACCTCCATCACCATCGTCATTGTTTTTTCCCCAACCCCGCCCCCCTCTGCCAATGAGTCCTCTTCCCCCTCATCATCACCATTACATCACATTACATCATCATCATCATCATCATCATCATCATCATCATCATCCCCCTCCCCATCATCCTTCTCCTCCTCCTCCTCCTCCTCATGTTCCTCCTGCTCCTCTTCCTCCTCCTCCTCCTCCTCCTACTCCTCCTCCTCGCCCCGCTGGAACCCCAAATCTCGTCATAATCCGTCGCGCGGCGCTTGCTCTTCCTGTGAAAACCTTGCTTCTCCCTCCTCGTCGTCCTCGTCATCGAGATCTTCGTATCAGTCTGAGTATGGTGTTCCTACTGTTCTTCCTTTTCCTCCTCATTCTCCTACTCCTACTCCTCCTCGTCCTATTCCTCCTTCTCCTCCTCTCATCATTATCATCCTCCTCTTCCTCATCACTCACCTCATCCTTGCCTGCCGTGGTTCACCATACCACCCCATCGTCTGATCCCTTAGTAGCTCTGACATGTCTCCGGGGTCCTCGCATACATATGTATATAAGACTACATTGGCGCTTCGCGCCATTCACCTTTCTCCTTGGAGTTTTGCACGCAGGCGGAAGTGCAGGAAGGTAAAGCAGAAGATGCAGCGATTATGATCCGAGGTTGGGGGAGTGAGATCGCAATGGAACGCAGACCCCCAATCGGGAAATCCTTTGGTTTCGTTCGTGTCGTGCGTGCGGGCAAGGCGAAGCTGCGTGGGCGCGCGACAGGAATGAACCCGCCGTTGCTAAAGCGAAATCAAAACAAATGTTGCTCCCCCGTCCGTCCATTCGTCTGGCGGTGGCTCGCGGTGTCCCGCGGTGTCCCGTGGTGTCCCGTGGTGTCCCGTGGTGACCGCCGTTGCTAGGGCAAAGTCAAGACTAATGATTATCCCCCTTCCGCCCGTCCGGCGGTGGCTCGCGGTGTCCTGCGTTGTCCCGTTGTGTCCCGTGGTGTCCCGTGGTGTCCGACGTTGCTAGGGCGAAGTCGAGACTGATGATTCTTCCCCGCCCGCCCGTCCGTCCGTCCGTCCGGCGGTGGCTCGCGGTGTCCCGCACTGTCCAGTGGTGTCCCGTGGTGTCCCGTTGAATGAGATCGGTAGTGAGATCGATCGTGAGATCGATACTGAGATCGATAATGAGATCGATAGTGGGATCGATGTGTTGTTCCGAAGTGTCCCGTGGTGTCCTAAAAAGTGAGATCGATAATGAGATCGACAGGTGTCCCGTGGTGTCCCGTGGTGTCCCGTGGTGTCCCATTGAGTGAGATTGGTAGTGAGATCGATAGTGAAATGGATGTGGTGCCCCGAGGTGTCCAGTGGTGTCCCAAAAAGTGAGATCGATAATGAGATCAGTAGTGAAATCGGCAGGTGTCCCGTGGTGTCCTGTGGTGTCCCGTTGAATGAAATTAATGAAATCGATCATCAGATCGATGTGGTGTCCCGAAGTGTCCCGTGGTGACCTATGGTGTCCAGTTGAGTGAGATCGATAGTGAGATCGATAGTGAGACCGATAATGAGATCGAGAAAAGTCCCGCGGTGTCCCGTGGTGTCCCGTCGTGTCCCGTTGAGTGAGATCGATACTGAGATCGCCAAATGTCCCGTGGTGTCCCGTGGTGCCCCGTTGAGTGAGATCGATAGTGAGACCGATTGAATCAGATGTTGGTTACCCCCCTTTCCCCCCCAACCTCCTTATCACCCGAAGGGTGGTGATATCGGAAGTTGGGGGGTGAGGTCGAAGTGGAACGGAGAAGCCCCTTATCGGGAAATCGATTTCGGTTTCGTGTTCGTGCGTGCCGTGCGTGCGGGCGAGGCGAAGCTGCGTGGGCGGGCGAGAGGAAAGTCTCCTGTGGCTGAGGCGCGGCCGCACCAAATGATTTTCCACCGGGGCGCGGGGCCGCGCGGTGTCCCGCCGGTGTCCCGGTGGTGTCCTCTGTGGCTGAGGCGCGGCCGCACCAAATGATTGATTCTCCACCGGGGCGCGGGGCCGCGCGGTGTCCCGCCGGTGTCCCGGTGGTGTCCCGTCGGTGTCCCGTCGGTGTCCCGATGATGATGTTGATGATGATTATGATGATGATGATGGTGATGATGATGGTGATGATGATGATGACGTTGATGATGATGGCAATGATGATGATGATGATGCTGATGATGTTGATGATGATGACGACGTCGATTGTGAGATCGATTGTGATCGGAGGTTGGGGGGTGAGATCGAAGTGGAACGGAGAGCCCCCTACCGGGAAATCGATTTCGGTTTCGTGTTCGTGCGTGCCGTGCGTGCGGGCGAGGCCCCATGCACCCACCAGTACAGGCTAGGCTTTGCCAGCCGCTCTCTCCGAGCGCGCCCCGTTCCTTCGGGCGGCCGCGCGGGCTCGCCGCCGCGGCTGGAAGCGAATCGAAAAACTGGGGCGTCTGGGCCCGTGGAGTTCGGCCGTCTACATAAAAAAGGGATACGCCGACAGGACGCCGGCGCCGTCGCTGTCGCAGCAGTTCTCATCAATTGCATTTGCACCATGTGCAACCCGACAAAGGGAGGGAGAGGAGCCTCAGCAGGCCTCCGAGAAAAAAATCTCCACTGGCATCGTCAGGAGAACAATCACCACTGTTGCCGATTGCTCGGCCCCTCCACCCCCCCCAACCTCCTTATCACCCGCAGGGTGGTCGTATAGGTAGGTACTGTTATTTGGTATCTGTCCCTCGTGCGTTATCTTCCTCTTCCCCATTCTCGCCTTACCCTGCAAATTCTCCCCTATCCTCCTGAGGTCTTGTTGCGGAGGCTCCTCCTTGCAGAGTCTCCTGGGGAGCCTCACGAACGTGTTTCGCCTTCTGGAGGCCTGCTGGGTTCCTTCTGGGGGTCTCTGGGGGCTTCCTCCGGCCACCCTGCTTCCACCAGCGGTCCACCTGAACGACCAAATCACGATTTGGAATGATGCGGGGGGCGTGCGGGGGCGATCTTGGGCCGTCATGGGGGCTCTCTTCGGGCCATCTTGGGGCCCCGTTGGGCCGTCTTGGGGCTCTCTTGGACTGCCAGGAAGCCCTTCTGGGTAGTCGTGAGCCGATGTTCGGACCTGTTGGGCGGTCTCGGACGCTCGGAAGGCTGAAGACCAAGGCTGAACCTAAACGGTGTTGTTCGTGTTCGTTGTGTTTTCGTTTTCCCTCGCTTTTGTCTCGAATCCGCCTTTCCCGCAAAGCGAATTCGAAACGAATCAGGAGGGAAAGAAGCACACAGACACAATGAATCGTCGATTCCCCAGAAAGTATAGGAAAATATGGGAAGTGGGGGGGAACACAGAAACCCAGAAAATATGGGAAATATGGGGAATCTTTATATTTGTGTGTATTTATTTGTGTGTCCTGGGGCCTCTTCAACGAACACGGCCCACGAAATCACCAGAAACACAGTTGAGGTCCAGCCCTGCTCCAAAAAAAAACACGAAACCACTCTGCACGCGCATGCCCGTTGCCGTAGCTGCGGCTCGAAGGCCTCTCGGGGGGGTCTCCTCTGGGTCGTACTCTGGCGTCTGGTGGATGTCTGTGAAGGGGCCCCAGGACACACAAACAAATACACACAAATAAAAAGATGCCCCAGATTTGTCCACATTTTCGGGGGAATCGACGATTCATTTTGTCTGTGTGTGTCTTTCCCTCCTGATTCTGGGGCCTCCCAGGGGCTCTCGCGGGACCGCTCGGCCGCCCTCCTCGCACAGCTGGGCCCAGCGCCCGGGCCCAGGAGGGGCCGCCAGGAGCCCCGGAAGGCCCGAGGGGGGCCTCCCGCAGGGGCGTCCGTGGGCCCCCCCAGTGGGCACCGATCCCGGGGGTGGCTCCGTTGCGAGGGGAGGTGGCAGCCCATCCCCCTCCCGGATGGTAAGACTGTCAGCGGAGGAGCAGCTACAGACAGATGTGATTCCACACAATGGCATACATGAAAACATACCGACTTACCTACCTACCAGCCCACCTACATGCATGCATGCATAGATACATAGATGCATGCATACACACACATATACTAGCCGGCTGCTCTGCGGTTGATCGGGAGTTTCTGTATATAGAAGAAGGTGCGTGCGCTTGTTGGCGAGGGTGAGGATGA
>CAUYUJ010014742.1:106599-136599 GCA_963575745.1 Prorocentrum cordatum | reverse complement strand
CCATTCGAAGCGATCAGCTCTCGTCGGCATGCCGGAGGTCATCAAGAGGAGCAGAGGGAGGACTAACAATGAGGACGAGGACAAGGCTGACGAGGATGACAAGGGGGCGAGACAGATCAAGCAAGCTGTGCCTCGTACTTTCCGTCCTGCTCTCCTTCTCCTGCCCCTGCACTTCACCTCATAGAGTCGCTCGGGGGTCTCGGGTTGGCCTGACGGGGCCATCATATCATGAAGATGACGAAACACAGTCTGAAACGTGAGCCGAGCTCCCGCTGCAAGCATCCTACAAAAACTGGACCGTCAAAATCCAGGACGCGCTCGTGAAAAAGCGTCGGCAAACCCGACGCCCGGCGTACTCGCGTCTTACGCTCCCCCGATGCAAGAAGAGGAAGGACGACGAGGACCACAAACCACGGCCAACGGACGCTGGACACAGGACCACGCACGGCGGCGGCGGCGGCGTCGACGGTGGCGGCGGCGATGACGAGGACCAGCGACGGCGGTGACGCCGCCGCCGCCGCCGCCGACGACGACGACGACGACGACGGCGACGACGCCTGCAGCATCTCGCCGCCCGCGTCGTCCAGGCGGAAAAGCCGCACTGGGCCGGCCCAGAGGGCGTCCATGGCGGCCTGGCGGCGGGGGCCGCCCGCCGGCGGGCGCGCCCGCGGGGCGTGGCCCCCTGCGGGGCGCCCGGCGCCCCTGTGGCGCCCGGCGCGTCGCCCGCCCCCCCCCTCGCCATCGAGGAGGGGAGGAGGAGGAGGAGGAGGAGGAGGAGGAGGAGGAGGAGGAGGAGGAGGAGGGAGGAGGAGGAGGAGGAGGGAGGAGGAGGAGGAGGAGGAGGAGGGAGGAGGAGGAGAAGGAGGAGAGGAGGAGGAGAGG
The DNA here is from genome assembly GCA_963575745.1 of Prorocentrum cordatum. Taxonomy (NCBI): domain Eukaryota; class Dinophyceae; order Prorocentrales; family Prorocentraceae; genus Prorocentrum; species Prorocentrum cordatum. The sequence goes on along the minus strand of CAUYUJ010014742.1, from coordinate 135,717 downwards.
AGGAGGAGGAGGAGGAGGAGGAGGAGGAGGCGTTGCCCTAATCGAACGGGGCGCGGCGCCCCCCCACCGCGCCCGCCGCCCCGCAGGGCGACCCCGCGCGGCCGTGCCGTAGCGAGCTGCGAGACGGCGAGGGCATCCCTTCGCCCAGCCCGCCAGGCAGAGCCCGCCTGGCACAGACGAGCTCGGCGTCTCCGTGGCGCAGACAGGACAGCTGTACGTGTCTTTGTGGCGGCCCGCAGGTTGTTGAAACATCATAGCAGTATGACGCCGTGGTCCTGTGCATGTGTTACCGAGACTGGAATGTCTTTCTGGTTATGCAAATCCTGTGGCAGTGAGTGGAAGAAGCAGCAGCAGCATCGGGAGAGAGAGAGAGAGAGAGAGAATTCAGCACGCGCAGCGAAAAGGTAGGTCGACTCGTGCATCATCTGCCCACATCGATCGTCATAACAGATCCCAAAGCAGAATAAGGACTGAAGGGGCCCCCGAGAGAGGTCCCAGGGGGGAACACGAAACCACATTTCGAGCCCCCGGCCCGAAGAAGCCCCCAGGAGTCCCCAAGAGGCCTCTAAGAGGCCCCACGAGGCCCCCAACAGGCCCTCAGGAGGCCCCCCGAGAGGCCCCCAAGCGGCCCCAGGAGGCCCCCCGAATGCCCCCCCCGAGCAAGCAGCCGACGCGTTGAAGAGTCCCCAGGAGGCCGCCCATGCAGCTCCGCACCGCGAAAGACCACTCGGTCAGACTGACCGGGTCAGTCGACAGCGGCGCGCAGTCTGGGCACGCGGAAGGGGCGAAGCAACTCAAGAAGGACTGAAGGCCCCCCTCCTCCTCCTCCTCCTCCTCCTCCTCCTCCTCCTCCTCCCTCCTCGTCATCATCATCATCATCATCATCTCATCATCATCATCATCATCATCATCATCATCATCATCATCATCAAAATCATCATCATCATCATCATCATCATTCATCACATCATCATCACATCATCATCATCATCATATCATCATCATCATCATCATCATCATCATCATCTCATCATCCTCATCATCATCATCATCATCATCATCATCATCCCATCATCCATCATCATCATCATCATCATGCATCATCATCATCATCATCATCATCATCATCATCATCATCATCATCATCATCATCATCTCATCATCATCTCATCATCATCATCATCTCATCATCATCATCCATCATCATCATCATCATCATTCATCATCACATCATCATCATCATCATCATCATCATCATCATCTCATCATCATCATCATCATCATCATCATCATCATCATCATCATCATCATCATCTCATCATCATCATCATCATCATCATCATCATCATCATCATCATCATCATCATCATCATCTCATCATCATCATCATCATCATCATCATCATCATCATCCATCATCATCATCATCATCATCATCATCATCATCATCATCATCATCATCATCATCATCATCATCATCATCATCATCATCAGCATCATCAGCATCATCATCATCATCAGCATCATCATCATCCTCATCCTCATCCTCATCCTCATCCTCATCCTCCTCCTCCTTCTCCTCCTCCTCCTCATCACCATCACCATCATCATCATCATCATCATCAGCATCATCATCATCATCATCATCATCAGCATCATCATCATCATCATCATCATCATCATCATTATCATCATAATCATTATCATCATCATCATCAACATCATCATCATCACCATCGTCGTCGTCATCATCATCATCATCATCATCCTCATCCTCATCCTCATCCTCATCCTCATCCTCATCCTCATCCTCATCCTCCTCCTCCTTCTCCTCCTCCTCCTCCTCCTCCTCTTCCTCTTCATCTTCCTCCTCCTCCTCCTCCTCTTCCTCCTCCTCCCCGCAAGATCATCCACGAGATCGGCCCCGTGAATATTGCTCTCGCGCAGATTTCGGACACGTGGATGAAGGTACCAAGTGAGGATGAGAAAGAGCAGGCTGCGGCCGACTAAAGGAGAGCACGGAAGAGGATCTACCAATTGGCCGAAAATGTGCACTCCATGAAGCTTGCTGATAAGTCCCCGACCATCGAGGTGACTGACATTGCCGTGTTGCAAGCAGGTATTCCATCAGTTGCGAGTCGAAGATCAGGAGAAAGCTTGCCACAAAAGAGTTACCATCATGAATCAAAAGCTAGCCAGAGTTGAGAAGCAGTTCAGCTGGCAAACCCTGTCAAACGGAGGGAGGCTGTCGCCAAGCAGGCGCACGGCACGCCTCAGCAGCTCAAGGATTTGGAGAAGTCCAGGAATACCCTGCTCGCCAATGGCGTGGACCCTCGCATGGCCAGTGGATGCACAGGCCCTGCTACCGTGCGGCAGCCGCCTCCGCCCCCACCACCTTTAGCGGCGCGCAGAGGGGGGTAGGGGGAGGGGGGAAGGCTTCTTAGAAGGGAGCTGGTTCTTAGAAGGCGCTGGCCTCACATGTATAGAGAAGGCCCGCGCCTTCTAAGAAGCAGGGGTGCTTCTAAGAAGCCTTCCCCCCTCACCCCACCCCCCTCTGCGCGTGGCCGACACCTGTTGCCGCACAGGCCCCATTCCAGTCGTGAAAGACGGCGCAGCAGCAAATCGCGTCATCCTTGTAATCGATTCTGGACCAGCGGAGGCAACAGGCAGATCAGTTACACGTGCAGCAAGCAGAAACGAGAGCGCGGTCGGAGAAGCTGCAGCACCTACTCGTACAGCTCGAAAAAGGAAGACAGGAAATACCTCAGACGCAAGCAGGTGCAAGTGTACCACCGACGCCGCCAGCCTCTATTTCGCTCGAGACATCCTCGGATAAGTGAGATGTTGAAGGCGTTTGTGTTAAGACGTCTTACGTTACAAACGAGGCTCTCGCTCGAGACATACTCGAACAATGGAGATGTTGAGATCGCTTCCGAAACCGAGCCAAAAATCAAACATGGCCGTTTCGCTCGATACATCCTATATATTATGGCTCTGATAGGGTGGAGAAGACAGTGCCCCTCGATTCAGTTGCATACGATGAGAAGCTCCAGCGCGCCAATTTCAATCGCGCAGAGTTGGACCTGGCCGAGGCGAAAGCAGCACATGAGCAGGATGTCATCCATCGAGAAGCGTAGCACAAGTTGGCTGGTGACTCGGACCTCGACGCTGAGATTGACCAGGAGATGCATCACCAACATCTGGAAGCAGCGCAGCGTTTTCGAGATCACAGTGAATTGGCCGAGCATGCGCAGAAATTGATCAATGATGGAGCCACGGCAGCGTGGCAAGTGCCCCCTCCGCCACCGCCTGCACCAGCCGCTGCGCCACCCTCATCGCACTGGTGGACATCTACGTCTTCGGGCATCCCTGGCACGCCGAGATGCTATACCCCCCAGGTCTTGGGCGTCACGGAGGACGACGCCGATGACGAGGAGAGGAGGGGCTCTTCGGGCAGGAGCAGGCAGGTCGGAGGAGGGGAGGACTGAAAGGCCAGGCCGTGGCCAGCCAGAAGATCTCAACGCGAACGAGGCCGTTCGCGTGGAGGCGGGGTTTCACATGCCAGGCAAGGCCCCCCGCGGAGGGTCTCAGCGTGCGGCGCACCCCGTGACCAGCATCGGCGGCGTCGAGCGCATGTTGCCCATACTGCTGCCCAGGCGTGGATCGGGATGGGCTCTAGCCTCCGCGTTGCACAATTCGCAATGCACTCCTGGAAACCAACATCGGCGCGTCCTTCAGCGCGAGGTGCCACGTGGGCGCCTCGCGCGCGCGCGCGCCCGGGGCTGAGGGTCGGTCTTAGGACGGCACACCCAGCTCTGAGGCTGAGGGTGACCCTGGTGCTGACACATGCTCCCAGAATGGGAGTCGAGATACATGTGAATTTGTATGTGCAGATGGCTGCCGCCGCACGGCTTCGGGGCAGCATGCGAAAGCGCCCCCTCCCCCGACGTCCTCGCAATGATCAGGCACCAGGTTACTTGGAGCCCATCGTGGATCGGGGCCCCTTCACGTACAACTTGGCCAACCTACTGTGGTCCCAGAGTGTGGAACTGGTTTCATCCTCATCTGCGCCTGTTTTGTCTTATTGCTCTGTAGTAGAAGTCTTGGGGGCCGCCAGCGCAGCCAATGTTGCCGCATCTACCTCCAAGGGTGCGTTGCCAGTCAAACGTATCATGACGCTCCCCGAGTTGCACGTTAGCGGCAAATGTAGCATGGAATCGCCCACTGTAGCCTGGCGCTTGTAGGCATCATGCGACTACCTCGGTATGTGTCTACATCCTTACGCGGATCTGGCCGTTCGCATGCACCAGCCACGCCAACGTCATGGGACGGACAACGAGGTGTCTCACCATATCTGTTCCGATGCTTGTGTCTCCCCCTCTTGCAATGAGAATGCGGCGCTCGCGTTGGTTCATGTTCCGATCTCTCGAGAGCAACAAGTGTGTATCATATGCGATAACATGGCAGCAGTTGGCAAGGCGATGGGAAGTACTCTACAAGTCTCTCGACCAACCTGGGCCGCATGGTGGCCACAATTGTGAGGGATATCCAACGTGCTCGCCCGTTACGTGTGCTTCAGCAGCTTAAACATAGCGATCACCCTTGGAATGAAGCAGCGGACTCAGTATCTCGGCACTTCAACCAGCATGAGGCTCCAAGACAGCGCCTTCTCGATGTTGCAGTGGATGCTCTGACTTACGTGGCTGGCATGGAGTGGCAGTCCACGAGGCATGCCCATCCATCTTCTTCTCCGCATCCGCCATGGTGCGAGCAAGGTCTGGCTGTGGATGTCGAGAGGCAAACTGTGTCTGGCCAGCAGCTGTGCACATTGCAGCACGTTCAACTTCCGAAGGCGCAAAGGCACCCAGCAGGCAGCTCGCCCAGCCCAGTGTGCAGCGGCACGTGGATCAAGAGGGCCAAGGCGCAGCGCGCGAGGCTACGGTTGCAGCACGAGGATATCTTGCTCGGCGCGCAGGAGTCAGGCTTCAAGCAGCCCATGCGTGTACCCGTTGGTCGTTTGCATCTCAACTCTGGCAGTGCTGGTAAGAGGCGTGGATGCTACCTGGTATGCAAGATGGCCAAGCCGCAAGCTTTTGGTCAGAAAGGGCCCCTCAGGTTAGATGGCAAACACTTGCGGCTCATGCGGGCGGTAGCACTGGAACATTCGGTGAAGATCCCTATGGGGCCACGAAACGCTGCACTGGGTGGGGGGGACGCATGCGGGCGGTAGCACCGGGGCCTTCGGTGCAGCTCCCTATGGGGCGACGAAGCGCTGCACTGGGTGGGGGGGGGCGCATGCGGGCGGCAGCACCGGGGCCGTCGGTGGAGCTCCCTATGGGGCCACGAAACGCTCTACTGGGTGGGGGGGACGCATGCGGGCGGTAGCACTGAGGCCGTCGGTTGGAGCTCCCTATGGGGCCACGGAACGTTGTACTGGGTGGGGGGGACGCATGCGGGCGGTAGCACCGGGGCCTTCGGTGCAGCTCCCTATGGGGCCACGAAACGCTGTGCTGGGTGGGGGGGACGCATGCGGGCGGTAGCACTGGGACCTTCGGTGGAGCTCCCCATGGGGCCACGAAACGCTGTACTGGATGGAGGGACGCATGCGGGCGGTAGCGCTGGGGCCTTCGGTGGAGCTGGGGCCACGGGACGCTATACTGGGTGGGGGGGACGCATGCGGGCGGTAGCACTGGGGCCGTCGGTGGAGCTCCCTATGGAGCCACGAAGCACTGTACTGGGTGGGGAGACGCATGCGGGCGGCAGCACTGGGGCCGTCGGTGGAGCTCCTGATGGGGCCACGAAACGTGAGAGAGGTGTGCTGAAACGGGTGATGACGATGATGATGTAGGAGGAGGGGGGGAGGAGAAAGGAAGGAAGGAAGGAATGAAGGAGGAATGCGGGGCGCTGTCTTTTCAAAACGAGAACCCAACACCACCGGATGGCTGGGGGGCAAAAACACAGCGAATCCCTGGAGGGCTGCGACACAGGTCATCAAGGCCCTCCCGAGCGGTGCGCTTCCCGAGGGCTCTGATCCTGGGCAGATCCCCTGTGCCGACGCAAAAGGGCGAGAGCAACGACGCCAGGGATGCAAAACCTGGGACCAGGGGGGGAGGGGGGGGAAGGGGGAAGGGGGGGGGAAGAGGGGGAAGAGAGGGAGGAGTGGGGGAGGAGGGGGGGAGGACATGCTCTTGCGATGCAGTCGAGACCCGAGAAGTGGATCGGGGCCTGCACTGAGGTTGCTCCGCCGAGGGGTGGACACGAACAGCAGGAAAGAGGCTGGAGTTACATTCCCAATCCATCCGATAGTTCCAATATTTTGCTCGTGCCTTGCGTCCGCGGGACACGCGCTCCGAGGCTCCACAGGCTCCAGAAGAGGGGGAAACCAAAAGGTACCGATACCGCAACTCCCCAGACCTCTCCCGGGGTACGTTCTGGCCAGAGTCTCGAGGCGAATCCAGCACTGGCGACGAGGGCCTCCCAGGAAGCCCACAAAAAGGGAAAACGATGGAAGGGAAGCGGTATGGTTACAGTGGAGGCCAGTCCATAAGAAACCTTCCACAAGAAATTCATAGACCCCAGGACGTCCATCGATTTTTGATGTGGGAACGTCACGCTTTCCGTAGCGAAACCATCGGAACCCAAGGAACCCAGGGCACCCTGGAGGCAAGCAGGGTGTTTCGTGGCATGGGTCTCCACTGTGCTTTTTTTCCTCCTCCGAGAAGAGGGGGTGGAAGGGGTGGAGAGTCCTGGGGAGAGGGGAAGCATGAAAGGGGAAGAGGACAGGCCGGGAGACAGGCCAGGCGAGGCGCCGATACCGCCCAAAGAGGCCGCCCCGGTGCAGGAACGGCGGGTGCGCCAGGGCGCCTCGGTGCATCCTGTAAAGAATGCAAATGCCGCATTTCCTCCAAAGCTCGTCGTCACAAGCACGTGCTTCCAGTCCCCATCTCCGTGGCAGCTTCGCACCCATCGTAGGCGAGGTCGTTGTGGGGAGGAGGAGGAGGAGGAGGAGGAGGAGGAGGAGGAGGAGGAGGAGGAGGAGGGAGGAGGAGGAGGAGGTAGAGGAGGAGGAGGAGGGAGCAGGGGGAGGGGAGGAGGAGAGGAGGAGGAGGAGGGAGGGAGGAGGAGGAGAGGGGCAGGACAGGGGGAGGCAGGAGGAGGAGGAGGAGGAGGAGAGGAGGAGGAGGGGAGGAGGAGCAGGAGGGAGGAGGAGGGGAGGAGGAGGAGGAGGGAGGAGGAGAGGAGGAGGAGGAGGAGGAAGAGGAGGAAGCCTGCCTCCGCCTCCCCCACCGCGTGGTTCGCGTGGCCTGGCCAGCGCAGCGGCGGCCCCACACGGCAGCGCCCGGGCCCCGCGCGGAGCGGGCCCGCGGAAAAGCGCCGGGCGAGGGGCCGCGGTGGCTGCGAGCGGCGAGGGAGGCGCGGCGCCCTCTCCTGCAGCAGCACCGCCAGCCTCCTCCTCCCCCTCCTCCTCCTCCTCCTCTTCCCCCTCCTCCTCTTCCTCCTCCTCCTCTCCTCCTCCTCTCCTCCTCCTACCTCCCTCCTCCTCCTCCTCCTCCTCCTCCTCCTCCTCCTCCTCCTCCTCCTCCTCCTCCTCATCCCTCTCATCCCTCTCCTCATCCTCTCCTCCTCCCTCTCTCCTCCTCCTCTCCTCCTCCTCCTCCTCTTCCTTCTCTCCTCCTCCTCCTCCTCCTCCTCATCATCATCATCATCATCACCATCATCATCATCATCCATCATCATCATCATCATCATCATCTCAGCGTCATCAGCATCAGCATCATCATCATCATCATCGTCATCATCATCATCATCATCATCATCATCATCATCATCATCATCATCATCATCATCATCATCATCATCATCATCATCATCATCAAAATCGCTGGCACCACCATCGCCATCATCCCATTATCGCCACCGCCATCAGCACCGTCAGAATCGCAGTGGTCATCAGTTCGTCCCTCCACAGATTCCCCCTCCTCCGTCTCCTCCTCCTCCTCGCGCTCCTCCAGCTCCGCTTCCCCAGTGTCCTCCCCATTCCCCGTCTGAGTACTTGATATCATTCTCTCCTCCCTCTCCCCCCTGATCGCGTCTGGTGCTACCGCCACATCTCTCGCGTATGGTTTCGTTTCAAACAAGATTTCAAATATTGGTATCGCATACGTGCTTGTCCAGTCGGAACGTTATCGGTCCTTCGAAATGTTCCCGCTGCTGCCTTGGCCATACTTCAAGATCGGCGCTTGCGGATCATCGTTCAGAATGTCGCTTTGCACCAAGCGCGGGCCTAACTTCTGGATCCGACTACTTCCTCGTCGTTGCACCCCCCTCCTTTCCAATCCTCCGCCTTCCCCCTGTCCTCTGGCTCCTCCTGCTCGTCCTACTCCTCGTGCTCCTGCTGCTGCTGCTGTTGATACTCCTCCTTCTCCTCGCCGTGAAGCCTGAAACTGAAGGCGGATCTGTCTAAAGATTGGCGCCATCGATGGCCCTCGCAACCCCTGGCCGTCGCCACGGGAAGGTGCAGAAAACACTCCTCCATGCTCAGCGCCAGGGGCAAGGGTGCAAACCAGCTCCTGTTAGTGACGAGGAGGGACGGGCCGGAGACAACGACGAGGGACGAGGTAAGCTCAGCAGGAAGAAAGATGGGGGGAGATTGGCGGCCATAGCCGTGCGGTTCGTTCCGTCGCCTACCCGCTTTCAGGCGCATGAGCCTGAAAGATTCCCGCACCCGAGGACTCTCAGGGCACCTGGACCCAAACAGTGACGCATGGGAGGCGATAGGCCAACACTGTGGTGGGCCAGAGCTGCGAGTCCTCAGGGTAATGACAGGCTGGCCGGTGGCGGCGACTGGTCGGCGTGGCCAACGCGGGTCGCCCTGCCAGCGCCTGGTGGCCCCTTGTCCCCAGTTCCTCCGCCCACGCCTCATCCTCACTCTCCTTCTCCTCCTCCTCCTCCTCCTCCTCCTCCTCCTCCTCCTCCTCCTCCTCCTCTTCCTCCTCCTCCTCCTCCTCCTGTTCCTCCTCCTGTTCCTCCTCCTGTGCATCATCGTAATCCTCATCCGGTTCTTCCTGCTCATCCTGTTGTTCATTCGCAACCTCCACCTCCTCCTCCTCCTCGTCCTCCTCCTCCAGTGTACAAATCCTCTAGTGTACCCCAGTCGGCCGGGGCAAGAGGCCTCAGCGCAATGAGAGGGGATGGGTGCAAATTGTAGGATCTCACATATGGCGCGAGATCACGTGGCAGGCTCTACCCCTTCTTAATGTCGCTCGAAGTCCTCCCCTCCGACTCTTTCATGCACATCCTCCTCATCAGCATTCCCTCCGCATCCGACGTTTCCCCCTAACCCTCATCATCATCCTAACCTTCATCCTCATCCTCAAACTCCTCTTCCTCCCGCCTGTCCCTCCCATCCACGTCATCATCCTTTCCCTGATCAGATTGCTGATCCTCCCCATCCTCCCTCCTTCTCCTCGGGCGCCAGCGGGCGTGCGCCAGCGGGCGTGCGCCAGCGGCCCATGTGTGCGCGCGATGCGCCGCAGCGGCGTGGCGGCCAGGCGTGGGCGGCCTCCAGCGCCCGCAACCTCGCTCGCCGCCTCCGCCGCGCCCGCCGCGAGGAGCTCGGCCCTTCCCCGTGCTTCCGCCCTGGCGGCGCGCGTGAGGGTGACCAGGTCCTCCCTGGCGGCCCACTGGGAGCTGTAGGAGGCCACACGCGAACCCTAATTACCCCTCTCCCCCACGATTTCTGAGGGGGAGGGTGGGGTCCACTTCGCTTGGGAGCTCCCGAGCGAAGTGAACCCCGCTCTCCCCCGTCAGAAATCGTGGGGGGTAGGGGTAGGGTTCGCATGTGGCCCCCTAAGCTGGGCCACGCCGTGGGGACCCGCCACGGGAAGAGGCGGGAGGCGCTGGCCGCGGCGCGGCCGCTGCGGGCCCCTCAGGAGCGCTCGGCTGCCGCGGGCGACCGGCCAGAGGCCCGGCAGTCGGGCCGAGCACGGCCCGCCCGCGGATGCGGCACGCGGGCCGCCGCCGCTGAGCCGGCCGGGCCCTCCGCGGCCGTCTCGGAGGCCGCTCTGGCGAGCCGGGGCGAGTCGGCAGTCTGCCCGCCGCTCCGTCCAGAGGCCGCCCGTGTCACTCCTGCCGGCCTCGCCGATCTGCAAGTCGGCGTCGTGCCGCAGGAGCTCGGGGCCGTCGTCGATCACCCACTTCCCGACGGTCTTCCTGGTCGCCCTGCCGACGATCATGAGGCTCGTCCCGAATTTCGAGATCCAGCGGATGCATCTGTTCTTGAAGCTGCTCCTGCTGATCGTGAAGATCTTCCTGATGAAATTGGTCATGAGCCTCTTGCTCATCCTTATGTTCACGGCCCTGCTCAGGCCGAGTTGGCTCGCGATGTTGTCTTTCGTACTGATCCTTCTGATGAAGGTGGTCGTGAGCATCCTGCTCATCATGTTCGCTACTGTGTTGGCAGTGCGACTTGGTGGATTGCGCGCCAGGCTGTCGCCGACTGCTGGCTCAAAGATCCTGCTGCTCCTGCTGCTGGTCGCGTGTCTGTCCGCCCTCAGCACGACCTCCTTCGCGAAGATGGTCGTCCAGATGGTCCTCAGGGTGCCTCGTTCACTTTCCCTGCCAACAGCCACCGTGCCCCCGATTGGAGTGGTGGACGTACTGGGCTATGATCCTTTTTTTGGTGAGTTCGCAGGGCGGAGGAGGCGACTCCGCGGGCACCACGGCCCCAGGGGGCAGCAACGCCCACCCCCGAGGGCCGTGCTGAGTCCCTGCCTGGCCGCCAGCCCAGGCCGCGACCGCGGCCGACCCGCCTGCCGCCCGGCGGCTGCCCGCCTGTCCGTGCTGCCCCGCGCCGTCGGCAGAGTTCTGTCACAGTGATCACGGCCCTCGTGGTGTCGGTCCTGTTAGCTCTCCTCCTAATCCTCCTCCCCTCGAGCCTTCACAAGGCGGCGGCCCTGCACGGGTGCGCAAAGAAACGAGGAGGGGGAGGGAGTCTAACATCGCTTCACCCTCGTGAATCCGAGTTTGTCGTCGGTCGGGTCCCTCCGCTCGTCTGTCTGTGGGTCCTGGGGCCCGTCCCTCGTCCCTTTTCGGCCACTTCGGTCCCTGCCGTCGCGCGTCAGCCAGGTGCAGGAGTTATTGTTCTGACGATAACCCGAGGGTAAATCAAATTCGCTGGCCCAACGGGCCAGAGGCGTGCTAAGATCTCCGGTAACTGGTTCACAATTCTTCTTAGTTCGGGCGCGCGGGGCGGCCCCTAGGGGTCCCCTGGCGAAAAGTACCCCGACCGCAGCCCGGGAAGGTCCCGGGAAGGTCCCGGGAAGGTCTACTCAGAGATGGTTTTCCTCCTGGGTACGGCCTCTCAGGCCCCCCAGAGCGCGCCAAGAGGGCCCCAAGAGGCCCCCAAGACTGCCCAAGAGGCCCCCGAGACGCCCAAAGGACGCTCCAAGACGCCGAAGATGATCCCAAGACGGCCCAAGAAGCCGCCAAGACGCTCCAAGTGGCCTCCAAGAGGCCTCACAAGAGCGCCCCGAGAGGCCCAAATCATCAATTTTACGATGGTTTTGGAAGGATTTTGGCCTTGTCGCATTTTCGGCTTTCCGATGCTCCAAGACGGCCCAAGAGGCCCCCAAGAGCGCACGAAGACGGCTCAAGAGGCCCCCAAGAAGGCCCCCAGAGAGCCCAAACGGGCCCCGAGACGGCCCAAGAGACGCCCAAGACGGCCCAAGAGAGCCCCAAGACGGCCCCAAGAGGGGCCCAAGATGGGGACCACGAACCGAAACCTCGAGCCTTCCGCCCCAAGAGGGCCCCAGGAGGCCCCGAGAGGCCCCCAAGATGGCCCAAGATGCCGCCAAGAGGCCCCCAAGAGACCCCAGGAGGCTCCAAGGAGGCTCAAAAGAGGCCCTACAAGGCTTCAAAAATGTCTCCCAGGCGCCCCCGAACGGCCTCTCAACAGACCCCAGGGCCTCCCAAAGAAGCATCTGGACGACGGCCCTGTTTGGCCCCAAGAGCGCCGCAAGATGCCATCGAGAGGTTTCCTCCTCCGCCCTTTTCTCTTCCTCATCCTCCTCATATTTATCTTCATCCTCCTCCGTTCCTTCTCATCCTCTTCTCCTCCTCCCCTCCCCCTCCCCATCCTCATCTTCCTCCTTCCGGCGGCGCCGAAATGACCCCGAGCCCGCGCCGAAGCAGTAGCGATCATGCAATACGGGCCGGCGGAGTGAGCGAAACGATTGAATAAATCAGAATCCCCATCCTCCTCCTCCACCGTTTTCTTCTCGCTATTCCCCTTGTCCCTCCCTGACTTCTACTCCCAGTATCCATTCATCTCAACTTCCCTCCATATCATCCTCCTCGGGGAGAAAGGGGGGATGGACAGAAGAATCGGAAGAGGAGAGAGTCATCATCTCTCAGGGAACGTGTACCTTTGCAACCCTGGAAAAACTCCCCAATGGAAACGCAGAAGGAAGAGCAAAACCGGAAGATGAGCGATCGAACTCAGAACCCCCAACTGGCCGAATTCATTGAACAGGTCAGGACCCTTTACCCCCGACACCGCCTCCTGCTCCTCCTTTTTGTCCCTCGCCCATTCTCCCCCATCCTCCCCCGCTTGTCAACCTTGTCTTCTTTGCCATCAGCATGAAAAGCAGCAGCACGGCAATCACCTCCTTCAGCTCCTCATGCTGCTATTCCTCCTCCCCCTCCTCAACCCCTCTCCCTTACAAACAACTCCCCCCACTGTCACACCACCGGACTTGTGCGTAGGCCGGGGGCGTTTCGCTTGAGACATCCTCACGAATGACTCTTCACGAAGCTAGAAGATACACGGCTACAAGTATGTAGTGCCAATGGTTTCTAAGATGCGGCTCCCGCCTGAGAACCGCGCACACTTCATGTTCAGGTTTCCAACCCTGTAAGGATGGAGGGCCCGTTGTTTCAAAATGCGGCTCTCGCCCCAGCGCCGCCAACACTCGATGTACAACATGAAGCAGCTACAAGGATGGATTCCGATTCGTTTGTTCAATGCGGCTTTCGCTTTGGATCCCCCTCAAAATCTATGCCCCAAAATTTCAAATTGCTAGAACAATTACACGGATGGGTGGCCACTCCTTTTTCAAAATGAAGCTGTCGCTCGAGACTTCCGTATTTATTATGACCAGAAAAAAACCAAGTTTGTGCAAATACGTTCACTGATGGAGGGCTGACCCTTCTCACAGCAGGGCTACTGCTTGACACGTCCTCGAGCTGTATCATTTTACAGATTTGCGTTTTGTAGCTACGGTCACGCAAGCTTGCTCAGCATTTCGCAGCGGCGGCCCCTACGACACTCCACGACTTGGGACCTAATAGCGATATGCTCCGCTCCACGGGACGGGAGGCCAGGAAAAGCGCGGAGCGGTGATGCGTGGGGGCCAGGACGTGGTCAGCGTGTCGCGCCGAAGTGCGGTGGGCCAGAAACAACGGAGGAGGAGGAGGAGGAGGAGGAGGAGGAGGAAGAGGCGGAGGAAGAGGCGGAGGAGGAGGAGGGAGGAGGAGGAGGAGGAGGAGGAGGAGGAGGAGGAGGAGGAGAAGAAGGTGGACGAGGAGGAGGAGGAGGAGGAGGAGGAGGAGGAAGAGCGCGAGGAGGACGAGGAATGCTATGGAATGCTATGAGAGCGGACCTCTGTCCTCCACAAAATTACCCACCTATGGGGTTAGTCTGTACTGCCTGAATCGCCTCCTCCTCCCACCGCCCCAAAAGATAAGCGGGGCGGCTCCCGTCGTCGAGCCTGTGCACTCCGAAGCGGTGCAGCACTCTCCTGGGCGGCGGGCCTTGCCTCCGCTGGGACGGGCGGTGGGGGAGGGGCGAGGGAGGGGCCCCCTGGCGCTTCTCCATCGCACGAACGACCGACGTGAGACGACACCACCCTCTCACGATCACGCGCCGCCATAGCCTCCACTACGGCTTGGGGGGGCCCCTCCCTCCTGGGATATATACCCTTACGAATTCGAGCGAGGTTCTCGGTCCCCTTGGGGGTCAATCCCTCACATCGCTTGCTGATATGCCTACCGTCTACCGTAGCGTAACGACCACACTTGCTGCAGGCATGCATGAACCACTTGTCCACATAAAACATCGCATGAGTTTCGTGAAACTCAAAGGCCCCCGCCACGAAACTTCTGGGGGCCTGAATCACCTCAGGGGGCAACTGTCCCTCTGGGATGGCCCTGCCTGCGCAAGGGGTGGCCGAGAACTTGAGCAGTCGAGAGCCTGGCACCACCTGATCACACACCGCGCACCTCCAACCCGTGCCCGACTTCTCAAGGCGGTGGGCCGACTCTCGAACTGCTACTGCACACTTGTTGGCTGGGGGTCGCTTAGCAACCTCCTGCCTTCCATTCTTCGCTTGGACTTCTGCACTCGCTGAGTCGGCCAACGCTCGTCTCGCGCGCCGCCGCACTAAACTGGCAATGACATCAATTCTATATGTCTGCGGGTTCTCCCCAACCAAACCGAACTCCCAAGCCAGCTCCGCCCCCTCTCCCGCCCATATATCAGCTACCGCATTACCAACCGCAGTCTCTAACTGCAGCTCGGTAGTCAGCAGCTCTGGGGATTCATCCGTGTGAGAGGGTGTCCACTGCACTTCGACAGTGGCGGTATCTGGCCTAGAACTCCAGGACACGCGGGCCCTGGTCCACAAATCTTCATTAGCCCCAGTCGGGCTCGGGTTCTCCATTTTAAACCGCCACTTCTTAGCGACCGACAAATGATCAGTGACAAAAACGAACGGCCCAGGGATCTCTTCTAACGCTAAACAAAACGCCTGGATCTCAGAGCGCGGGACGGTTTGGCGGGCTCCGAGCAGGGGGCGGGCCAACGCCGCCTGGGCAATCCATTCTCCCTGGGACCACCTCAGGGAGCAGATAGAAGAGCCACATCTCCTCCGTCTGGGGTCGTCCGAAAATCGCCCCCCCGAGCCGTCGCCGTAAACCTTTAAAACCCCGTCGCTTCCTCGAGAGGCCTCAAAGTCCCCCTCCCCACCCAGCCTAAGCTCCCGCCCCTCCAGCCGCCCATCGTCAAAGAGGGGGTGAGTGAGGCGAGTAGGGGGAAGACCACGGAGCCATAAAGCTGGCTCCGCTTCTGCTTGTGCTAAAGCCGCCACAACCAAAGGCTCAGTTTTGCTATAATCGCTATGATCAGCGTTCCTGGAACATTCCCATATTCTATGCTTCAAGCTCTCAGGGGCGTGCTTACATCTCGGGCAATCGACTGAAACTTCGTATCCTTTTTCCCTGCAGCGAACTCTCGGCCACTGGCCGCCAGCGACCACCGTCACGTTGAGCGCCAGCTGATCCAGCATCCCCTTGCGCTCGAACCTGCGCTGCTCCATTACAATGGGCCACAGGTATCCGCCCTCCTGCAAGTTGTCACCAAACTCGTGCTTGGCAGCCTCCGTCCAGAGGTCCCTGCGTAGGTCGCCCCCCAGGTCGTCCAGGAGCTCCTGGAAGCAGCCCGTGGCCACGAACTTGCCGTCCTCGGAGGTCGGCAGCTCCCACATCTCCAGCTCTTCAGGTCCAGGTCGATGCCATTGAGTGGCTGTCGAGGGTGTCCATCCAGCATCCATTAGCGTTGCCATCAGAGCTCCTGTGGGGCCCCGTACAGCTCGCCATCTCTTGTCGCCATATCTGTGGAGCCGCGCCTTGATGAACGGCCATGCTTTCGCAACTCGTCGATGGATGTGGGGAAACCTCTGCCACAGGCCTATCCATTCTCGTGCCACACCCAGTCTGAGATCAACTGCGGGGTCTCTCAGGCCTAGCTCCATGCCCAGCGTGGTCGTCAGACATCGACCTCCTGCACTGCCTCCTGCCACTTTGCCCGCCTGCCTTCTCAGCACGGTGATCGCCTGCTTGGACATGCCGTACGTCTGCTGCCCATAGATCGCCTGCGGCAGTGCGCCCACGTTATAGAGGCCCTTGGACTCATGCTTCAGCGCAGCGATCTTCCTCAGCTTCACGATCTTCGCGAACCTCCTCCTCGCCTTGAGCTGCCGCTGCTTGCTCTTTGCTGCTACCCGCTTACGTCCTGCAGCTGTGTCCAGGCCCAGGTCCGTCGCCACGCCGCTGGCCTTCGCAGGTATGCCACGTATTCGTAATCGCTTAGCTGTCTTCCGAGCCTCCTTCAAGTCTGAGCCTATCACCGTGGTCTTATTCGATATAGTCATACGTTGTTCCACCAATCCAGTGCATATATCCGTCGACACCTCCAGCAGCTGCTCAGCCACCGTCAGTGAACTGCCCTCGCATCTTGCTACCGTGTCGTCCACGAACGTCCACAATCCTGCTGTTGGGTGTCTTCGATGCGCCATCTCAAGCACTGGATGAAGAAAAAGCTTCGCTAGAGTTACTCCTCTCGCGGATCCTGCCACCAGTGATCTGGTAGGCCAGATGGCCTCGCTGATGACAGAACGCTCCTGCAAGTATCTGGGTCCAAGAAATATCATCGCTTCCAATCCAACTGCCACCGCAGGGAATCCTGCCGTACACGCAATCTGCAGTAAGATGACCAGCGAGACCGTGTCGTAGAACTTTTCTATATCCAACAGCAATGTCATGGCCGAGGCGCCGATCTCGATGCCTGTCTCGTCCAAGATCGACCGAAGGAGTCCTGCCCTGAGCGCCGAGCTCCCCTTGATCGCAGTGTCCCAGTGGTCTGATAGCCCAGCACTCCACAAGGCACATGCCCCGCCTCGCGCTCTCGACCATAACTTAACTGGTAACGGTAACATACCCAATACTCGATCACCTGCACCTGGCCCAGGCTTGGCCACCATAGCACACTTGGTGGCTGATAGCTGTCTTGGCCATGTCAAAGTACTTTCGCTTCTCTGCAATATTTCCAACAATTCTTGCTTAGCCTGGCCAGGAAGTCTGTCAATATCCGTGGGGCCAAGCTGATCCAGACCTTTCGCTTTGGATGCCGATGTGACTCGGAGCGCACTATTGAGCATGTCCATGTCTATGGGGTCTAGGTCCTCCTCCCACGCTCTTCGCTTGGTGCGCTCCAACTGCTCAATGATGTCAGCTCGTCTGTCCACGGGGTCCGTCCAGATGGTCTCCCACTTTCCTGCCTTAGTGTTCATGATGATGGTGGGATCAGCTGTGGCGAAGTCGTCTCTGATGGCCATCTCATAGCGGGGCGCGTCCTTGGGCTTGACATGCCTGTGCAGGATGCCCGCCTTGGTCTGCCATACCTTTTTTGCCCAGGTGGCGAAGTTCTTCCGAGCCGTGGTCATAGATCTGGACGACGCCACCGCCAAGTGCTTCTCTGTCTGGGTCACCAGATTCGCTAGCTTCCCCTCGTCTAACTGGCATATGTCGGATGCCATGTCGAAGTACATCTCGCTGCTGGCCTCAGTCACATTCTTGCTGAAGGCGTCCTTCCGCGGCAATCCTCGCAGAACTCCAAGCTGCTTCTGTATGCGTGTCACGCACATTCTCTGCTGCTGTCCGTCGGTGCCGTTCGCAAAGAGTGACTGATATCTGACCAGATCTGCAGCCAGTATACTCCATTCTTCCGCAGGGCCATACCGCATGTGAGTTCTGCCTGGCGTGGGTTTTGCTCGCACCCATCGTATATCAAAGCCTGCTGCGCGCCCCTGGCATCCCTGCGCCTCCTGCTCATCCAGCTGCTCATGCCTGATGAACGCCTCCTCCACCTTGGCGACCCACCGGCCATACTGCTGCGTCAACTGGTACTCATCCTTCTGGTGCTTCGTACCTCTGGTGATCATCTTATCACCTATGATGTGCATTTCCTCCGACAGCTCCATCTCGTGCTCCACGATCCCGACCTGCTCCCAGAGCTCCTCCGAGACGCAGTAGGCCATCTTCCGCACTGGTGCGTCCTGGCTGTCGGGGACATGCTGCTCGAGTATCATCGCATCCTCGTACGCCTCCTGCAAGTGCTCCTCCAGGGCCTGCTGCCGACGTCGCTGCGCTTCCTGCTTCCTCTTGCTCGTCTTGGAGTCAGGGTCCGCCGCCTTCTGAGGTCTCGCCTGGTATGGGAGCGCCTTAGGGATAACTAGCTTCCTATGCCACCAGCTTTCCTTGGTGCCCTCGATCGTTAGCTGGAGCCCACAATGCGTACGCCATGGCACGCGACCCTGAACGTACAGCTTGAGTCTAGGGGCGAAGTCCACTCTTGCTATGCCGTAGTCAATGAGGCTTCCCTTGCCTTCGTCACATGTGATGCCAACATCTGGTCGTAGCACCACTCCTCCTAGCTTGCCAGGTAACTCAGCGCGTTCCATGCTGTCCGCTGGGATGTTCCAATCAGCCAGGACCACCCATGGGTCCGTGAGAGATCTGATGAAACCTGACAGGGATCGAATCCTGTGGTAATTCGACCCTGTGAAGCCTTCGCCTGGAACCAGGTAGGCCGAGATCAGGATGACGTTGCCCGAGCGCGTGTGGACATTGAGTGCCGCGAAGCCCCTGAACGGGTCGACGTCTCCGTTGTCCACGATGCGCTTCCTCAGCGGGTCGTATCCAGTGCATGCGAGGTGAGTCCTGGCCATTATGAACTCGCCCCCCGTGGTGCCCTTCTCAGACCGCTTTGTGGGCACCGCCGCCGTGCCCTGTAGCTTCCAACCATCTCGTGCTACCACTTCACGTACCTGTTCCAGTCGCTCTCGATCCACGTGCGTCTCGCACATCATGATGATATCCTTCTGCTTGCCTTCTTCCGTGATGAACTTATGGGCCTTAGGCCCCCACATTGTAATATTCGAGAAGAAGATGCTAAAGACTTTGCTCGCCACCAGGAGTCTTATCAGCCTCTGCACCCCGCACCGCGTCCCTGTACGCCGTGGGGGCGGTCTTGGCCTTGGCGCCCCTGACCTTGTGCTCGGCTTGCTGCTTGATCTTGTCAATGACCTCCTTCCGTTCGCGCTTCTGCTCCTCTGTGGGGGGCGGCTGGGTAGGGCTGGCTCCTCCCGTCCCCGCCGACGCGGATGACGCCGCGGAGCCCCCACCAGACGCCGCTGGCGCCTGGGCCTCCTGCGCGTCGTTCTTGGTCTCGTCCTCCGTGGTCTTACGCTTCTTCTGTGCCTGTCGTCTGAAACGGTCCGCCTGCTGCTTGAGCTCGCTGAACTTCCGAAACTGCCCTGCCGCTGCCTGCAGCAACTTGTCCAGCGCCTCCATGTCTGCCTTGAACTTGACCAGCTTGGCCTTGTCATCCTCCTCATACTCGTCCAGGTCATCGAAGAGGTCCCCGACCGCAGGTGCCTGCCAGTCCGCCTGCTGAGGCGGCTCGGGGTCCTGGCACACGGTCTCCGCCTGGTACGCCGCCAGCGCGCGCTTATGCTCCAGCACCGCGTCTGCTGCATCCTCGATGGCCTTCTGGTTCTTAGTGCGCAGCTGCATGACGTGGTCCTCCGCCTCCTGCAGGGCCGCCGCGGAGCTGTCCACCTCCAGCTGGCAGCGGTTGAGCTTGTTGATCGCCTGCCGCAGCTCGAGCTCCTTGGACACTTCCTTCTTGGGCGCCGCCGCCGCCGCAGCCGCCTGCACCTGCGACTGCACCGCCTTGACGGGCCCCAGGTCCACCTGCGGCGCCATCTGCGCCGTGAGGGACTCGACACGCTCCAGCATGCTGCTGAGCTCCGCCAGCGTGCCGTGGACCGCCGTCGGCTTGCGCCAGGGGGCCCCTTGCCTGTGCTCTTGCCCTTGTCCGCAGCCGCCGTGCCTGGGGCCATTGGCTTCCACCCCGGCATGACTGACTGGCACTTGTTGCACCACCCACCTGACCTCTCCAGCTTCCAGTCGTAGACCCAGCCTCCGCAGGTCGCACAAATCGAGTAGGTCTGGCGCCCGCGCCCCATGGCCTGCGCAGGCTCGTGGTGTGTGCCTCCGATGCTCCGAGGTGGGGCGGACCACCTCGGTGCTCGCCCTGGGGCTGACCAGGGGAAGGAATGCAAACTGGCCGCGGACTAGCGGTATCCACTTGTTCCCCTGCGGAACAAAGCATCTTGAGCCAAAATGGCTACGGAAACGAGAGGAGGAGGAGGAGGAGGAGGGGAGGAGGAGGAGGAGGAGGAGGAGGAGGAGGAGGAGGAGGAGGCGGAGGAGGAGGAGGAGGGGGAGAAGGAGGAGGGGGAGGATGGGGAGGAGGAGGCGGAGGAGGGGGAGGAGGAGGAGGAGGGTGAGGATGAGGAGGAGGAGGGGGAAGTGAGGAGGAGGAGGAGGAGGAGAAGCGCAGGGCCATTGTAAACCCAGGACGCATCAGCGATGCTGCACCCTCCTCATCAGTGCCCAGAGGTTCCTCTCTCCACTGCGGGGAGGATGCGATGAAGTATCGCTGATGAATCCTGGGTTGAATGGCTCTCCTCCTCCTCCGCCTGCACGTACCATCTTTCCAAGCATGGTAATGGATTATCTCGACGGAATGGCGCGGGATCTCAGCCCAAAGTCCTGAGCTGGGCCGAGCAAACGTCTCGCCATTCAAGTCTCCCCAGCCTGAGGACAACTTGAACAAGCACGGCGCTTCCATCCACAAAGTGGCCCACTCCACTCCACTCCTTAGCCTCCTCCCGATCTCCCTGCTCCTGTGGAGTTTGCTCGTCCCATCGCTTCCCAAAAATTCCAGGGAGCGCAGCATCGCTGGCAGTATCTCGGACGCAGTGTGCCTCAGGGCTCGTCGAGGCGGGTAGCCAAAGCTCCCATCCCAGTCCCCATGGCCTGTCACCCGAGGGTACCCGTTGGAAGAGATCCAGAAGCAGGGCCATGAGTGCACATAGCCCTGGACTGCACTGATGATTGAGTACGTTCGGTGTGCAGGTTCGGCAGAAGCTACGGAGCGCACGGAAAGTAAAAAGTGTCGGGGGAGCCCTGTTGAAACAAACCCTTGCAATTTCACAGTTATGTCTGAAGAGATGTGTGTAAGGTCAAGCACCCGAAGCGGCCACAGGTCGCTGTCAATTGCCCTCTCCAGTGGCTGTTCCCAGGTATCCGCAGGCTTTGCGCCTCGTTCGCTGGGCGAATTTGAACGAAGGTTGAAAGGGAAAAACATTCCTCCTCTTCCGCCTCCACATCCGTCGCATCCTCCTCCTACTGCTCTTCCGCCTGCTCCGCCTCCTCCCCATCACCGTCACAGTCACTGATGCTGCTACTCATACTACCGCCCCCTCTTCTACTTACCTTATTACGGCTCCCAATGTGTTGTTGCTCTCCTCTTCCTCCTCCTCCTCCTCCTCCTCCTCCTCCTCCTCCTCCTCCTCCACTTCCTGCGACGCACTTCTCCCCAACGACGACGACGACGACGACGACGACGACGACGACGACGACGACGACGACGACGACGACGACGACGACGGCGGCGGCGGCGGCGGCGGCGGCGGCGGCGGCGGCGACGACGACGACGACCCACGGGCACAGCGTCGCGATCGCTCGCGCGCGCGACGGGGCGGGCCCCCGAGGCTGGAGTTCCTTGCTGCCTGCGCTGGACGACGAGGCCGGCTCAGGCGCTGCCCCCGCCCCTGGCGGCGCCCGCCCCCAGCCGTCAGCTGCTGCTGCGGCTGATCCTCCCGCCGCTGCCAACGGCTTCTGGTCATCGGTCCTTCGCTCATCCGCCTCCCCGCCTCGCAGTCGTCGTTGTCCTTCTGCTGCTGCTGCTGCTGCTGCTGCTGCTGCTGCTGCTGCTGCTGCTGCTGCTCTGTCTCATCCTCGTCTTCCTCGCCCTCCTCCTTCCTCCATCTCCTCCCCCCCGCCTCCTCATCCTCCACCATTTCCTCCTTCTCCTCCTCATCCTCCTTCTCCTCCTCGTGCTCCTCCCCCTCCTCCTCCTCTTCCTCCTCCTTCTCCTCCTCCTCCTCCTCCTCCATCATCGTCATCCTCCTCCTCCTTCTCCTTCTCGTGCTCCTCCTCCTCATCATCATCCTCCTCTTCTTCCTCCTCCTCCTCGTCATCATCATCCTCCGTCTGGCATCCTCCACGTAAATATCATTGGCATCAGATTCACTGTTCGCCGTATTGTGTTGTGTCCGTCAATCCATTCTTCTTCTTCTTCTCCTCCTCCTCCTCCTCCTCCTCCTTCACCTGTTGCAGCGTAGCCGGTAGCGGTCAACCCCTCAGTCTCGACTACTCGCAGATGGCGCTATGGCCAACTGCCATCAGACAAGCGGCACAAGCTCGTAGGCCGCCTGTTCTGTAAGGCTAGTACGACTGTGCTTCGAGACCGCGATGAGGGCGTTGTTCAGGAACCAGCGATCATTATGGGGAAAGCCGGGGGAGAGGGAGCGAGCAGACCCCGAACGTACAGAGGGCAGGATACAGAGGGCAGGATGGAAGGGGGCGCTCAAACATCGCTGAAAGCATCCTCCGAAAAGTCGGATAGAGCCAGTAGCGCAAGAAGGAACCATGGCAGGGTCGACCTCAAAGGACCCCCGAGGAGGGACATCCGAGGCGACACGGACCAGGCGTAGGGTCGTGAAGCCCGTGGCTCGTGACCCAGCAACCAGTCAAAGAGTCTTAGGCACGCGCTGGCGTGGGAGAGGGGAACACCGCGTTAGAGCCTCTCGCACACGCTCCCAGGCCACACTTTACCATCGCAGCGGAGCCCAGCGGCAAGACGAGGGAACGACAGACGAAGACGACGACGGCGGAAACGGCGAGGGGGAGGAGGGAAAGGGGGGGGCGAGAGGGCAAGCGCCCACGCCCCCAGGCCACACGCTCAATGGCCTCAATCGATCTCGGGAGAAAGTTCAGCTGTCTGATTTTCAAGAAGGCGGCGCACTGATCGGGGGCGACCAGGTCGCGGAGTGCACTATGCAGCACTCTCTGGGGGTGGGCGGCCTGGAGGGCCAGCGAGGGAGGAGGAGCAGCAGCAGCGGCGGCAGCAGCCCTCGGAGCAAAGGGGGTGGCCTGCCGAGAAACCCACCCAAGCCCAGCATTCAAGCGCCAGCTGGAGACGACCTCGGGCAATCAGGGCGCTCTCGGCGAGGTGGGAGCCTTCGAATCCCCCCGCGGCGTGGGCAAGGTGCTCGGCGAACAATTGGGACCGCCGCCAACCAGGGCTCAGCCCCCCACAACCGACGTCCGCCAGCGAAAGCCCCACCCCAGCCGCCGCAAGCCGCCGCAGAACCGCCGGCCATGAGCGGAAGGTGAAGAGACAGGCGCGCATCATATCAAAAGCAATGAGGAGGGAGACAGACGTTAGGAGGCAACTACTGTGAGGTTTTCGTCGGAAAGATTAAAGAGGATTCAGCCCCATTGGGGGGATGTTATGCCAGAGTGGGCGGCCTCGGATCAAGCCGGATTCAGCCGGATGTCGGACCAGGGCAAAAACAGAATTTGACCTCCCAGGAGTTGCATCCGAACAGACGGAGCCCTAGGCCGACCCCACATTTGCAGAATGCACCAGTCTCCGTCTCGAGCCGCTGGGCATGGCTGGTTCACCTAACTGACCAAGGGAGCGGGCTCGACATGCCCAGCGGCCTCGGGGGGGGGGGGGGGCAGAAATGAAGGGGCCCTGGGACACACAAGTAAATACACACAAATAACAGGATTCCCCACATGTTCCCATATTTTCTAAGTTTTTGTCTTCCCCCCCACTCCATATTTTCCCATATTTTCCTGGGCATCGACGATTAATTGTGTCTGTGTGTTTCTCCCCCTCCTGAAGACATTGCGCCACGCAAGATGCGCCGGCCCCTCTGGGGGGCCACTGGGCTGTAGGACGAAGTTGCTGCCCCCTGCACCAGTTGCAGTTTCAAGTCTCCAGTGTTACAATCCTGCTCTCTGCTTCCTGTGGCAAACTGTTGAATTCCGCGCGAAGGGGGGAGCCGCAAGCAAGCAACTTACCACACCCGGATCGCGTTGCCCGAATTCCGGGGGGGGGGGGGGCGTGGGACACGTAAAAATACGTGGGACTCGCGCCCCCGAGGCCCCAATCCCTAGTGAATTGCGAAATTGTTGCGTCCACGAGGCCAGTAACCCTCGCAAATTATGATATTGTCGCGTCCCCGAGGCAACACACCATACTCGCGTCCCCGAGGCCATAAACCTTCGCAAATCAAGCCAGGCTCGCACTGCCGAGGCCAAGAGTGGTCCAAGGCGCCCGAAGATGGTTCCAAAACAGCCCAAGAGGGCCCCAAGAGCGCTCCAAGAAGCCTCCCGAGAGAGCCCCACGAGGCCAACACCGTCGATGTTACGAAGGTTGTTGAAGGATTCTGGCCTTCTCGCATTTTCGGTTTTCCGGCGCTCCAAGACGGCTGAAGAAGCTCCCAAGACCGCCCCAAGACAGCCCAAGAGGCCTCCAAGAGGGCCCCAAGACGGCCCAAGAGGGCTCCAAGATCGCCCAAGACGCGCGCAAGACGGCCCCGAGGGCCCCAAGACGGCCCCAAGAGGTGCCCAAGCTGGGGAGCACGAACCGAAAATGCTATAGTTGCGCCCCAAGAAGACCCCCAAAGGCCCCAAGAGGCCCCAAAGGCCCCAAGAGGCCCCAAGAGGCGCCCAACACGCGCCCAAGAGGCCTCCAAGAGACCCAAAGGATACCCCACGAGGCCCCATGAGGCCGCAAGAGGCGCCCAAACCGCCTCCAAGAGGCCCCCGAGGGGCCCCCACGACACCCCAGCACGTATACAAGAATCGGCCGACGGTCACTAGGATCCGCCGCCCCCTGTTGATTCGTCACAGGGGTGCCTGGCGTGCCGAACCCTCTCGGGTTTGGTTTTGCTTCTTTTTCCAGAACTCCCCCTGAGGCTTCGGCCCGTCCCGCCAGCCACCCGGAAAGATTGCCAAGGACCTCAACCCGGAAAAAAATTCTCCAAGATGGCCCAAGATGGCCTCCATGATGGCCACGTAAGATGGCCTTCAAGATGGTCCAAGATGGCCTGCAAGTCCGCCCAAGATGGTCCAAGATGGCCTCCAAGATGGCCCAAGAGTCCAAGATACCTCCACGTTCGCCCAAGAGGCCTCCAAGACGGCCCAAGACGACCCAAGAGGCCACCAAGAGGTCCTCAAGGAGGGCCCGAAGAGGCTAAACTCATTGATTTTCCTTAGGGTTTTGAAGGATTTTGCCAGTTGCTTCTTTTCGGCCTTCCGACGGCTCAAGACGGCCCAAGAGGCCCCCAAGATCGCCCCAAGATCAACCACGAGGCCTCCGAGATGGCCCCATGACGGCCCAAGAGGCCCCCAAGACGCCCCCAAGGAGACGGGCCAAGATGCCTCCAAGACGCACATGATGGCCTCCAAGACGGCCCCGAAGCGCCCGAAGAGGGCCCCAAGCCGGTTCAGAGAGGCCCCAAAGACGGCCCCCCACGGCGTCAGACGGGCCAGGAACCCAGCAAGATGGCCGAAGTTGGCTCGAAGCTGGCCCACGAAGGCCCAAGAGGCTTCACAAGGGCCTCCAGGAAGGCCAGAAAGGGCCAAAAACTGCCCCGCAGGTTTTTGAAGGATTTTGACATGTGCTCCTTCTCGGCTTTCCGACGGCCCGAGACGGGCCAAGAGCCCCCAAAGATCGTCCAAAGACCGCCCAAGAGGCCTCCAAGATGGCCCCAGAACTGCCCAAGAACCCCCCAAGACGGCCCCAAGATGCGAGGCCAATTTTTATGCACCACCACCGCCCGCAACAGTAATTTACCGCAAAAAGGGTTAGGGGCAGGGTCATGCAAGACGACGCTGCGACGCCACGGCGAAAAGGAGCGCGGCGCAGCTCGCAGGCGCCGTGGCATGGGGAGTTCCTGGAGCAGAAACAGCACTTCTCGGTGGTGGTGTATAAAAATCGCTCCTCTTGGCAACCATAATGTTTTACACCACCACCGCGCGCGCTTTGATGAATTGTGTCTTGGTCCTTAAGAGAGAGGGGGCAGCCTGGTTGCCGTTGGCGGAGGGAGGGGGGCTGCGGGCGTTTCACCAGAGCAAAACTGCACCAAATCGCAGTGTTGATTATTATCGATCTCGGTGGTGGTAGTCATATACTGTGCTCGGACAAGAGGCCCCCAAGAGGGCCCAGGAGGCCTTTAAGACGCCCAACATGGCCTCCAAGACGGCCCAGGAGCATCCCAAGAGGGCCCCAAGTCGGCCCACAGAGCCCCAAGCGGCTTCCGACGGCGTCAGACGCCAGGAGCCCACCAAGGGCCCTAAGATGGCCTAAGACGGCCCAAGGGGCCTCCAAGAGGGCCTCCAGGAAGGCCCGAAAAAAGGCCAAAATCCGGTGGTATTTCCCATGAGTTTTAAACGATTGTGGCATTTGCTGTTTTGTCGGCCTTCCGACGGCCCGAGACGGTCCAAGTACACCCAAGGATCGCCCAAGAGGCCCAAGACGGCCCCAAGAGGCCCCCAAGACGGCCCAAGAGGCCTCCAAGACGCCCAAGATGGCCTCCAAGACGTCCTCCAAGAAGGCCCGAAAGGGTCAAAATGGCCTCCAGACGGCCAAAATGACTTTCAATATGCCCACGTGTTCCCCGAATGCTCTCCAAACCGATTCGGGGAACACATGGTCCGATAGCTTGGCAGGTCTGGCCTCAACGTTCGGCCACATGGGCGCTTCCAAAAAGGCAGGGGGCGGCGGTGATTCGCCGTAGGCGTCTTCGATAACGCCAACGTCTCAATATGCGTTGGGCATTTCTATCCGCCCCCGCGCGATGTTCCAAGATGTGCCAAGGCAGCGCCCAGACGCACAGACGCGACTTTGATGTGTCCCAGTCTGATAGAGGTGGCCGGAGGCAGGTGCCGAAACCCTTACAGGTAGTACTAAAACACCGCTCTGCGCAGATAAGGAGGCGGCAACTGGCTGTGGCGGGCTCGCTGCAGCTACAGATCAAGCGCCTTCCCCCCGCTCGCGGACTGGCCCCATCCACGACTCAGTTCTCACTCCTGGTCCGAGCCGCAAGCCGAAATATTTCGACACGGCCGCTACCTGGAACGAGCTCCACTCTGGGATAGCCACTCCTGGACCTGGGTCTGGATCGCGCTTGAGAACGGGCCGAAGAGAGGGAACGCGAATCCCAAATTGCCTGGGCAGGCCAGGCGGGGAGCATTCTTGAAAATCTTCATCGACCGACGAAAGGAAGCAAAGTTTCTGCGCACCCTGCCGGCGTCGTCTGCACAGAGCCTCAGTAGGCCCAGGCCCTTGGAGCCCAGGAGGTCGTCCGACTGCTGGGCAAAGTGGCCCATGGCCAGCGCGAACAGCGCCCCGCTCGCCAAGCAGCCCTGGATGACCCCCGAAAAGACCAGGAACAAGAGCAGCATATCATCACCCAACACCCCGCGGCACCTCACCCTCTTACGCGTCATCTGACAGAAAACGAGCAGGGGAGGGCAGGTCGACCGACTCGAGGACCGCGAACAACCAGTTGCGGGCAACACTGAGGAACGCCTGACCGATGTCGCACGTCGCCTGCACAGGCACTGGCGCGGGCGCAGCTGGAGCCAACGACGCACATCGCCCTGCAACATCCTGCTCAACGATGTTGTCTCCGAAATCACGCCCGCGCACGAGGCCCCGCGCGGGGGTCGCCAGCCCCGCCGGCAGAAACGTCGCCGACGCCGTCGCGCAAATGCCCGCGAGGATCTGGTTGCCAGCGCTCTTTGAGGCCCGGGGAGCGCGCGGGCGGCTGCCTCTCTCGTCGCGCAGCGCCCCGCGACCCCTCCCCCCCGCCCCCGAAGGGACAAACGCCCAGAGAACATCTGCAAACCCTCCGAGCATGGGCCGGCCCTCCAGGACCCACCGCGGAGCGCTTTCCCGGACCGCCGCTGCTTCGGGCGCCGGCTGCCAGGCCAGGCACAGGGAGCCGCCGGGGCCAGTGGCACTGCGCGGGAGCGACATCAGGCGCCTCTCCTGCTGGGCCAACGGCGGGGGTGAGAGGGCCGAGCAGTCGCCGTCGCGCCCCCCCCCCCCACGGGCCGAACATCGCTGACCCGATTCTTCTCGCGCGCCCCCGCGCGCGCGACCCCTGGCCCCCGCGCCGCACCGCGCGAAAATACGCGCGGGCGCCAGGAGGGGCCCAGAGCTGCCCTAGCCGCCGGAGGAGAGCAGCAGGGGCCCGAGCAGAAGATGCACATTATGCCCCTCGCCCCCCCCATGTCCGAAGCTGGCGCGCCCGCGGCCCCCGCCCCCCCGCGCCCGCCCCCGTTCGTGCTCTTTCGGAGGCTCTAGGAGATCTCGAGGAACTCCCCGGGGCCCGCGAGGGTCACATTCTTATTGGCATGGCTCAGCTCGAGGAACTGGGGGGGGGGCCAGCGGGCGGGAGGGGTGAAGACGGCGCGCTGCTCGATAATCACGACGCGCGATCACCCTCGAGGTGCTCCTCGCCCCCGCGAAGCGCGCCCGGGCCGAGGTCGGCTCGCGCCAGATGATGGCGTTCCGAACGCGCCACGCGGCCCCCGCCACCAGCACCTCCAACTACTCGCGCCCCAGCGGGGGCGGGCCATGGATTGGCCGCCGCCCCCAGCCAACGCCATCTCGGGGAACTGCGCATGCCGGCAGTGCCCGAATACTTCGGGAGTCAGCTGCCCGCCCCCCCCCCCACCCACCCACCCACCCACCCACCCACCCACCCACACCCACACACACACACACACACACGCGCGGCCTGCGCCTGCGCGGCTGGGCGGCAAGAACTACTGCGGCGCGGCCGGGCGCGCCCAGCGCGCGCAGCGCCGCGGGCCCCCCATTCATGGCCCCCACCCCCCGCCCCACCGGACATCGGCTGGGGGGGGCACCCAGGCGCCGACGACGAGGCTCCGCCCGCGCAGCCGAGCTTGCGCGCGCCAGGATGGCAGGGGAAAGCGTCGCGCGCGACATCCTCGAGCAGCGCACTGAGCGGGGCCCCCCTGTTTCGGCCCGAGCCTCGACGGGCGCCCGCGGAGGCCCTCTGCGAGCCCGCGAGCCCGACGCCGCCCTCTGAGTCCCCGAAGCCGCCCGCGCGTGAAAATGCCAGCAGCGTTTTCTTCCACTTTTTCCGAACTATAAACATCCCCCGTCCTCTGGGGGCCCGAAGATGTCCTCTGGGAACGCGCGGCGGTCCTCTGAATCCCCGAGGGCGCCCTCTGGGCCCCCGCGGCGGTCCTTTGAGTTGCTGAACTTGTCCTGCGAGATCCCGTTTAAGTTTTGGGTGTTTTTGTGGTTGTTTTTCGG